>JARFIW010001214.1:600000-1062500 GCA_036346225.1 Platerodrilus igneus
TGGATGACAGTTTGGAAGACACGTATGCAGAAATAAAAACTAAAGTAGTTTGTAGATTTAAATTTGCACAAGTAACAGTCCTGTGATTTGAAATAGTTTTTTATTTTATAAAAACAAATTAATTCATTTATAAACAACATAGAACATTACACTGGTAAAGGCAGCAAGTATGAATGCAAAAATTATTGCGGGATGTCTGTTGAGTGTATCCAGTAAAGTGTAAGGAAAAATTGTGATCAAGGGAGTTCATAAGAGAACACAGAACAAGATATGGAACGTTCAATATAGTTTTATGCCTGGACGAGGATGAGTGGATCAGATGTTCGCAATGCAACAAATTGTTGAAAAGTGCATGCATGCCAGAAAGAAAATGTAAGTAACATTTGCAGATCTGGAAAAGGTGCATGACTCTGTGAACAGAAGTGAATAATGGAAGAAGCTGTGTGAATATGGTGTAAGCAAGTGTTTGATGAAATCTATCAGAGCGATGTACGAAGGCAGGAGAGCATGTGTACGCGTGAATGGTTACATGGGACAATACTTTGACATTGTGGAAGGTGTAAGACAGGACTGTGTGATGTGACTATGGCTGTTTAATGTATTTATGGATAAATGTATCAGGCAGGTTGCGAAGAAATGGAAGGAGCGAAAATTGGTAAAACAAATATCAGTATGCAGATGATGCAATATTGTTGGCCAAACCATCGCAAGATTTGCAACGAATGCTTGACAAACTTTTGGAAGCGTGTGGAAATATGCAGTTGTAAGTGAATGTAAATAAGACGAAAGTAATGATTTTTGACAGAAATGGCGGAATTGATGACTTTGTATTTAGAAAGAACAATGATACGATAGAGAAAGTGAATAACTTCATGTACCTCGGTAGAAAGTTTTTGATTAATGGAAAACTGGATGATGAAATACAAAAGAGTGCAAATACTGGAAGAAAAGTGTCTGGAAGTATGTGGGCAGAACGAAGGATTGAGTATAAATACAAAGCTGGCCATTTACAACAGTGTGTTTGCGCCAACTGTTCTATATGGAAGCAAAACTTGGGTCTGGCAGAAGAAGCATGTTAGTCATATAAATGCTGCAGGAATGAGGTTCCTAAGAAGTGTGTGCAGAAAAACGTTGAGAGACAAAATGCCAAACGAATACATCAGAACAGAGTGTGGAGTGCAAGTGATCCTTAAGGGGTTAAGCAAGCGAAGTACACTTAGATGGTTTGGACATATGGAAAGAATGAACAAGAACATGCTTACCAAACATATATATGGAAGCAAGGTGACTGGTACAGCTGTAATGGGGAGACCGCATAAAAGATGGTTGAATGTAATAGAGGAGGTTCTGTAAGAACGCCAGATGAGAAGTAGGAGGAATAAAAGAGCATGCCAAAAGCAATGTATAAATGTTATATAGGCAAAGGAAGTGTGTAGGGACCGAGAGATGTGGAGAAAGATTGTGAATGGTCCTGGGAGTAAAAGTAATGTAGTAGTCTAAAGTTATACTGTGCAAATCCTCCCAGAAAAAAGGTGCTAGGTTTGGTTATCCCGAAAGGGAATACCGTGATTGGTTTGATTTGATTTGAACATTATCCAACACATCGCGAAAATATTAGTAATTTATTGCAGTGATAAATTATAAAACATTAAGTTTAAATTAACAGTATTTTTAATTTGTCTCTGTATAATTCACATAATAGATAATTACATAAATACATTTACTGCATTTCGTTTTATTTTGGAGTTTTGATTTATTTATTAAAAAATTGTACCTTGTTTCACATTTTAGCAAAAATGTCTGCATATTTTATATCACATTTTGATCATATTTATTTGATATAATTCTGAAACTTAAAAATTATTAAAGTACAGAATGAACTTCTTTAATCATTTTGGGAAAAAAAACGTTAATTTAAAATTAAAATTCCTTGCTGTTTATCCACATGGTTAGTTATTCATGACTATAGAAAACTCCAAAAATATGCCTTGTATTTGGTCTTTCACAATATCAGTAATTACAAATTTTTATAATAATATACAGGGTGTCCGGAAAATACGTGCACAACGTGAGAACAAAGATTCCTTGGCTCAAAATAGATCGATTTGGGCCAACTTACACTATATACAAGTTGCTTCATTTAGCCGCTAGAGGGCTTCAAAGTTCGTGAAAAGTTCTTGATATTTTTTTGTTTATTTTTTTATTATTATTATTGAAAATTAACAGTGTGGTACAAGTGTTGGACCATTACAATAAATGTTTAAAATAGCCGCCATTTTCTTCAATGTACAAATTAATTCTTCGTAAGAGGTTAATCTGAACACTCTGCATAGTTTGTGCATTATTTTTTAAAGAGTTGGTTGCATTTAGAATTCGTCTTTGCAATTCTTTTTCGCTATCAATGGGGACGAATAAACCTTAGATTTTAAGATATCCCACAAAAAATAATCACAAGGTGTCAAGTCCGGCGATCGTTTTGGCCAATTTGTAAGATCCTCATATCCCCTTCTGATCCATCGATCTGGATATTCTTCATGTAAATGTCGTTGGACAGCTAGAGTAAAGTGGGGAGGAGCATCATGTGCATAAACCACATGTTTAGGCGAAGTAATAATGGCAGATCTCCAATAAATTTAGCAATGTTTGTTGTAGAAGGTTGAACTAATTATCCATTTAATCAATTTGGTATCACAACAGTACCAATAATAAAATTATCAGTAACTCCAGCCCAGACATTAATCTTAAATTCATGTTGATAGTGAGTCACTTTAGTTACATGAGGATTTTCTACAGCATAAACATGTTCATTATGTACGTTAGTGATACCAGATTTTGTAAAAGAAGCTTCAGCTGTAAATAAAATTTTGCAACTGAAATTTGCATTTTGATTTCTCCGATCTTGAATAAACCTACAGGTTGCCTATCAAGATCGATAAGCAAAGGGTCTTGCACCTACCTACCTGTTGAATGTGGTATGGGTGTAATAACTGCTCCTTTAAAACGTCATGAACAATGTTTTTAGGAACTTGTGGTTCAAATCCTAAGCGTGTGGTGCTTATTTTGGTCTTTCTTCAACTCTATCCAAAATTTGTTCTTCGAGATATGCAGTTCTTGTGGTATGTCGACATCCTCAATCTGCATTTCTTGACTGAAAGCTACCATGTTCGCAAAGACGTCTTGTGACCCTCCATTGTCTCATTTTAATCTATAGTAAATTATGAGCTAAGATTATGAGTACCTTTATATTTTGTGGTATCCTACAATTATCTGCCCAGTGGTTTAAATCTTTTGATACTCTTCTGTTATATTATTCTGTCAATTGTTTTTGTCAGCCTTAATAATTCTAAAAGTAATCTTGTTATTCAGTTTGAAATTTAAAAAAAAAATTGCTATGGAGTTGTTATCGTTTAGTTTGGTGATAATGTGGCCACTTTAAATGGTAACTTCTTCTTCCTCGGGTTTTCATCGAGATCAAACATAACTGATGAATTCTGTACTTCAGCAACATTATTAGTGTGGATTTTTACAGAGTTTTACTTTTAATACTAATTTACTACCACTAGATTGTTTTTCTGGTTAGTAATTAAATACGCCAAAGGCGGACTAAAAGGTTAATTGTCTGGTTTGCTTACTGAGCACATGTTGGATGGATTGTTGAAACTATCCATTTGTTGGAATTAAGTACAAACCCCGCGATAGTTCGTAAGTTATATACCTAAAGTAGCCCCAATTTGTTATTTTTACTATTGTACAATATATTCTAGGAATTTTATGAAGGATTTAATTTAAAGACTGGTTTATCTAAGATCCTAGTTATTCCATTCACGACTGGATCTATTGAAGAAGCTATAAATGCGTTCATTGAAAGTGGTGCGACTGTAGCATTGTACCCAGGGCTGGTACCCAATGCACCTATATAGTTGGATGTCCCATCCATACATTTTTGGCTAACTGTTTCTACTTGAGCAGGCAACCTCAGGAATCTGGATCGCTTACAATTTGGATTGTGAGTTCCTTTCAGCTGTAGAGGAGACTCGCACAAAATCAGGTCGTATGGTTTGTTAGTTATTGCTTGTGCATGTTTTATAGAACTGATTATTGCTTGTGTAAATTTTATTAAGCATTACTTCTGCTAGTGCCACTGTATAGCTTATTGTATTATTTTCCGCTTAAAATTGTAGTTAATACGACTCATCGTGTTGCTACGTTCTACCTATTACCTATATTAGAATTCATTTTTAGTTCAATTTAATATTGCACGTACCTATATTAGTATATAGCTTGCACCACAAATATTTGATCGTTCTGCAATGTTCAGCTTTATCCAATTAATAACTGATTTTTATGGCCATAAAACTTCGCTATTAAGAAATTAATTTTAATACAAGATACTTGTTGTTCCGGGTAGGTACTTGGTATAGTACATAGTAGGTTACTAAACCTCAGAGTTTAATTATTGGATTGAATATTTAATTGTTCAAACCTCCTACGGCATATTGTTATTAACGTATATGTAGTTATATAGTAGTAAAATAGAACCTATATGTTTCATATAATTTGGGATATCGTTTCTTGTATCTTGTGGCTATTTATAGTGTTACTTTGTGGTCTATCAGAGTTCTTGGACCATTCTCTATGTTGCTTATGCTCTGTCTTGGCGTCCATAAAATGAGTAGCTCTATCATGGTCTAAATTTATTATCGGTCACAAGAACCGTCCCCCCTTTGGTTTTGTCATTGAGATTTAACATAAGAGAGTCCTTGCCTTGAGCTACCCTGGAGCCTTAAGACGTCATCGTGCTACTAAGGAACACTATAATAAACGTTAAATTCATAGTTTTCATATTGTACCGTGACAGTCTTTCAATATTTACAAGTGTTTAGTGGTTTGGCACTTAGCAATTGGGAAATCTTTCCATGTAGACTCTGACGGTTTCACGACTATTGCCAAAAACCAAAAGCATGTCTACCTGTTTGGTGTTTGTGTAATTACCCATGATGAAAGATGCAAAAGTTTATTGAATTAAGCAGAAATTCACAACTTGACAGGCAAATTAAAGTTAAATGATAGTCAAATTAAATGACAAATAAAAAACAAAGCCTACTACTACTATACATACTATGTTCTTTTATTTACCCCGTTTTACACTTAATGCAGCAATGATGATGAAAGTATGCAGACATTTGAAATTATTTTTCTGGCAAACCGCTCATCTAATCAAAATGTTACAAGAGAAAAAGAAGTTTCCAAATTAAGTCAACTACCGATACAAAAAATGGTAGTCATTGAATAAGCATCAAAAAGATTATAGTCAGATATTTATACAATACATCATTTTTGGGACACTCGTATGCTTTTAGAAGCATTGTGTACAGCATCACAAAATGTCAATTGAAAATGGAAACTCACACCCCAAAAATGGTCAAAATATATCGACATGTTTTCGAGTTATTTCACAATATTAAGAATTTTTCACGAATTTTGAAGCCCTGTATCGGCTAAATGAAGCAACTTGTGTATAGGGTAAGTTGTCCCAAATCGATCTATTTTAAGCCAAGGAATCTCTGTTCTTACGTTGTACATGTATTTTCCAGACACGCTGTATTGAAAACATATTTTTGCTCTATTACAAGCTTTATTTTAAAATTTAATAACAAAATTCATACTTACATAATTTTCCTCATCCTTTTTCTTTAACTCATACATTTTTTTCCATTGACTAGGATCCTCGCCCTCTCCAGCCTTTCGAATATTATATTGTGGTTTAACCCGACCTGTACGTTGTGCTTTCCATTCATCAAGCGTTAATTCTTTTAGATCATCTGTTTCTATAGCAGAAGATTCCACTTCAGGTTCGACAGTTTTCTCCCTATAAGAAAGTGTTAGGTCCATTATAGGAATATTATAAACAACATACTTTGTTTCTGAAACAGATACAGCAGAATCATTTTTGTCAACTTCGCCAGAGGATGAATCAACTTCAATACTTTTATCAACTTCCCTGAAAGCAAAACTTATTTGAATTAATGAAATAGCTGTTACAAACATTGGAAATAGTAGGTATATTGGACAGTTCTAAAACTTATTAGAAGGTAAAGTCACAGACAGGTCTAGACAGGTCAATTGACACAATGACTAAGGATTTCTACAAAACAAAGCATGATAGAGTGAAGTAACTGTGCAGATTATTTAGAAGCATTCAAACAATGATATATCGAAAATTAAATACCACTGAAACCACAACTTTTTAAAATTTCTTAAATTAATATAAACATATTGGTATGTGCAAAGTTTAGCTTTTTCAGAGATGTATGTTAACCCTAGAGTAAAATTTCTACCAGAAACAAAACCCTGATCTTTGGCTTTAATAAAAAATGATACAATACAAACTTTTTGTGATGGATTTTGAATTTTGGGGATGAAGGGTTTACCCCAGCAGAAATACAATCTAGCCCGTACGTTATATGTTCAGAAGCTTTTGGAGATGAAATGGTTTGATTTTGGATCTGAAGAAGAAACCCCGAGTAAAATTTCACTAGAAATAAAATCTAGGCTTTCGGTTTTTAAGGAATGTACTCCACATTTTAGGAAAAATTATGGGGAGGGGTATTTACAGTTTTAGACTAATAGTCCCAGGAATAAACAAAAAATAAAATACAGACCTTATGATTTTTGGAATGATGACTTACATGCTTAGCACTTCTGATTTTAAGAGGTAAAGGGAATCTCAATATAAAAATTTCACTAGTAATGAAACTTAGACCGTTAGATTTATATTAGAACTGTCAAAAGTCTTTATTTTATCCACGAAAGAATTGTAGCACTTTGTTAGATTAAAGAGAAAAGATTGTTTGAATATATCTTATTTGTACTCTGGAGTTTCAATTAACCCTTTGTTGCAAACTTTTAATGTTATGAATGTCAATTTTCAATTTTATTTTACAAATAAGTAGATGCTTTCAAATGCACTGATATCATAGAAAGACAAGAAAAACGCAAAAATTTTTGGTTAATCATGCTCAGACACCGAATTGATATAACTTTTCGGCTACATGATCAAATTTTCTTGATCCATTTATAAATTTCACACAATTTTTGGACATGCTGTACTCTTTCTTGTTGAATAGAATGAAAATAAGTCATAAACACAGCTGCATAATTAAAACGCTATAATACAGATGCATAAGATAAAATCATTTTTGACGAAAATGTAAGTGAGCAATTGGAATTATTATTATCAATAGAATTTATTGAAGGCATTATTCCTATGGGGAGATTTTCCAAACAGCACCATAACAGATTTTTAAAATTAATTACTAATGAGAGTTTAATAACAGACACACACACACATGCATGCACACACGCATGCACACAAATGCATGCATGCATGCATGCATGCACACACACACACACATTAACAGTAATAAGATAAAATAGAAACCCAGCCTTTATGTAAAGTTGAATTACCAGCAGGATTTGAACCTGCGTTACCGGTTCAACAATATATATAGGGTGTTCACTTTTAATTGCACACAGTAGGGATTTCCTGAACCATAAGAGATACAGTGGTGAATAAACTAGACAAAAGTTACCTACTTATGAGGGTATTCCATAGCCAACCTTGAATTGCAAATGTTATCCGTAGATTGCTAGATATCGCTCAAAATAGAAATTTTGCGATTTTCAACTTTCCTTATTAACTTATATGATGAAATTTGGTATGGTATGATAAGACCTAATTCTGCATGTAATGGCAGTCTACAAATTTTTCCAAATTCGTCAGTTTCCTCTGTGCAATAGCCAACTTTGTTTTTTCTTAAGGCCGCCATATTGAATTTTTACATCAACGTATAGAAAGAATTATTACAATTTCAACCATATAAAACACTTACTATTACTTTTTAAAAATAACATTAATAAGACATAAAAACGGTTTTTGTAAAAAACTAACCTATTAATAATAATAAAAAGTAAACTATCACAATATGAAGATACAGCAAATGTTCAAAATGTTCACTGTGCTGTTCCACACACAAGTGAACCCTCTTATCCATCTGCACAATAGCGTTTGATATGGAACCTTGATCAACTGTTTCTAACACATTTTTCATTTTCTATTGTAGGTGTTGGATTTATAACCAAAATCTAATATGCACGATAAACCCACACATCACTAAAACAATCACTGTCAAACCTTAAACGCGCAGAATATTGGGAATAAATCAAAACAAGTAAATAATAACAAACTAAATCAAAAACCCTCATTAATTTAAATCAGTAGATAAATAAAGAAGATAAAATAGAGAGAAACCGCACGTCCCCCTGGACTTTAAAGTGATAGTGATTGTGATCTCCCCCAGAACGTTTAGCGCATACCCACCAGAATTTTAGCAGTGCATACCCATCTCCCCTTAGCTGTAAGATATTAATAGACATAAGAAGACGACCAGATCTTCGGATACTGAAAAAATTATTATCGAGGTAAGAAGAAAAATTGTGGCAGCTGCACTCGCATAAGCATTGATTTGTATTAATAAGTAGATTTGAAATAATTTAATGAGCAGGTTTTTGTGAGTAATGGCGCTAGCCGACATAATGCTTATGCCAGTGCATCTGATAAATTGTGCAATGCTTTTTGCTTTATTTGTGCACTGCTATGTGCTTAATGCTTATTAGATATCTATTTACATAAATATATTTATTTATATTTATATTTACATTTTATATTTATTTATATTCATTTTGCATTTATTTTTGGAGCTTGATTTGTTTTGTCTGACGTTCTGCCGCCATTTTTGGTGGCAGCATTTTTATAGGAACGAAGATTGTAATTGTGGAGAATGTAATTACAATATAAATCAGTTAGGGAACAGTAAGGAAAGCTAGGGATTGATTTAGGCTAAAGATAGAATAAATTACTTAGATCACGGAGGACGAATTTGCAATTTTATATAGCAGGCAAAATAGCTAGATTCACTATTAAAATGTGTGGCGAATGCTTAGAAATTTGAATCCATTTTTAATATTAGTTAGCTAGATTTGGATAGTTTTAAGTCAACCCTTCAGGTCGCACCGGTAACCAGAGCTGGCAACTGCTATCCGGTATTACAGATCCCCCCCATTATACTTTCGCGTGTCTTATTGAACGGACACACTCCAAATTAACGCTAAGGATGCCATTATTCAAACCCTATTTTTAGTTTTTATTTAAGATCGATTAATTTTGAAGTTAGATTAGATCTGAAGCACGTTTATATTTTCGCGTTTAAACCCGATGTAGTACCTTCGGGTGGAGCATTGGGGATGTGGCCGCAAGTATAGCGGCCCTTATTCAAATTATAATGTAGGTGTTGGATACTATTCGACTGAGTATTATAAATGGTATATTTTACATCTTCCCATAGAAAAAATCCAGAGGGTTCATGCCAGGTGAACGAGTTGGTCATGAAATAGCACCATTCTTTCCAATCCAATGTTGAGGAAATCGTTCATTTAAATAGTCCGTCACTAACCTGTAATTATGGGTTGATGCACCATCTTGTTGAAACCAGCGTAAATTTGTAAGTTCTTCTAATGGTAGCTCATCCAACAATTCTTCAAGAGCATTAATTAGAAAATCTAAATATTTCTCTCCATCTAAACTCCCTTCGATGAAATAAGGGCCTATTATTCAAACATCAAAGATTCTACACCAAACATTCACAAAAAAACAAACTTGATTCTTTACTTCCTAGAACAAATGTGGATTTTCTGTAAAATAGTAGTGCTTATTTCTACGCTTGAACATTCCACAATTTGTAAATGTAGATTCATCAATCCAAAGAATTTTATTTACAAACTGTGGATCAATGTTTAATTGAGTACTAAACCATCACAAAATGTAGATCTTCTTTCCGAATCTCCTGCATGAAGTTTTTGTACTGGCAAGCATTTGTAGTCATGGTATTTATGCCTCTTAATAATTTTGCTTACGGCACTTTTGGAAATATTGCAATCTCGTGCAAAAAATCTGCATGATCTAGTAGGGTTAACATGTAAATGTGCTAATACATTAATGTCGGTATTTGCTTCTACCCTTTTGTGATATTTACCTCTTGATTTGTTAATAGAACCGCAGTCAGACATGTTTTTAAATATTCTATAAAACAATGTACGTTTGTTCAGGGTACATATTATGATATTTGCAGGCAGCCTCTGTAGAATTTCGGTAGTTTTTGATATACAAGTCGTACTTGTCTTTTTTCATGTATCGAGTAAAACACCATAGTTTAACCAAATTCTAATTTAAAAACTAATATCAACAAAACTCTTTATTGAGAACAATAATATATATATATATATATATATATATATATATATATATAAAAACACGAATAAAGCAGTCTTTGCCAGCTATTTGGTCATTATTCAAAACTACATTATCATATTGTGCATATTTTCTTTGATTACCAAAGTTAGATATTTACTTACTTTAACCTTACTAAATATTCTGCCAAATCGAAAGATATCTAAAAACTGGACATAAAATTTTCTTTTTCAAGCTAGATACAATATATTTGGCAGTTCTTTTAACAAATTCTGTAACTTAGAGTCTGCTAGTTCTGCCTTATATGGAATACATATATGATCTTTGTACTTTTGTTAATATTTCTAAACTTTCTTTTCCGATAATCCATTTTATAGCATTTTTCACTTTGTAGTAGGAAGACAGTTTAGCTTTGACTTCATGTGTAGCAGATACATCATCCCACGTGGGTAACCATTAAAGCCTCCACATATCTCTTTCCTAATGGTAAACTTACTTATATTTTTTTAACCATATAACGTAAACCACAATATTATCTGTTCTAACAAGCATTATATTATTATACACAGGAATGGATTCTAAAATTAAACTTTTTCTGCAAGTATAGCAGATGCAAATTTTGAGAACTTCCCAAATGTTATATAGAATTGTTATACTATTTATTAATATTTACCAAACCACCTTTCCCAATAATATATAAAGTGGTCACTAGTATATTATCCCAGATAGAAATGAATATTTATGGTGCAGATTTTTGAAAATGCACTTGCTTTTCAATCTCTTAATTTCATTTAAACAGGGCTTGTTATTCTACTTCCTTGTTACAAACTACAGTCATCAGTTTCAAGTGTCATGTAAATCACATCTATCCACTTAATTGAAAAAGCTCCTGCGAGTACTTTTTATTTTTAAAAGATTCACTAATCTGACTTTCTAGTATTTCTCTTTCTATGTCTTAGACTACATTTCGTGTACAATTCTTATGCTTATTATGCAGCTGCTATTACTAGAAAGGTTCAATCAGGTTAAGAACTTTATTGCATTTGTTATTTCAAAAAACCATTAATGTGTCTCTCATTCTGTATGTCTTGGACAACATTTTGGAGTCTTAGCATTGGTTATGTAACTCTTATTATAAGACAGAATTAATCCAACGCTTGATATATGATTACATTTTGTTTAGCATCCCTTTTTCTATATCTCAGTCATTTTGTGTATAGTTTAAACTCTTGCTATACAGCTCTTATTACTAGATAGATTTAGCTCAGTGTTAAAAACTTTTATCTTCTTTTTTTAAAAGATGCATTAATCTGGCTCCACTAATATATCTATCTCTCCATTTTAAACGCAGTCATCACTTACAAAATATTTAGACACATCAGTATTATTTTGTAACTTACTGTTAAAGCAAATATACTCATATTAGTTGTCATTTATAACAATTACCAAATTATTACCTTATTTATTAGTAGAATGACTCCGATGGCTGCATAGGAAGACAGAAGGATGCAAGTAAGTAGGATAACTTGTGGTTGCATGGGCGCTGGAAGGATGCAGAGTAGCGGGTATGTGAAGCAGAGCCTGACAGCTCATACCGTCATATGAAAAACCTAATCAAGTATAGTATCTTTTGGATCCTAAAACATAACAATTAGACATTTGGGCGATAGAAACTTGAGATCACAGATATCATGTCTTATTTTAAATGACCATCCGTGTGATTTGTGTCACAAGCAAGTCTTAAAATATTGCAGAAAATATTAGCTAAAAAACTTAGGGGATCGGATAGGGATGGTGGGTGAAAGAATGTAGGGCGGGAGACTGCTGCATATCTCATATATTATTATGCCTTTATATTGGTTGGGATCAAAGTGTAGCGGTGATAGGGTTTGAATTTAAAGATACCGAAAAATGCAAAATGAACCTAAGATTCTTTCATGGAAAAATATATATAAAAATAAGAAATTGTGTGCTCGTATGAGGGTAATTTATCTACTATCTTCGTTAGGATTTTCCTTTATATCATAAATTCTAAGGCAGATTCTTCGCGAATCTATTCCAAACATTAATTTTACAAATCAATTGCAAATTATAACGTTTTAGTTAAGTAATTCATTCATTATATTTATTAATGATTTTAACAAGTTTTTCATTTAAAGCATTAATACTCACCTGCATTAAGATTGCCATTAACTTAACCAATTAAGTTTCTTATTAAATCAATATATTCCTCTGTTTGATCTATCTTAGTACCATTATACAAATTTAATAAGCAGCATGTAACCAGTACTCACTGTGTATTAGCAAATGTCGCAAGATAATAAATTAAGCACATAAATAAAATATGCTATATAGCAAAGCCACTAAATACTATGTAAATTCACTATGCGTTATCTATTGATATTTATGGTCAGAACCAGTTAAGCTTCAGCAACTCATAAAATTAAAGCATAAACAGTGAACATATTTCAAGCATTCCAGATTAGTTGAAATTAGTTACAATTAACAAAAGAAATGAAGAATTATAACAAACAATATTCTTTTAATTTTAGTAAATTATATAATGTGACTTGCTGTATATACAGTTATTAATGGCTTTAAAATAATTTGCACTGTTTTGATAATGCTGTAACAATTACTGTGGAAATTGAGGTTTTGTTATTCAGTTATTATCAAAATTTTATTGTAAATAAAATGACAAACAAGCATGGTTAAACATACAGAAAAGGTATTTAAAAATTTTTATTTCTTATTTAATCAATTTCAATAGTAAACTAACAAATGGTACTGTATTATTTTATCGCACTGTTATATATTTTAGCAGTTAAAACCTAAAAGGAAATACATAGTAATTCCTAGGCATCATATCAATTGCATATTCATCAATCAATCTGAAATGAAACTGTTTTCATAAGAATTATCTTTGCTCCTTGAATACTGATAATAAAAGGTGATGCCATATAAAAATTTTTTGAACATCTAAACAAAAAAATGATATTGTGTCATATACACCAATAATACCAATATTAGTACAACTCACAGAAGCAGATATGAGACCTGAAAAATATGCGAACTATAACTAAATAAAAAAACTGTTCGAATTGAATGTACATTGTTTGTAATTGGTAGTAATGTACTTTCTGCATGTAATACATAATTAATTAATGAATATCTATATTTTGTTCATAACCCCTAATGTGCATCATTATTTGTTTCTATAGATCAATATTAAGTTGAATTCCCGATTATATTAATTTGATGCTAAACCAACAAATCGAATTTCAAACTATCACTTATCATTATAACTGCGTCCTTGGGCACTAAATTCTATAGTTTATATATATTGTTAAATTGTTGTCATTTGAACTTTTTCATATTCATTTTACATTTCTAATAATTTCTGCATTAATTTACTTTTATTCAACAGTTTTTCCAAACTACTATTTTCTGTACTTTTATGGAACATAGGGTTAAGAAAATTATATACACAAGTCAACTTAACCTAAAAATGTTTTCTAATTTTACAATAAATTGGAAAACAAATTTTGTAAATGTGGATTATTATTTATATCAGTTAAAACTGTAATAGATTAATACGTATGTTTTTACAGGTTGCTTTTAAGTATCAATACAATGAATCCAAAATACAAAAAGATCATTCACTCTGAAGCTAGATCGATTATTAAATCTGTGACTGACTGTTATAAACAGAAAGCTGCTGGTGTATGGACATTATCATAATACAAAGTAAATAAATTAGCTTCAGCTATTACTGGAAAGCATGTAGTTTTCATAAATAAAATTTTAAAAGAAACTACTTCTGCAGAAAATCATATACTAAAGTTGCCATCAAAATAAAATGCAGGTGCTAATAAAATTACATTTGAAAATTTTGATATGAAAGTTCTGACACTGCAAATTATAGTTAAAAAAATGAATGACAAAGCTGGTTACACACATAGACCTAAAATTCTTAGAAAGAATTTACAACAAAATGGGCTTAGATTTAGAAAATGCCATGATAAAACAATTATTAAAAGAATAATATGATATTGTGGCTTGGCAGTCTCATACCTAGGTGCATTACAGGAAAATGATGCTCTTGGTGAAAACAAGCAACCTGCTACATACTTGGATGAAACATACATTCATCCAATGTTGCTTGTAGTCTGAAGATGAGTCTGACATATACAAGGCTGCTAGAGCTAGTCAGTGGTATATAATTGTACATGTTTGGATGTTTTGGTTTTGTTAACAATGGATTCCTAATTTTTAAATTAAAATTTAAGTTCGGAGATTATCATGATGATATGAACGACACCAATTTCATGCAATGGTTGGAAAACCAGTTGATTCAAAAATTGTTTCTGAAGGGAATTATCGTTAAGATAATGCACCATATCATGGAGTCCAAAGTAATAAACCTCCTACAACAGCTGCACGTAAATAAACAATACGTGATTGGCTTGACAATCAAACCATAAACACAACAAACGATATGTGCATATCAGAATTACTGGATTTAATTAAAAATGTGCCATGTAATAAGATGTACTATGTTGATGGGATTCCTAAGAATTATAGTCACTCTGTATTGCAATTCCCACCACACCATTGTGACCTCGGTCTGATTGAATTAATTTGAAGTTTGGTTAAGCATAAGATTGCTATGCATAATGTTGCACAATCAAATCAAAAAATAAAAGATCCGTTAAAAAGTGCATTTGCAGAAATAAATCAATCGAATTGGGAGAAACATTTTGAACATGAAAATCGCTTAAGAGATGAAGCTTGGGAAAGAGATTTGTTAGTTGAAGACAAAATTGAAAAATTGGAGTTTGGACTTTGTTGTTAACACGGGTTCATCAGACAATGCAACTGAAGGAAGTGATAGTGATTAATTAGTTTACATATAAATTGTGCAATTCTGCGAATAAGTAATATGAAGTAAATATATGAATACCTTAGACTATGTGGTTTATGTGCTTGTTTCAAGTATTACTGTAATTATAATTGATAAAATAAGAGATTAAACAGTGCATTATATTTGTAGTATTTAAAAAAGTAATTATTCTGCACTTTCTTACTTATCTAGGATTCCTGTTGCTAATTTTTTAGTATTTCTACTAATTACACTTTGTAGCTTCAAGTAAAGTATGATTAAGTTATAACCTAAATATTGATAATTCAATTTGACCTTGAGATTTTTACTTTTTACTCTGGCTGTACTCTATAACTACGAAAGCCATCATACCATACCCCAGGTTTTACGTTTGCTTATGTTGATTTTATAATTTACCTCTTATTGTGTATATCAAATCTTTAGCTTAAAAAAATCATATTTGCAATTGAATCAATGGAAGACTATACACAGTAATAAAAACAAAAACCACTTGACCTAAAACTAACAGTTGTCATAAATGGTAGGTTATGTAAAGCCCAGTTGTAAATTAGTTATGTCTCAAAGTTGCCATATATTTTAATCAGCCTAAAGTTTCTTTCTATCTATCTTGTTACAGCATGAAGCAGATACATACATAAACCAAAATTAAATTTTATGATGTTTCTCGTAATGTACCGAGATAGGGTCATGCATCAGTTAACTGCTCCTGACAATAATAGTTTATTCAATATACTTGTGTTTAACGACTTAAAAAGTTCTACTCAGTCATATGATTATTTATGTGGCCAATGACTACTTTTTGTTTCCTAAAATTAAATATGGTCAATTTACCTGTCTAGACCTGTCTGGAAGTTCTAGAATTGTCCAATACACCTACAGTAATTAGTTATATGGAATTATAGCTCTGCAATTTGGTGCAAAAAACAGTCTGCTGAAAATACAATGTAACATTAAAATAAAACAAGCCAGAAATTAAAAATAACATTTATGTACAAAAAACATGTACAGAGCAAATAATATAGTATTGGAATGTAAAAATTAATCAACAAATGCAAAATAATATTAATCTTATATGTTTTTAAGCAATCACCCATGAAAATAATAAAACTGAAATACTACAAAAATGTTTAAAGCTTATTTTTTAAATTTCTAAACTAAACACTAAATTATTTAGTATTTCAACACACTCCTAATATATACATCAATTTGATATGGTGTATAATTTAATTTCTGCACAACTACCAATTAACCCAACACAAGGAACTCCAAAAACTTTATTTAATCCATTAAGCAGCCAGCAATAAAATATATGGGTTGGTTGGCAAAAAAACAATAGGAGTTAGCACACAGCAAACGTTTTTTAGATACAATTTATGTATTACAAAATATTATTAACCATGTTTAACATTTTGTTTGTATCAATATGAAGTACAAATACTGTATGTCATTTTTTACTAGTGCGTTAATAATTAAACATTTTAATGAGTAAGTCTGTCTCAAAAATGTCATCAAAGTGTTAGAGAGTTTATTCCTTTTCAACTGAGCACACAATTGAAATTTATGGAATAAATAGATTAAGCAAATGAAAAAACTCTAGGAGAGAAATTGGCTAGCTGGGGCTTTTTCATAACATATTTTAATTTTTTTAACATTATCAGTACACCAAGCTGTTACACATCCAAAATAGGTGAAACAATACTAGTGCTCCCATATTAAATTAAACAATTCCAAACTGGAACAAACAACAACGAAACTGTTAATAACTCATTTATAAAAAAAAAATCAATTATTGGAAAAATAATAGATGAATACACATGTAATCTTAAAATGGAATTAATTCTGTATCTTTGGATCCACTATTACAGGAACATCCAATCTTTGAGGTGAAGGCGAGATGTCTCTAAATTCCTATACAAACAAATAATTCAATGGCAAAAAAAAATTAACTAGAAATTGTAATTTTTTTTAACTAAACATAAATTTTATAGATATTAGGTAGAAATCACAAAACTAACGTTTTTTAAGCTGAAGAATTTGTATATTTCATGGTACATAGAAATTAACTGATACTTTTAATTATTTTCTTTCATAATGAAATCAAAGTCTCTTAACCAAAATGAGTGCTTTGTCACGATGTGTATTTTGCTCACAAAAGTTTTTCTTTTAACAACAATCGATAAAGTAAAGTTATTACATCGACTAATCTTTAAGGTTAAGTTTAAAAAATTTAAAGATCAAATTTCGATGTTAATAACAGGTTACCAAAATTTAATATGCATTTTTAATATAATGGATAACCCTAAAATATTTCACAAAAACATGCAACTCCAATATGAAGAATGACAAATTTCTTAAAACCCAAATTAAGATAAAGTAACATGCCTTCAGGCGTGTTAAAGAAAATACTCCATCCTCCATAAAAATAATCCAGATTCAGTATAGTATCACACCCAGCTTTGTAGAAAACAACTTCAACTAATCGTTACCATATATATGCTTAATAATATTTATATTAACTAATCTGGTCAGTAGTTCAACATGTTTTCCAAAACCAAATAAATATAGTATAAATTTAATTAAGCAGATGTAGCCTCCATCCATTATTCTTGCATAATTCCAATGAAAAAATAATAACACAGTTCCACAATTAATTCTTGATATTCAAGCATATAATAAAAATTTGTACGTAAATAGTTATGTCACCCAAAAAAATTAAAATCTTGTCAATATTTAAAACTTATCAATAAATGAACACATACCAAAATTAAATCATCACTTAATTCAAAGACCACACATGGCCACTCGGCGCTTCTTAGTCACTCTTCTCGCCACCAAGAACTCATGTATTCTGCCAACTCTATAATTTGCAACTGCCTAAATGGACAACCAAGAAACGACCTCTATAACGATAGAAGACATCCTGTCAACAACCAATGTGCAAAAATACACTATGTCACAATATAACAAATAAGAAAACTAGTTCTAAACCATGGAAATCAAATAAATTCCAATGATTTATACCAAAACACTGTTACACTTCCTTTTTTATTATGGTAAAGTATAACTACTCCACCTTATAGGCGGCAGAGCCTTTAGAAAATAAGGGGGTTCCTGTCTAATATTCAAGCCCAGGGTAAAATGTATGGAAAGAGGCTTTGAGTACTGAGGACCCTCTAAAAAGTTCTTCCAGCCAGCTAAGTTTCTTCAACTTAGAGCAGAGCTATGAGCTAGTGTCGTAGGATGGTATACGATAAAAAAAGAATTTTTAATGGACGCCACCGTATCTTAATAATAGCTATAATGTTTAATAGTCCGAAGATAAGATACGGAAATCTTCGAAAAGAAAAAAATCTCACGAACAACCAAAACGTATAAAAATAATACTTACTTACTTGTGACACTACAAGCTTGGATTTGGAAATATAACCTCCTCAAAATTTCATAGAACTAGGGCTTCACTAGAGCCTAGTCAATTTATCACAAACTAAATTTCAATAGAAATAACAATTCAAAAATATAACCCAAAAATATCTTACCAATATAATGTCAGAGATCTTCCTTTCTATTCTCAAAAAAATTGTATGAAATTGGTGGCATGCTTTAAGTAAAATTAATATTAACTTCAATGAAAGTAAGCTTTAAAGTAACTCAAGTCATTTTCTATTATGATAAATAAATATATATATATATATATATATATATATATATATATAAATGAAAAAAAAAATAGCTTATAGCAAATTTTAATAAATAAAACAGTATATACGATGTATAAATAAACACAAACTTTACGAAGAATCAAAAGAAAGTTATTAATTATACAAAGCAAGCTAGTAATTTGCATAGCCATAAATGAAAGAATTTGTTTGTTTCATAAAGGGAATAAACATTCATCAACTAGTTTCGATCTCGCTAGATCTCATCAGGATGAAGTGGTTTATAACCCTTATGAAACAACCAAAAACAATAAGCAGAAATAACTTCAAAAGAACTTCAATATGATGGCAAGAGTAAAGCAAGAACGCCATCAGGTAAGTAATGGCTAGTATTAAACTAGTCAAATACAGAAGTAAATTCGAAATTAAGTTGATATTTCATAGATGGCCATAACAAATACGTTTCACCTTTGGGTTGTGAGGTGTGCTAAATGCAAGAATTTTTGCAAAAATATAACACACCGCCCCTTGGCGGCGCTCGGCATAATACCCTAGAGGGGTAAAGGATCAAAGTAAAAATGAAAAAAAAATTGCTTATAGCAAATTTTAATAAATAAAACAGTATATACGATGTATAAATAAACACAAACTTACGAAGAATCGAAAGAAAAAATTGGATTACATCTTGTCTACGTCGTTGATGAAGCCTTTTCGACTTCATCAATGACGTAGACAAGATGTAATCCAATTTTATTGGAACAATCAATTATTTAACTAGTCTTTATTGATGTGATATTAGTTTTACACTTAAAATGTGCTACATTTAATGTAATAGTTTGATGGAATATCTAATTTTACGTTGACATGGCACTGAAGATGGCTAACGCCAAAAACGCTCTGCTGTAATTTTTTTTACATGAGAATACTCTCTTTTAGATTTTATTGAAAAGCTTTCGTGTATACAGCCAGGAATTATTTATTCAAACAAAATATAACTCCAAATATTTCAAATTGTTTCTTACTATTAAAACTGATATGATAATTTAGTTAAATTAAACTACGAGAATTCTATTCAATTCTCAGGTGTTTATTTTCAATTTTAACCTCTTGAGATTTCAAGTCTTATGCAGCCTCTGCAACCTTTATCGATTGATGCTAGCTGCACCTTATCCTGTCGTGTACCAACGCCTTTTATCACACCTAAAAAGGGATAGAATGCATGTTTTCTTTTGAACGTTATATCCAGCTCATAATTAAATATGCAGTCTCAATTTGATTAATCAATAGAATTTTAAATAACTTTTTATATCGAAGCATTTCCCATCTCCATTGTATATTACAAGATCAAATAATTGCATTTATCCATTATTATATTTATGTAGCGTACGTTTAAAATATCACTTCTTTATTCATTGTAACATCGTAATTATTGAATTAAGGTATGCACATTGAATTTATGAATGAAATCGTTTAATAAACGCTTCCTACTAGATACAAAATTATCTATTTCTCGAATGTACTACTACAGTATGGAATATTATGATGCAAGGTTCCCAGAAAAATTCATTAGCGTCTAAAAACGTGGCGTTTTAATACCTCGTAATCTCTTCCACTTATTAGTGACGCGCAACTGCCTCGTCTTTGTTTAACACCCAAGGTTATTGTGTCGCATCGCTTCTCTCCAACAGTAAATGCGAAAAATCATAAATATTTCTTATCAATTTCTATTACATTTTCTGGGTTTTAGTGTTCCGACCGCTTCTTGGAATAAACGTTTCATCATTTAGTTCATACAAATCTGACTGATTTGTTCTCAATTTTCTTGAATTTTCAAGAACATGTTTTATTTAAATCGAATTTAGGTAATACACAGGATAATTAGTTTAAACTTTAATTGCTTTTTAATGCAAATGGTTGCATTTTTATAGCAAATATTTGCTTTCACGATAAAACGTGTTTTAAGATTAAAATTAGGGTATTAAATGAAGTGAAAATAAATGGCTTTGTATTTATCTTAAAATGATCGATTTGCGTTCGCGTTGAATGCATTTAAGGTATCTTAATGATTAATTATTTTTACTATGCTGCTTACATTATTTGCTATGTATTTACAATACGCCTATATCATACAGGGTGATTATTTATACACGCGCAATTGCATTTTTTGCTTCTACATCATGAATAAAAGCACGCTTGTATTATACAAGGCGTAACCATGAATTTACGAAAATTTTTATTTTTCCGGATTCTTTTATATTTTGGTGGGATATATTTGCAGAATTTGGGTTTCAATGACCTCTCGTGACCCCTTATCATGTCATTTTCCCCCAAAACAATATATATATATATATATATTGTAGTGGTTTTAAAGAGCTAAATCTACGTATAAACAAGGCAATTTCAAACACCCTGTATAGAGGAAACAACCAGAATTTACGTGCGAAATTTATTCCAGTTAGTTCATTTTAAAGTAACAAGTATTAACAAAATTTTACAAATAATGATTAAAATTTAGTAGGTTCGCAAAGAAAATAAATTGTAGAAGCCAATGCAATCAATTTATTAATTTAATTGAGTTTAATTGAACGGGTAATACGCATAAAAGCATGAAAAATCGATAATACCAAGGTGAAACGCTTTGCTAACACATAAACAGCCGTTGAATATAAAATACCTTGAAAAGCCAACTCGTAGAAATGTTGTGTTAAAACGTTGGTTAATTGAACACCTGCATGTTTTCGAAATGTCAGGTTCCCCTTATTTGTGTAGATAAAAGACAGTATTCCAAGTATATCGAGTAAACGGATGGAGGGTTCGCGTAAATGTTAACTAAAAATTTCCTTAAAGTGCAGAAGGGATAGACGGTCAATGAAATGCTTCGGACTGAGACAGGCATAGTAAAGTGCATTTCAAAAAGCACGTATACAAGTCCACATGGAGTAAAGTTGAAACGCGGACAGTAATATCGATTTCTACCACTCAAACAAGGTAAGGAGGAAACATAGTATGTGCATAAGAAAGGGACAGCGTTAATATAGGCGGGATTTTTAAGACGCCAATGGATATAGTATTGGTCGATATCATTAGTTGTACAACAGACAAACACGGGAATATTGAATGTTAATTTTTAGGAAAATATCGTAACGACGCGCTAAATTTCGAAGATAAAACGGTTGAAACAAAATTTGAGGAAGTGTTATTTTAAATTAGCTTTTTCACGGGAAGAGCGGCCTAGAGGTGGCATTCGGAATCATATAAATACTTGAAAAGAATTAGCATCGCTCTCTCTTTTAACTTCGTTCTAATAGTATTTACACCGCTTCAGAATACGAGTTTGTAAGTATACATATTTTTAAATTAAATAGTACAGTGTTGGCCTCATAATTTGATACGTGAATAGTGGCGAGTCTAAATTTTAATTTGAGGTGCAACATTTATCTTAAACAAGCTCGTGAAGTGACGTGAAGTAATGTAAATTTAAATTAAATTTAACTAAAGTACGCAATTATGAAAGAAGTGTAATTAATTTGGATTTGGAATTGGATGCACCGTGAAAGCAGCGCAAGCAGCACAACTTAAATGATGTTCATCTACAAATAGCTAGAAGCGGCCAGCAGAGCAGAGCGAAACTACTTTACCGCATCGTCAACGGAGTAGAGACCTTCAAGAGATTCCAGGCAACGCTTAAAAATTGTTTGTTATAAACTATGAAACTATGAAAATTGTGTGACGTGTGAGAGTGAATTTTGAAGGTATTGTGCATTATTTTGCGTATTAAAAATAATACGTATAACTAACTTTATTATGGTATTTAAATAGAAATCTAAAGGTGTATATAAAGCTTATTAACGTTCCATCAGGAATTTAAAATTTTTATTGTTACGAGTACATGGGTTTTTTGTTTGTTGTTAAGAGTATGCAAAGTACAAAAGCGTACATTATTCATAATTAACTGGGTTAACATGAGCTCACCATACTCTAGAGTATACTAATTTAAAATAAATTATAAATAAAGAAAATAAGGTATTATTCAGGGCCCATTTACTCCGGGTATATTCAATGTGTTTGATATTTTAAATTAAAAATCCAGGACAGTACAAAAATAGAATTTATTGAGGTGTAACTTGATCACTGAAATGTGGATAATCATGCATTTTATTTGTAAATAGTGGTAAATAAATATTGTATGATTGTGTATTATTTTGTGGTTTTATTGAGTGTGCGTGAACGATAAAGTGTATGATAGTAAATCTAGGTATCCAAGAGGATACCCAACTGAGATAGCCAGGGAAGCTGTTAAAGAAAGCAATTAGAGTGATGGAAGCGGAATCTGGGTAAGAAATTATATTTTTTTGAAAAACTTTCTATTGTGTCAAATTTATGACGATTTTTGAAAAAGTAATAAAATTTTCGAATGCATTTTTGTTACTGAAATTCGATTTAGAGAGGTTACACGGCAATTTATGTCGCCCAATTCGTGAGGCTCAATTCTTATAAGGTACACAGCAATATATATATATATATATATATATATATATATATATATAGCTATGATAATAAGGTCATATACGGTCACAAGGGAGGAACACTTCGTATAAATATCATAAAAAACACAAAAACCAAACATTTAAATCATAAAATGTTCATAATTCATGCATTATGTAAAAAGCAAATATAAATCACCCTGTATAAAATCAATAACAAGCTACAATTAATTAAAGAAAGCTCATTCCGTAATAAACTCACCAAATTCATTGAAAGAGATAATTGCAGAAGCAATCCAATCATCGTCAGAACATTAAAACATTCGTAAGCTTAAAAACCCAATTACAAGTTTAACAGATTTGCAGAAAAATAACTGTGAAATGAAATCTCTTTCAATCTAAATGCATTCGCGTAAACAAGTCAATAAACGCATGTAATTTATACCAGTTTGTATAGCCAAACATTTAAAACAAGGGTATTAGAAGCAAAGTAGTATGTGCAAATTCAAACGTATATAAAATGCCAGACTTGGTAAAACAAGAATATGTAAATAAAAATATTAGAGGCGAAAGGCTATGTGCAGTTAAAAATGAATATGATATATCAATTGTTAACAGAAAGTTCCGATGTACGTGCAAAATCCAACGTATATAAAATGTAATATTTAATAAGTCCCTTTACAAAGTTTCGAGATACGTGATATTCAGAATGTTTATAGAATGCAATATTTAATAAAACCCGGCAGGTTGCAGATATAACACCTCACAGATAAACATAATTCAAACGCCTTTTCCCCGGACTAATAACCGATAGCAAGCTGTTAACCAATGAAAACGCGGGCACCATCGAGAAGGAATTTGTCTATAAAACTAACCAGAGCAGAGAAGCTGCGAAACAAACAACCAATTTAGGCCAGGAAGCTCCAGCAAGAAAAACAGGAGAAATATAAGGTCAAATATATATTTTTTATTTACAGTATGTGTATTCAGAAGTGAGCTTAAACGTTGCATGTAATTTAAATATTTTGTGTAAAAGGTCAACAAAAATTTGGTTAAGTACGTAAAGGTATGCTTGAAAAAAAAGGGGATATTTCTTTAAACGTTCAACGAAACTATTCGTAGTAAAATACAATATTTTTTGCTGGCTTTAATTGCTATAAAAAGTGTAAAAGCTATAATATGCGTAGAGCAAATTTTATAAGAATATTTATTTAAAAATTGATTTAAAAGTTCTATAAAAAGTAAATGATATTAAAAAGGGTGCAGATTTGTAAATAGTAATTTTATTTAATTCATTAGACATTTTTTGGTGAATTCAGTTTGTCCTATACGAAGATAATGAGTGTTGGAGAGGAGTGAGTGAAAATTCTCTGTTACAATATCGTTGTTCACTCTGTGCGTGGTATCACTGAGCTAGTTGAGGCATAATGTTACATGCCAAAATTGGCAATGTAAATTGTTAAATATGTCAGTAAATTCCCGCCAATATTACAAATAAACTTGTTCATTTCCGCCATCCCGGACCGTAGCGTTTGCGCAAAAGAATGCGCAAGCGCAGAGTGAGTGGCGCAAGTGCGCGGTGTGACACGACAATTATTAGCCACGAGACGTCAAGCGGGTAATGTCTACCTGTGTCGTGGTATCTGTCTTTTCTCTTTCTTAGGATGTAGGTTCCCTTTTATCTCTACCTTATATCGTTCCTTACCTGGTTGCTCCTATTGTACCGCTACGAACGACAAAAGGGGATAGACGGATAAAATTTGGATCAACAATGACGTAGCCAACCCACACCCTGAAAGAACAACAAGGAAATGGCCCTGAGATTTAACTACTAGGCGCGTTTTAAGTGAGTACTTTGCTTTATTTATATTTGAAATTAAGATTTGTATCATTGTAAACGTGTTTGGTATTTGATACAATTTGCCACGTAATTATGTCATAATATATACTATTACGCAATATTGTGAAACGTGGACCGTATCAGTGGTGCCAAATGTATCAGTGACGCCCATACGCGTGTTGAAAATTCGTCTTCACCTCTAATCTATCTTGTAAGATGTTAGTTTTAAATATATATTTGTAGAAAATTATGTTTTTCCACTCAAAGATCTAATAATTAATAATTTTTTTAAATTTTTAGTGGCTTTTGGGTAGAAAAAATACAACTTGGCAACATTACATTTAGTAACTTTTATCTTATGTTGCCGTGACATTTAATAGAGCTGAAATGTCAATTTATATGATCAAAACGGACATTTTTGAATAGTGATTGTTTACCTTTTATATATGTTATTTCAAACTTAATTAATTGGCATTTTTCCTTTACAAAAACAGTGTATTTATATATCAATTCTCTCAAATAATTACCTAACTTATTTTAGGATGAAACTAAAGCATATACCTTTGTTGTGTTTAATAACTATCTTAACCTCACTTCTAAGTAAAAAAAATATGCTTTTTGGAATTAAATAATTCTTTTCGTAAGTACCTTTATATATATATATAATTAATTAACTTCATTGTTTATTTGTTATCCCTTATGAAATTTTTTTTTTATATTATATTAAATTTGATTATATACCTGTTTTAACAAATTTTGTTTAGCTTATTAAAAGCGTGTTTTAGATAACTCCTATACTATCTTTGTTTGCCATGATTTTAAGGTGTTTCCTTACAATCTAGATAATTAACTATAAGTTACGAATTCTTTCTCAAAGAAAATTTTGTTCTTAACACAACTATCGTAATCAACTGAAATTTTATCTTGGTATATTTATACCTTCTAAAACACAATAGTACAATGGATCCCGTACACCTTAAAGCCTTTGAAATGATCTTTGAGTTGGAGTCGCGGAATATTCAGACGGCAGCTTTTATTGCCTCAATGGAAGCTTTATATAATAGATTAGATAAAAAACCACCAGAACCCGAAATTATTGATCAACTTCATAGAAACTTGAACCCATATTTTTCCGAACATTTAGCGTTACAAACATTTCTTTCTTACCTCAGTTTAATGATTTATGTCGCTCGCTTCAAGAAGTGGAATTACGTGTAGATAAATACCGTCCGCCCCCAGAAAAACAATCTGGCCTATTAGAACCAGACCTAGCATGCCAGTCTGAACTCTAACTTCTCAAAAAACTTCCGCAGAGATATTCCTACACGGGACGTGAATATCTCAAGGAATCAAAATCGTCCTCGACATCAACTATACAAAGCAACCCATACATCAATAGATTTAAAGCATAAAATTACCTCTAATATTAAACCTCTTTCTAATGTATCTAATAAGAATAATACCGCTACCTTAAACTTACAGCAGAAGTTACCTCCCCTATCTGAAATATGTCATACTAAACCGGCCGAATGGTCAAATTGGCAGAAAACAGTGAATTCCCTTTATCATAAAAATTCTGCTGCCTTACAACTTCAGGCGTCGTCGTGGATCAATGTAGTAAGCGTAAGACTACGGATCCCAAGGTCCTGGGTTCAAATCCTGACACGGCCGACTGCTTGAAAAATGACAGGTTAGCATTTTTCACAAACTTTGCGCCCTCGTTCGGATGAGAGGTTAAATGGAGGTCCCGTGTGTGAGTGTTGTCACGCACGTTAAAGATCCCTACCTTGCCTGGAACGGCAAGGGTTCGGCAAAATTCTAAAATTTCCAGGCAACAAAAAACTCGCCTCCTGGCCAATGTAGTACCTTCTGGTGGAGCATTGGAAATATAAATGCCTTACAACTTCAATGTAGTACCTCCGGGTAGAGTATTGGGGACGTGGCCGCAAGTATAGCGACCCTAATTCAAATTATAATGCCTTACAACTTGTTAAAAAACCTCTCGACATCCTCCCTCACTTACCTATCTCAATTGGCTCTCTAAATGTAATTGCTTTACTGGACACAGGTTCGTCATGTACTTTTATAAATAAATTACAGCAATTATCTGACCAAAACATTAAATTTCGGGTTATTCAGGAAAAAACCTCTATAAATCTAGCTGACGATAATAAAATATATGCAACTGGTTCCCTTAAATTAAAAATTCGAGTAGAGTCACTTGAACGTGATGTTCCATTTTTGATCGTACCTACATTAGCTTACCCATTTTTACTTGGCGTTGATTTTTGCAAACTTTTTAATTTATCTCTATATTTTCATGATTTTTCTTAGCAAGCTTCTCTCAAAACAAATTCTTGTGCGTCTGCTGAAATATCTAATATAATTTCTCTTACCGATTCCGAAAATGCAATTCTTAACTCAACAATCAACAAATTTCGTAAATTAAATACCTCTGAACTTGGTTGCGTAACTACTACAACACATATTATCTCTACAGGTGATGCTCTCCCTTTTAAGCAACGCCAATATTCGTTATCGCCCGCATTACAAAAACATTTACATTCCGAAATAGATAAAATGCTCGAATCTGGTGTTATCTCTCCCTCAAATTCGCCATGGATGTCTCCCGTGTTATTAGTCCGTAAGAAAAATGATGAATGGCGTGTTTGCTTTGACGGTACAAAACTTAACTCTGTAACTGTGCCCGACGCATATCCCTTACCCGGTACTGTTTCTATTTTAAGCTGGCTTCGAAACGCTAAAGTTATCTCATCTATCGATCTTAGACAAGCTTTTTATCAGATCCCTCTTGACTTATCTTCACGTCCAAAAACTGCTTTTTGTGTTCCAGGTCAAGGTCTTTTCGAATATAATTTCTTGCCATTTGATCTCTGTAACGCACCACAAACTTTACAGCGTACTATGGCTCAAACGTTAGGTCCTATCTTACACCAAGAACGTGCCTTTGTATTTTTAGACGACATATTAGTTATCTCAAGTTCCTTTGAAGAACATATCGCTACTCTTAATGAAGTTGCTGAACGCTTAAATACGGCAGGTTTTAAAATAAATTGGGAGAAATGTCAATTTTGCTGTTCTTCTCTTACATTTCTTGGTTTTATTATCGATGGAACTGGTCTACGGGCAGATCCTGCTAAAGTCGATGCTATTACTAAATTTAAAACACCCAAAACTGTTACCGAAATTAAACGTTTAATAGGAATGATTAGTTACTATCGCATTTTTCTACCTAATCTCTCAACTATATCTACACCCATTACCACCCTAATAAAAAATAAAAAGAAAAGCCAGTCTGTCGAGTGGAATTCGGAAGCTCAGTAGCCTTTTGATCAAATTAAGACGTTAATCACTTCTGCACCTATCTTAATCTCGCCCAATTTTGACGAAAGATTTTATATACAAACCGATGCCTCACTTACTGGTTTAGGCACAATGTTGTTTCAAGTAAGCAATGAATTAGAACACCCTATCGCTTATGCTAGTCGTGCTTTAACTTCTGCTAAACAAAAATATTCAACCGAACGCGAATTATTAGGGGTTATATTTGGCATTGAAAAATTTAGAGGACATGTTGAAGGTACGTATTTCACGGTAATTACTGATTGTGCAGCCCTCACATGGTTGAATAACTTAAAACAACCCGCAGGTCGGTTGGCAAAATGGAACTTGCGTATCTCTCAATTTACCTTTGACGTTCGGCATAGACCTGGCAAATTAAATATCGTATCTGATGTCTTATCTCGTGATGTCGCTTCTCTTAAGCTCCCAGATCTAATTCCTGATGCCTGGTATCTAAATATGATAAAGAAAGTTTCTGAAAATCCCAATAAATTTTCCAACTTCCGTGTAACAAATAATAGATTATATAAATTTGTATCTTCTTCATCTCGCAAGATCTCTAACATCCCTGAATGAAATTTGTTGTCCCTACCGCTAACCGTAGTGAGGTTCTTAAATTGTGTCACAATGACCCTATAGCTGCTCATCTTGGTGTTACAAAAACCTTAGCTAAAATATCTAAATTATATTACTGGCCTATATTAAAACAATCTGTCTGCCGATATATTATAAACTGTAAAATTTGTGGGTCTTGTGATATTTATATTGTCTTCTTTACTTTGTTATTGGGGTTTTTTCCTCAACATACGTTTTTCTCCTGGTAGTGTGGGAGATGTGAGGTTATGTTATGTTTTGTGACCACGTTGATGATTCCTTTTTTGATACAATAAATGTTTTGTAATTCTTTAATTTCAAAACCTGATTATGCATATTAGCACAGGTCTCAGAAGAGCTCTCAAGAAGCTCGTTCTGGTTTAATGGGTAAATTCAAACGTGTATCTTATCCCTTTCAATTAATATCGCTTGACTTATTAGGACCTCTCCCTCGATCAAAAAAAGGTAACCAATATCTTTTAGTTGTCACCGATTGGTTTTCTAAATTTGTTATGGTACAACCGTTACGTAAAGCCACATCTGCCACCATGATTAAATTCCTAGAACAAAATGTATTTCTTATCTTTGGTGTCCCACAAATTATTCTCTGCGATAATAGAGCGCAATTTTTCTCAAAAGATTTTCAAAATTTCGTCAAGAGTTATAAAGTACAAAAAATTTGGTTTAACGCAAAATACCATCCCCAGGTAAACCCTACCGAAAGAGTAAATAGAGTCTTAATTACTGCTATCTCCTCATATATCGATTCAGACCACACTAAGTGGGATGAAAATATCTTTAAAATCGCTCAAGCTTTGCGTACCTCTAAACACGAGGCAACCCAATTTACGCCCTCGTTTCTTGTTTTTGGAAGATATACTCCAATTGATGGTAGTTATTATGGTTCAGTTCCTGATGATACTGACGTAATTGAATTTGACGAAAAAGTATGCTGGGACAAAGACCAACAATCATTACCTTCTATCTTTAACGACGTTAGAAAAAAATTTGTTAAAAGCTTGTGAAAAAAGTAAGGATCACTATAATCTGCGAAAACAAGATATTTCCTTTGCTTTAGATGAACAGGTCTGGAAAAAGAGTTATGTCTTATCTGAGCTACAAAAAAATTCTCTTTGAAATTAGCCCCAAAATTCATTTTATGTAAGGTCACTCGTGTTGTTAGTCCACTTATCTACGAACTTCAAGACACTGATGGAAAACGTCAAGGAAGGTGGAATATCAAAGACCTTAAACCATTCTCTGCTGACCCGAATGCAAATTAATTTTCATGTTTCATTTCTTTAACGGTTTACCTAATGTTTTTGTCCCTGCTATGAATTAGTTAACTTTATTTAGTCATTTCTTTTTTCATACAGCACTTACCTTCTACACTATTGCCTTATTCACCTTAAATTAGCTATCTTTTTGCTGCCCGTTAATTTTCCCTTGAATTTACTGTTAGTCACATATCTGTTTATTATCTAGATTATCTAATATAACTTTGTTGCTTCACTTAATTAATCCTAGCACCTTTCCTACACCATATTATTTTGTTTCTAGCATTTATCTTACGTTATTTAATTACATGGTGATTGTCGTAACTTTGGTTGCAATAACTCATTGAATTTTTACGATTGGTTTTAGCTGATGTTGAGTGGATGCTTTTTCTTTGGACTCACATAGGAGACGAGGCTTATGCCTTTCTAAGAAATAGTCCATATTCGCAGTTGCTATTCCATGCGTTTTTCTTTTGTATTATTACAGTCCCACACTTTATCCTTTATCATTACCTGTTTTCTTCTTTTATTAAGTCATCAGAACATATAAACATTTTTTTGTTGTTTTTTAATGAACTTCGTGGTGAGGTGCTATCGCTATTTATTGATATCTTATCGAATTCTCGATTGTTTTTAGCATATTGGGACAGTATGGTTGTACTTAACTGCTTATAGTTAGGCATTCTTGTGTGTTTATGGCGTTACTGTTTCTAAAAATTACCTTGGAACAGTTGGTTTTTGATGTGAAGGTATCTGTAGTGATACTTTTAAGTTGTTTTAACTTTTGTCTAATTTTCTTATTGTAGTGGATGCACTCGTTAAGAAAATGATCGTACTAGTTCTCATCAAGAGTCTAGTAATTTTTTTAATTTATTATGTGCCTTAACTTGTCTGATTAACATAGCAGGTGGTCCTTCAGACCGATCTGTGTTTAATAGGGACAACTCTCTACGTTCTCTCGGATGCTTGTCCAAAACTCTACTTTTTCTTATCCCGCTGTCTCCGTTTCCGCCTTATTTTTCGTTCGGTAGGCCTGTTCTTGGCCCGGAACACCCGTCTACCACATAAGAGTGATTTTTCTCTCACTCCGGGCTACTGACCACATTGGTTGGTAGAGTAGTGCTTTTCTAACCACCTTTTTCTATCTCTTTTGCTCAATGCGAACCCTTCCTCTATTCTCTTCTACCTGGGTGTCACTAGCACATTCCGAAATGCCTACCTCCCTCTTTTTACCTTTCCTATATCCCTATTGCCTTTTCATTTCCGTTAGTCACCGTGTAGTTGCGCGGGGGGTTTTCACAGACACTGTTACGTGCCGAAATCGGCCGTAAACATTCATATAGTTTTAATATGCGAGAATTTCGCGCCATAAATTTAAAAAACTTGTTGCGCGTATTTCCGTCACTTGAGAAGTGCGATGCGCGAATTTCGCGCCGACGCGTGTGACGAAAGGGAGTGGGGAATTTCCGAAAGACGCGTTGGGACTTGCTTCCGAAACGCGAACAAGAGTAGTTGGTCTGGTATCTTATCGTATCTTTTTATTATGTAGATTCCCTTTTGCCTTTTTTTGAGTATCGTTCCTCAAACCCGTTCCTTATCGTACCTCTACATAGGAAGAAGACCAGCGAATTTGGATGTAACCTGGCCCAAGACCCACGACCCGAGAACTCTCATGAAGTAATCAGGATGCAAGCCGCCGCCATCATGAAGCAATTCGAAGGAAGCATTACCTATTCATGTGAGTACCCCGTGGGTTTTTTTTATATAATTTATATAATTGAAAATGTGTTGAAATAATTTGCATATTGTGTGATGTCATCGAAATTTGTGCGTCGATTTTCACATTATGTAATATCGTTACCAACTGTCTTTTGTGTCGCATGTACCGCGTCGACGGGACTGTAATAACACCCGGGCCACGTCTCTGGGAATCTTTCGTGAGGTCATGCAGTGCCGCTGTCAGCCGCACATGGCCGTTAACAGTGCATGTATGTATGTATGTGTGTGCAAGAATATATATATATATATATATATATATATATATCCACATATATATGTATGGATATCGTATCAATATCGTCCAACGCCGGGTGCAGGAATGCACCCACATGCCTTTTTTCGGTCCCTCATACCGTTTTTATAAACGGGCCTGCCTCACAGGTCGCTCTCTTCTAGGGGGTATGAGTATCTTACCTAATTAACAGCTTCAAGGAGCCACTCTATCTTGTATCCTTGTGATGGATGACAAAACGGTTTGGTGAGCTGGGGAATTCTACGCTATATCTTTAATGTATGTAGTCGTAGCGTGTCTTAGCGCGCTGGGACGTTTCAGATCCATCTATTATCTACTTTTATCTTAATATCTTTACCTATTATCTTTGATAATAACTTGAGACTTTGCCTTATTTTTTTGTTTTCCTAACGTTTGGTATTTATGATCGGACGTAGGAAGTATTTTTTGAGTATTGAGTGAAGAAGCTAACCTGATGGTAGCAATGTAATTTGTTAGGTTAGTAATGTAAGAAATTAGTGTAAGATAGTACTGTTGGTAAATTTGTTAATTCACAACCATGTCATGATAAAGTTTTGATGTGTATTGTTTATTAAGCCAGAGTACCAGTACATAAAAATTTGCTAAGTGCATAGTAACTTGCTCTCTTGGGTATTTTGAAATTTGAGCATTTTCTGGCCAAAGAAAAAACAGTTTAGATGCAATGCTTATGTGCGTGTGCACTTAAAAACTGTAATGTTAGCTTTAGTTATTGTATATATGTTAGGTGACTTGTCGCATTTGTTTTAGTTACAGTAGTGTTTCGTGCTCTCTGACAAATTTGTGCTGTCGATTATAACTGCGCCACATCAAACACTCGTGTGTGCATTTATAGATGTAGTTCAAAAACAATCGGGCTACACATTCCGTTTTCTGGTTATTCGTAAGACGTGTTATCGGTTGAAAAAACCAGTGGTGTCTAAAATAAACATTTTCTAGAATGTAAGTTAGGATATATGTAAGTAGTTAGGATTTAGATTTTAAGTTTTTACCGTGCTAACAGTCATTTTCTTTTTTTAAGATTTTTTTCTTTTATGGCTTTGTCGCGATTGCTACATGCCAAAATTGGCAATGTAAATTGTTAAATATGTGAGTAAATTCCCGCCAATATTTCAAATAAACTTGTTAATTTCCGCCATCCCGGACAGTTGCGTTTGCGCAAAAGAATGCGCAGACACGGAGTAAGTGGCGCAAGTGCGCGGTGTATTATACTACCGTAAACGCCGCACAAGCGACACAAAAGACAGTTGGTAACAATATTCGATAATGTAAAAAAGGACGCTCAAATTTCGATGACGTCACACAATATGCAAATTATTGCAACACATTTTCAAATTTCTAGATTATATTATAAAACCCTCCCGCGGGGTACTTACGTGAATAGGTAAAGCCTCCTTCAGAATTTCTTCCTGATGGTCGCTCGTGGCCTCCCTCACAATCATTTCATGATGGCGGCTGCGGGGCTCCGTGGACTCGTTAATGTATCTCGGGTCGTGCGTTCTTCTACCAGGTTGTATCCAGATTAATCTCTTCTTCCTATGTAGAGGTACGATAAGGAACGGGTTGAGGAACGATAATCAAAAAAGGCAAGGGAATCTACATAATCAAAAGATACGATAAGTCACAACACTCCTCTTCACGTTTCGAGGCCAAGTCCAGGCGTTTCCCGGAAATTTCCCACATTTTTTCTCCGCCACACGCGTCGGCGCGAAGTCTCGCACAACCACTTCTGAAGTGACAGAAATACGCGCAACAAGTCTTTCAAATTTATGGCGCGAAACTCCCGCATATCAAAACTAAACTAAGAATGTCTAGTGCCGATTTTCGGCACGTAACAGGTGTGACACGACAATTATTAGCCACGAGACGTCAAGCGGGTAACGTCTACCCGTGTCGTGGTATCTGTCTTTTCTCTTTTTAAGGATGTAGGTTCCCTTTTATCTCAACCTTATATCGTTCCTTACCTGTTGCTCCTATCGTACCGCTACAAACGACGAAAGGGGATAGACGGATACAATTTGGATCAACAATGGCGTAGCCAACCCACACCCTGAAAGAACAACAAGGAAATGGCCCTGAGATTTAACTGCAAGGCGCGTTTTAAGTGAGTACTATGCTTTATTTATATTTGAAATTAAGATTTGTATCATTGTAAACGTGTTTGGTATTTGATACAATTTGCCACGTAATTATGTCATAATATATACTATTGCGCAATATTGTGAAACGTGGACCGTATCAGTGGTGCCAAACGTATCAATAAATATAATTGTGTTAATTATTTTAAAGGCACAGAGAGGTGGTGATCGGCAAGCAATTGATCGTTGTACATCTGGCGAGGGGCAATATCATAGTAATATATAATATATATATATATATATATATATATATTGCTGTAATAAGGGGTTGTTTAAGGGTGTATTGAGTAGTAAAGGTCGTGTAGTAACTGTAAATAGCAATGGGAATCAGAAAACTGCATTTATTTAGCAGGAAAATAAATAATTCGTACATTATGTAAATAGCAAGCATTTAACACCCTGTATATGGACCGTAATTAACTTTAATCAATGCCAGCAAGCATATCTTCCAATAATAGAACGCGTATTCAACAGAGAAATAATCATACATGTAATTAAAATACGTTGAGAAGTGTTCTACAAGTTTATAAAACAGATACGCAGAAGGTAAGATAAAACCTAGTAAATCTTCATGCAAGTTACGCTTGTGATAAAGAATGAACAATAAGCGCTTTGATAAGAAAACGCGCTTTCAAAGATGAGTTTAAATAAATACATAAACGAAAACAGCACTCGTGTTACATCATTTATTTTTGTACAATTCTCCAAAAGCTTTATCTACACATAACAACAGACATAAGCTAAAAGTCCAGTGACGATAACAATAACAAGGCGATCAAAGATCGTAAAATAATAGTAAACAATAGCATGATATGGCACTCCAAAATAGTTTCATCAGAAATCAGCTTGAAAATATACTAGGAATGTCCAAAATAAATATGGTTGGTTGCAAGGCTGCTTGGAAAACCAATCCAAATGTAGAGGGCAAAAGCTATATAACGCCCAGAAGTGATAGGAACAGTCAGTCTCAATTTGAAGCACATCAAATCCACGATACTCTTAATCAAATATTTACACAACAGATAAATAAAATTTATATTATAGTGCAAAACAGTACTGTGTAAAAATTGCGTTAAGAATATGTGAAAAAGCTTTTGCCGTTTTTGCAGAAAACGTAAGTAGAAATTGGTTAATTAATTTAAATTAAATATTTATAATGATATAGGTCTTCTAATCCATGGTCCTAAGGCTGGTATTTTAATCCACTGCCAATCGGCTTCTAATACAATTCTGGTCTACTTCTAATACAATTCTAATTCATGATACTAAGTCGTATTCATAAATTCATATTACTAAGAAACCTACAAATTCCAAGTGGTATTTAAGTGAAGAGATCCAAGGCGTATCCAGAGAAACAGAATAAAGCACGAGGTGAACCTTGGAAATAGGAAGCAACAAAAATATTGGTTCAACGTACTTTAAGGAGTACAAAGCAGAGCATTGGTTTTTAATTAAAGACAATAAGGGGGTGTTGATCCACAACACGCAACAACTCATCAAAATATCACAGGTCAGAGCTGCCTAGTTTTAAGGAATCTTTTCAAATTTAAATTTTAACACTGAGTATATTAATTACCTCTAAAGCTTGTAAGGAGTCAACAACAACATTAAATACGTTGAAACTTACCTAAAAATCATAAAAAGGTCTCGAACGTTCCAGATTTTTTTGTAAAAGGTGTCGTTTTTGGTGACTTTAAATTAAATTAAAAGGATATAAATTTTGAGATAAATAATCCATATAATATTAATTGATTGAAGGGTGTATTTGAAGAATTACAAAAATTGTGAAGTGTGAATATTATTTCCTTTCATTATATGAATATTGATTGACTTCGTTTTATCAATTCACACAGGTAAGAGTGTGGTGCTTGAAGAGTGAACATGTTTTAAAGTGCTCTGTTATATTTTATTATTTTTACACAGTGTATAAAACAAATGTATAACAATTTTCAAGGCAGTTTAGAGTATAATTTGATTTTCAATAAGGTGGTGAAATTGGACATACAATTAACTCAGTATTGAATTCTTAAACAACCAAAAATTACAATTTTTGAAGCATTTTGAGTAATAAAACAAAGACATTTACTTGGTATCAACAGTAATTAAGTTATCTTAAATGCAATTAGTGATTGTTTGTTATCTCACCAGCTGTGTAGATAATTAAAATAAATAAATTAGGACTGTATTTTAAATAATTTCTTTTTCTGATTACAGTAGATTTATTGTTTAAGATGCAAAACTGTAATAAGTGTTCAGAAAACTCAGATAATTTATTTGATTGCGATCACTGCAGTAATCATCTGTGTAAAGACTGTGCTCAGTTAACTGAGACAGAAATTAGATGTCTGAAGCTTAGTAAGCGCAAATTAATATTTCTATATGATGGATGTGAGAAGGGTTTATTTAGAATTCCAGAAATCTTAAATAAATTAAGTATTCTTGAACAAAAAATAGAAGATTTACAGAAGAAAACAAAGATCTTGAAAAACAAAAAAGTGCAATAGGTTGTGAAAAGACAAAAGCAGAAATGATTGATTGGCAAAATAGATCACGAAATATTATAATACTGAATGTTCAAGAATCAAATGGTAATTCATACACTGAAAGAAACTCAGAAGATAAAACCACGGTTGGTAAATTACTTGGGAATTTTGATATTGATTTAGATAATGTTAAAACCTTTAGACTGGGTAAACACATGGAAAACAAAAATCGGCCACTTATGGTTTTAACAGGATCTCGGGATGAAGCAATGTCTATTTTAAGAAATAGAACAAAATTACCAAATCAAAATGTTCGAATATTTGGAGATCAAACACCGAAACAACGGCAATATTATTTGGATGTAAAGAGAAACTAAGAAATAACTGAAAATGGAGATACCTCAAAAACAATTAAATATATTAATAACAAACCAACAATTGTAAATAAAGATAGAAATTCAAAAAACTAAATGGCAATTCGTCATTAATGCTCAATTCTCACATAATCTACTTAAATGTTCAAAGTATAATGTCTAATAAGTATCAATTAAAGGCTGATGTGATGTGTTATAATCCTATGATAGTGTTGTTATCGGAAACTAGAGTAACTAATAATGTGGAAGACAAGGAAATTGCAATTGATAATTATATCTTAGTAAGATGTGACTCTATTAGCAGGCATACTGAGGGGGTGTTAATTTATATTCTTAAGGACATTGATTTTAAAGCATACAAAGAATATGTATTGGAGACAAATTATTGGTGTAAAGCTGTGAAAGTGTTATTATTTGGGTCACTATGGATCATAGGAGTGTTATACCACTCCCCAAATGCAAGTGATGCAGTGTTTCTGAATAACTTTGAAGAATGGAGTGAAAACCTATTTAATACGAACCTACGATGTATTATAGCGAGAGATTTCAATTTAAATTATGAGAATAAGGGTAATTACTATGTAAAAAAGTTAAGTAATTTCATTAGGGTAAATGGTATACAGCAATTAATTACAGAGTCTACTAGAATTGTACAAAATAGTTCAACATTAATTGACTATATCTTAACTAATGCTAAACAAGTCAGGGCTATTGTCCATCCGACACCAATAATAACCGATCACAATATTATATCAGTAGCAGCAATTACTAAAGAAAATAAACACTATAATAGTAATAACCAAATAAGTCAATTCAGAAGCCTAAATAAAGCAGCCATTCACCGAATAAACAGACTTTTAAAATGTACGTGGAAATTTGACAACACAAATGTTGATATAAATCTGAATGATATACTAAATAATGTTACACATGCGTTAGACCATGAAGCTCCTATTCGAAACAAATTTCAACCACATAACTGTTTAAAGCGGTATGACAATGAAGTGTGTGCCAAAGCTAAAGAAAGGGACTTTGCTTATAAAAAATTCAAGTTCAATAAATGTGTTGAAAATTGGAAAGATTATAAAACTTGTAGAAATCAATTTGTTAATTTATTGAAGAGGAAAGAAAAAGAATTTTATGAAAAACAAATTGACAATAACAGAAGAGATAGCACTAAAATGTGGAAAATATTAAAAATGTTGGTTAGTAATAAAGAAAATAATTGTGACATACAAAGAGTACAATTTGAAAATAATCACCATAAAATTATTATGAGAGAACAAAAGGATATAGCTGAACATTTAAATGACTACTTTGTGAACAGCATTGAAGATATTGTAAGGAGTATCCCAGACACTAATAATCTATATTGACTAAACCCATTGCCCAGCCACGATGTCAAATTTACTGAATTTAAATTGTTAGCCTTACATGGTATAAAAAAAAAGTGTGCATAATCTACCTAACAAGTGTAACTGGTCAGATACAGTAAACACAAAAGTAATTAAGGCAACCTTTGATACAATTGGGCATGTTCTTCTTCATCTGGTCAACTCCTCCGTATGAACTGGAAGTTTTCCAAGCAAGCTAAAATGTAGTACAGTAATTCCTATTCCTAAAGTTCAAAACGCCATATTAGCAAGCAAATACAGGCCAATAAACACACTTCCTTGTATTGAAAAAATATTAGAAATTGCTGTATATAACCAATTAATAAACTACGTGGACAGTAACCAGTTATTGGATTGTAATCAATCAGGTTTTAGATCTAAGCACTTTTGTGAAACTGCTATTCAGCTAACTTTTAGTAAGTGGAAGCAATACATTGATCAAGATGAGTATATACTTTCTGTTTTCTTAGACCTTAAAAGAGCATTTGAGACAATAAACAGACAATTATTATTGACTAAGTTACAACACTACGGCATTGGTGGAACAGTGATAAAATGGTTTGATGAGTACCTGTCAAATAGAAGACAAAAAACGAAAGTGGGAAATTCAATATCTAGTTCAGTGCTAGTAAGAAATGGTGTCCCTCAAGAAAGTGTTATAGGACCGTTGTTATTTATTTTGTATTTAAATGATTTTCAGAGTATTGACCACAAATGTGAATTTGTTAATCCATATGCTGATGATACCCTACTTTTAATCAAAGAGTCTGATATACAAACAGCAACAAATAAACAAGTTGAAACTTAATACAAGCAAAACTGTGGCAATGGTTGTTGGAAATACTAATAAATGAAATAAACTCAATAGAAATGCTATTACATTGATGATTAGTGATGAAATATTACAAATTGTTGAACAAACTAAGTATTTAGGTATTATGTTGGATAATACTTTAACATTTAAAAATCACTTTGATTATGTTATTGTCTTTAAGATCTAAAATTACAGTCTACAAAACAATCATTCAACCACATTTTGACTACTGGGCAACAATACTATATTTATTTGACCAAAATAAGTTAAGTACTCTTCAAAAACTACATAACAGAGGTTTAAGAATCATACTGGAATGTAGCAAAAGGACTAACATTCAAAAAATTTTAAGCACCCTAGAATGATTATCGGTTACTGAAAAAATTGAATATTTAACAATGATATCCATTTTTAAAATTATCAATGGATTAATGCCAAGTTATTTTGATGAGTTTATTGTTTATGCCAACCAAATACATAACCACGAAACTAGGTCACAAGGCAATTTATATGTTGCAAGGTTGAAAAAGACTATGAATTCAATATTCTTCAAAGGTCTGATTAAATATAATACTTTACCAAAAGATATTCGAGACTGTAATACATTGACATCTTTTAAACGGGAATTAATGAAAAACTAAAACCTAACTAAAATGTAAGTATTTTATAAAATAAACCAAATGACCTAAACTCGGTAGGAGTATTTATAATTTTCACACTTTTTATTTATTTATAATGAAACATGTGTGAATCACACTTCTAGTTAAGTAATAGTTGCTTTTACTGATACTTAATTTTTCTTTTTGGTCTTGAGTAACTTCTAAGTAACACTAAATGTATTTGTATTTATGTCTACTTAAATTGAGAAAGTATGTTGTTTTTATTTTCTATTCTGATGTATCCTAATATTAGGATTACCTACTTTAAATAAATATTATTATTATTAGTTAAAGGGGTAAATGAAAATTGATCATCGTAACGTTGTGCACTTTGTGTAAATTAAAAAGGACTAGTAGTAGCATAATAAAATTAGAAGATTAGAGAAAAACACAGAGCGGTGGCGTTCAGCTGGATGTTTATTACATCCGGCTGCTCAAGCGTGGGGAGTACTACAGCAATATAAATCCGACACAACAACGAGGGGCGGAGAATTACACAGCAAATTATATATATATATATATATATATATATATATATATATTTCTGTGGATTTATAGGTTTTAATGGGTGTTAAATAAGGCAGTGCATTATTTATGGCCGGGTTCCCAATGAATATACAAGTTAACTAAAATTTAAGACGTTTTTCTAAACGATAGTATAGGATTTACAATTTACAATAAACTTGAGGGTTAATTTTGCGTCGTGGTAACGTAACTGTAAATATTTATTAATATTTATTAAGTAGGAAATGTAGTTCCATAAAGGGTAGTGTAAAGATTTGCATCTTAAAGGAGTAGCCGTGTAAGTTTATTAATCCGAAAGTTTTCAGATTCAGTATATAGTGAAAATCAATAAATTAGAAGTATGAATAGATTAATTGCATAAAGTAACTGATATTCAAAGTGCACAGATTCTTTGTGTACATAATTTAGCATAATATAAAATGTTAACATTGGTTAACCTTGCAAAGTTAAAGCATAAGATAGGATAGTGTGGCCGACAAACAAGTTATAATGGCTAAGGGTTAAAAAAAAGACCGTGCAAGCAAACAATTTAATTCTAGTAAAAATTGAACGTTGAAAATACGTTCGCGGTATTGATTTTAAAAGAGGGACAATAATTGTCAAGGTTTTCTACGTAAAGGATCATGATAAACAAACAACAAGTATATTTGAGGTAAGGCGTTGAAGGTTGAATACAAATATGGATTGATATTAGATAGAGGCAGTGTTTTAGCATGTATTAAAATAAGACAAAGTTTAGGTTTAAAGTGTAGAGTGGTTGACTTCTACAAGGACTAATAATAATGGGCATATGAGAAACGGAGATAGTTGTTTGGACTCCAAATATAGAAAGGGGATAGACGATACTCAAGAGAGAGCAGATGTTGTTAAGATATTATTACGGAATATAAAGGAAAAGAGATAAAATACGGGTTAGACAAGAATACAATAAACTGGTAACAGGCACAGAAAATATAGGAGGGGTACAAAATAGAAGACAGAACATTTTCGTATGTAAGTTAGAGGGAGGTGACCGTATATACGCTTATTCGCGAGCTTGTTTTAGATGCTTGTGTTTGTGTCAGTTGACGAGAGACTTCAACTAATTCGATAGCCGTTGTAAATTTTAATTAGATTTTCAAAGTAATGCATTTATTTTGTTTGCAAAATTCTTAGATTTTCTAGACGGTTGGCATACGACTGCCAATTTTCCAATGAATTGTTGAACATTAATGGTGGGATTTTTAGAATCGACAATAGTTGAGTGTTGTTTGTGCATATTGTTTTTAGAATTGTGTTGGCCGTTGTATAAAGTGAAACTAGTCGGGGGGCATTTTTTGGTCTATACAAACCACCGGGAGGCAGTGAGAAGCTCTCTTATATTTTCCAATCAAGCTTGGAACAACATTAGTAAATGAGTTAAGCAGCAAGTGAGTTTGATATTTTAATTGAAATCGATTAAACAAGCACAAGTTGGTGTAATGTTGAAATAGCAGTTTAAAATTTTATAAAATATATTTTGAAAAAGCAAAGCATGCTGTACTGTAAGTAGAGACTACTTTATTATTTTGGTTGTTGGTGTTGTTGAGCGCTTAAATGGAGTAGTGGAGGTTGTTGGAACTTAGCAGTTGTATGAAGAATTGGTATTACCGTAGATTGGATGAATAGAAATTTGGGTAGATGATTGCTGTCCCAGATGGTGTGAGTCAACTTGGGGTGATTCCTGTACGTGCAGTCGTTGATATGGGCTATGTCAGCGATGGTTTAATAGCAGATACCTGTTTGTGCTACTTCCAGGTAATTGATTTTTGAAAAAACATGTCTTTTGTGATTATTTGATGTTATGACATTCAGTGCTTTTTGGGGGTGTGTTGTTGAATTCTCTGAACAAATGAATTGATTATTTAATATTTATAATGAAATATTTGTAAATATGTTTATGTAGAAATTTGTATTATAAAATAATTGTGTAATATCTGGTCATGTAAAAAGCAAACGGGTTATAGGTGATTTTTAGTGCAAAAATTAGCACATATGTACAAAAAAGGTTTACTATGAGCTCTTATTAGACCAGAAATTTAAAGTAAAGTTTGTGGTTAAGCCCAGTTACTTTACTGAATTTATGCATGAGTAGAGTTGTAGTGCAAATATTAAATTGAAAATGAATTATTATGAAATGAAGATGATCGTAATGTAATCTATGTGTAAAATAATTATTAGATAAAGTTTTTTTTGTTGTATAGAATTTTCTGTTGGAATAAATTGTGTTGAATGTTTGGTAGTCGAGTTTCCTTTGGTAGAAAATAGGGTAATAATTTTATGTATAAGTAGCAGAGTAGGCGTGGCAAACTTCACAGAAGAAGATAAGTTAGGCAACCAGGAAGGTAGGTAATCCAGTACTCGTTTGCAGAGTAACTCCAGAGAAGTTATAGCAGCCCAAGCGTGGGGCTTCAATCCAGCTTAACTCCAGAGCAATTATGGCGCCCAACAGCGGGGCTTGAATTAGCATTAGCGATCCGGCCAATTTCAGGTAAACCTCGCAGCATTTAATATAATATTTAATAAGATGAAATAATGTGCAAAGCCTAAATATTATTTCAAAGCAAGCTAGTAATTGAAAGAGGAAAAATATTAAGGCCTCGGATAGGATTTGTACTTGCAACCTTTGGCTTTAATCGCTGACACGCTAACCAATTGAATCACCCGGGTTAGTGAGTTCAATTGGAAAGATTGAAAAATCTAAATTGTGTACGCTACCATATATCCACCTAATTTTCAATTACATTTGGCAGTATTGTCAATCATCTGACAGTGTCAAGTTTTTGACTAATGTCAGATAAATATTTCCATTTTTCAATTACTAGCTCGATCTGAAATGATCATATAAACTGTGCAAAAATGTCTAAATTATAATCTCATCTATTGATAATCAAATTACTTTGTACAATTACCTATATTTATATTTAATAGTTAACTCTTTATATCTGACATAAATCAAAAACTTCATACTGTCAAGATGATTGACAAAAATGTCCAACATACTTGAAAGTTAGGTAGATCTATGGTAGCGTACACAACTTAGATTTGTCTATCTTTCCCATTGTAATCACTGGTCCAGGTCGCTCAATTGGTTAACATGTCAGCAGCCAATGCCGAAAGGTATAAGTTCGAATACTGGCCGAAGCCAGATAGTTATTATAAATCTTGATTTTTATGCCAATTTGAAACTTATGTCTACAATCTCAGGTATGGGGTTAGTAAACCATTGTTTTACTGATTTCATATTATTTATTTCGGGATATAAATAAAAATGCACAACAAGAATCTGAATCGTTCGTGCAAAAGAATATCACCACTAATGAAGATAATTCTCTAACTAATCAAAAAGTCAGTATAGTTTACAATGGTTCCGCAAAAGGAGATAATTGTTCAGTAATAATTATTGTTTCGCATTCAGCAGTCGTTCGAGCATATCGGTGTAAGTACATTTGCCTATATGTATTGGGGCACATTCCCACCTACTGATTATTGCCCACTTAATCTTTTTTGACCATATTTAGCAGAATAGCATCTTGTGCAATTAAAAAAATAAGTAGCTTCATAAAGTTAGAAGGTTTTTGCTGCTACTTATAACACAAAAACGGCGATATCCTGCACTCAAGTAGGCCTCATCGCACAGTAGAAAGCAATTCCTTGACATTGTTCTTAGGCAACAATTATTCAATCACACCTGCAAATTGCTAACAATAATACCAGCAAGGTAAATAAACGTAAACAAGCACGTTCAAGTAGATATAAAAGTTAGTCGTTTTTTATGTATTATGCTAATACTAATCCAGTAGTTGCATATCCAGTTTAATTTATTTTAATGCCTTGTTGGATATTGTTAAAGTTGTATTTATTGTCAGTCTATAAAAATTATTTACTCCAAACTTCTAGCTCTTGGTACTTATCAAAATTGAATTAATATGGACACACTGTCTCAAATTCAAAAAATTGAGAAAGGTTAAAAGAGAGGGATGGGATCTAGGTAAGCTTAATGATAGTGAGCTAAAAGAGGAATATAAACAAGTATTAGATAATAAGATCACAGAGATACCTATAGGAGGAAACGTAGAAAATAGATGGAAAGAAATAAAAAACGATGTACATGATACAGCAACACAGACTATAGGTAAGAAAAAAATAAAAGCGAGAAAACCCTGGGTAACAAAGGAGATATTAGATTTAATAGAGAATAGAAAAAGGCTTAAACCTTTCAGAGAATTGGATAGTGAAAGTAAGCAAAAATATAATAGAGTTAGAAATAAGATAGTACATGAGTGTAGAAAAGCTAGAAATAAATGGATGGAAGAGAATTGTAAGGAAATACAAGATGGTTTGAGAGTAGGTAAGACAGACAGGGCTTACAGGGCAGTTAAAAAGTTTTTCGGGGAAGATAAAAAAAAAATAATGGTATTAAAGATGAGAATAATGAGCTTCTAATAAATAAAGATAAGGTATCAGATAAATGGAAAAGATATTTAGAAGATTTATATAAGGGAGACGATATGGATGAGTTAGAGAACGACCGAGAAGATGATGTAGAAATAAGGTTCTCAATATTAAGAGAGGAATTTGATAGAGCTGTTAGAGATCTTAAACTAAATAAAGCGCTAGGGATAGACGATATACCCGCAGAATTAATAAAATATACAATTCAGAAAACTTTAGATAGGTGACATAGGCGAGGTTCCACTAGATTTCGAAAAAAATATTATCCCAATCCCAAAAAAATCAAGAGCTGAAAGGTGTGAGAATTGTACAATGGTTAGTTTAACTTCCCACGCTTCCAAAATACTAACAATAATAATTAAAAACAGAGTAGAAGCTTTGACTGAGAATTATTTAGGCGAAGACCACTATGGTTTTCGTAAAGACAGAAGAACTAGAGAACCGATACTAATAATTAGAAAAGGTTACAAAAAAATAAAAGGACTCATTTCGCGTTTGTATATTAAGAAAAAGTATTTGATAGGGTTAATTGGATTGTTACGTTCAGGGTTTTTGCAAAAAATAGGAATCTCTCATAAGGACAGAAAAATTATTTAGAGTCTATATAAAAACCAAGGCGTAATAATTAGATTTGATGAAATAGAAAAGAAAGCTAAGATTAGAAATGGTGTTAGACAGGGCTGTATACTATCTCCCTTGATTTTTAATGTTTATATTGAGGAAGCTTTAAAATTAGCTAGAGAGAGAAAGGAGATAGGTATTAGTGTACAGGGACAGAAAATAGACATGTTACGTTTTGCAGACGATATAACTATTATAGCAGAGTCTAGAAAAGTTTTTAAATATTTTAGATGAGATACTACAGAGTAACTATAGTTTGAGAATTAACTCAGGAAAGACAAAGATTATGACAAGTGAGTTACAGCCTAGTTCTAAACCAAAATTAAAAATAAGTAATACCGAGTTAGAGAAGGTAGATGAATTTTGCTATTTAGGTAGTATAGTTACAAAGGACGGACATAGCAGAAGGGATATAGTAGCTAGAACAGCTCAAGCTAAAAAAATGTTTTTAAAAAGAAAGACTAATAGCTAATAGTATTAGTTTAGATAATAGAAAAAGTTTTTTAAAGTCGTACGTATGGAGCATTCTACTATACGGTAGTGAGACTTGGACAATTAAAGAGGTAGATAAGAAAAAGATAAAAGCTTTTGAAACTTGGTGTTATAGGAGAATGTTAAAGATTAATTGGATAGATAGAGTAACAAATGAGAAAGTTTATAGAAGGATAGGTGAGGAACCCTGTATGTGGAAACAATTAAAGGTCAGGAGAGATAGAATGATAGGGCACCAATTAAGACAAGAGGGACTATTTAGTAAAGTCTTAGATTATAGACTACCAAATAAAAATAGAGTAGGAAGGCCTAGACAAAGCTATATTAATCAAATTATTAAAGATTTAGGTATGTAGACCTTTTTAGACTAGCTCAGAATAGAAAAGAATTTAGAGCTGCGTCAAACCAACCTAGAGTAAGATCGAAAACAAAACAAAAAAAAAATAAATAAAAATCAGGTAACTAAATGTCACCTTGACATAACTCACAATTAGTTAGCGGTCTGGCATGTTGGCAGCGATTCGCTGCTTAAGCCTTACCATAACATATAACTTAAAAAACGTCTCCATGACATAACTCACAATTAGTTAGCGGTCTGGCATGTTGGTAGCGATTCGATGCTTAAGCCTTACCATAACATATAATTTAATAAACGTCACCATGACATAACTCACAATTAGTTAGCGGTCTGGCATGTTGGCAGCGATTCGTTGCTTAAGTCTTACCATAACATATAATTTAACACTATTCCTTTTTTGGAGGGGATGACCAGGTAGTATTTCGTTTCCTTATAAATGGGAATCATGTAAATATGTTGGAGTTCTTTAACAACCATCAGGTTGCTAATATCTATGTACAGCCAGCTAGATAGAAAAAAGATAGAAGAGAATAGGAAGACCTAGACCAAGCTATATTAGTCAAATTATTAGAAATTTAGGTTATGAAGGGTATGTATAACTCTTTAGATTAGCACAAAATAGAAAAGAAGTTAGAACTGCGTCAAACCGACCTTAAGTAAGGTCGAAAACAAAATGATGATGATGTCTCAAATATTTGGTAGAGATAATTTTAATAAATAGTCATAGTTATTTATTTTTCTGTAATAAATACCACACATATGTTTACATTAATTTTATTTAATTCCTTTTTGGTGAACATGCTTTAGATAACTTTTAAATCTTAAACCATTACAGTTCTACGTTTATGCAATGTATGTCTTCTAAATCTCCTTATGATGGGTTAAGTTTCTATAAACCAAAACATGTAACGACTCCGAATAAAAAAATATAATTTTAATAATAATTATTTTCATAGGTAGATTTTGTGCATATCAAACAAATCTTAATACGTTTTTACTCAATACTAGGCTACCTTTTTGCTTTACAAATATAGACACTATCAATACCACACGAATTTTATACACTGCTTGGGATGGCAAATTTAACGCATCTTCACCATATTGTGAAATTGATCCAACACCACTTACTGAATTGGATATTATGGATACAAATATAGGCACTATCAATACCACACGAATTTTATACACTGCTTGGGATGGCAAATTTAACGCATCTTCACCATATTGTGAAATTGATCCAACACCACTTACTGAATTGGATATTATGGATATTAATACCCCTTAATAGTATTCATTCTTTATCAAACACGATAAAAAATGAGCATGAGTCCTTAATACTTGTGACTCGCAAAGCTAAAATTAAAGCTTCTCTTATAATGTATTTATCTTGATTGTTTAATTATTATATAGATAAATTATTCGATTTCCTTATGATGGAGGGTAATCGACAGTCTTCCGGCTAAGATAGGGGTCTATTGCTCGGGTAGAGCTTATGAAAGGTGGTCGTGGGTTTTACAACAAAAAACACTAATCATTTGACTGACTCTAAAATACTAAATAGGGGTGCAAAGGGACGCCACCAAGTCCTAGAGTTTTTAAACATGGGTTTGCCCTAAGGGAGAACTTGGAAGTCCTTAGAGGGAAAAATCGTATTTACTGATAAAGCAGGAGCTGTAAAAAAAGTTGTGTTAATATAATAACAAAGGACGCAAGAGATGCACTCTTGCTACCTTATACCATAAAAAAAGATGTAGCTATTAGTACCAATAATTTAAACTTTATTATAAAGGGAAATTTAGATATTAAACCTCTTGAAAGTGCTGTTTATTGCTTTTTTATCAAGTCACAGCTAAAAACATTACTTTTATAAAAGGGTATATATGTGCTTTTACCTTTTAACTTAATTAACCCTACCTTTGGACTCACTTGTCCAAAATAAAACAGTTGTTCAATTAAATTATATGATGTCTTTAATTAAATTTAGCTCTCTTTGTGATAAAATTTTATATACAAAATGTACATCAATAATGTGGTCTAATCTTTTAAACGCAGATATTTAAATATAAAAATAACGACTGTCTTTACTATGAATCAAAATATTAATAATGTATTAAACACGTCTGTGAGGCATTTTAAATCAATTACCCAAAATACACAGATCTGATACCTTGATTTACAGATATATGTTAAATATTGAAAGACAATTAAAGTTAGTTCTCATAATTACTTGATGTGTCACTGAATTTAAATGGAATACTTTTTAGGATTAAATAAAGATATTCATAATCTTAATAATTTGCAGTAATATCAAATATAACTCATAATTCATAGTATAGTAAATTGCAAACAACAAAAGTTTTCATAATTACTTTGTAAAACAAGAATCGTAAAATGCTACAATGTTATTTTCAATTATCCGCCTTGCTGTCAAGTTATACAAACAGCTGTTGTCAGGTCAAGTTTTTAGAAAAACGCCTACCTTGCAAACTGGTACTTTGAACTTCATTGAAACAAATACCTTGTCGGAACACATGTGTTGGCCTGCAATCCTTCGACAAACAACAACTTGTTGTGCAGTTCATTGAAGCATATCGAAACAAAACCAATCCATAAAACGGGCTATCCAAAATACATCATTTTCAACGTTTCTTTAACTTATGTTAAAGCGAGATTATTTAATGGTAAATTGAGAAATTAAACATGATATTTGAACTTATAAATTCGCAAGCTTATCAACGATGAATGTGCAGAATTAATATTTATTACATTTTTGTTAATGAAATTAAAACTTGATAATTTATTGAGATTAAAAATTGGCAAACCAGTGAGATTATTATAGATAAATCCATGAGATTATTATTGTTAAATCTGTGAGCGCTATAATAAAATCATTTAGTCTGACATAATAATAATTTAATTTGCTTACCATTATCAGAAACAGAACTAAAGACAAGTGCTTTCAGCACCTGATCACGTTGCCATGCCTATGGCGATTCGCAAGTCACTCGCTCGAACTAAATTCTAAGCCATGGTGTGTGTCACCAGAGTGAAAGCTCGAGCTTGACTGAACTTAGTGGACAGGAAGTACACTAAGCACAAGAATCGTCTGACATTTGGAATGTTATTCAAACAACCAACGTTTACGAATAGAACCTAAGCTTAATTAATATACGCCTCGTGATTGGGCTATATTGTACTGATCTGTATATTTATTAATATTGCAAAAACTAATTGTTTATTTAAATAAATAGTGCAGTGTATTTTATAAATAAATTTATAGACTTTTATAATTGTCAAAAAAATTGTTACACTCTTACAAGATTTGATACTTTCTTAAAAAGGCAATCCTTCCGTGCTATAACTGATGAAATTAGAATTGAAGTAAATACAAACCACAATAAAATAAGATTGTTTTATTCAGAGTTTGAATTGGTCTACATTGAAATTGAAGAAAATGAACCTGTTAAAATCTATAAAAATGAACAAGAGCGATACAAATTTGAAAATAGGCACTTTTCTATTGTAACATCTGCTACGATGAAACTTTAAAATCTAAAAGCAAAATTGCTTCCAAGTCTGCCTCCAGTGTCATACCAAATAACCAAACCCTAAATATCAAGTTTACAGATTTAGCCATTCTGGAGTTTATGGATAACTATGATTAATTCATTTCCTTTAAGGAAGACTTTAATGCTTAATAAACCAAAAAATTCGTCTCACAAATATACAAAAATTCCTCTATTTGTGCAGCGTGCTCAAGGGAGAAGCGGAAAAGATAATGTCGCTATTAAGTGCTAGGGAGAGCAACTATAAAATCGTATGAGACTGCTACTAAAATAAAAAATCTTTCATAAACTCACATTTGAAAATCATTTTAAAGTTCCAAAGAATCACATATACTAGTGCGTAAATTCTTGGATGAACTTCAAACATACTTTAAATCACTAAAAAATCTCGGGTGAATGGAACACTATTTTAATACTTTTGCTAATTCTAAACATGATTCATCAACCCATAGAGAATGGAAAAGAATCCAATACCTCAGCAACAATTGAGGAATACTTAAAATTTTTGACTCAATGTTGCCAATTGCTAGAGTCATCGGATAATAAAACTAACAATTCCAATAAAAATACCGAACCAAACAACCATCCGAAAGTCGCGGTTACTCATCTTTATTTACAAGTCTGCAGTGTTCAATATGCAATGAACCCCACTACATTTATACCTACAAATTATTTTCTAAGATGCCTATAAAACAACAGGTTATCGGTGATTAGACGATTTAAAATATGCTCAAATTCACTGAGGCCAGGACAAAATGTTGATTGTAAATCATTGCATATATGTCGTTCTAGTCAAAAAAGGCATTATTCACTTTTACACTTATCCTCAAATCAATCAAATAAATCTAATAATGATCATATAAATAAAACGCAACCATAAAGTCAAACCTTCATGCTCCAAATTACCCTGAGACAAACAAGCATAATGACAAACCTTACAAAACACACTGAAAATAATAAAGCAAACCCAGAAAGTATGTGTACTCATACTGCAACTTCAAAAACAAGCACATGTTCATCAGCATTACTATCTACAGCCGGGATCAAAATTTTTGGTAACAATGGAAAGCCCTTTCAATGCAGGGCCTTTTAGATAGTAGCTCATAATCCAATTTCATTACAAAACAAAAATAAACTAAGCTTAACATATGATCATGTTGTTAACTTTAATCTTTATAACGTGTATTCTATCTTTATATTTCTTTCGTTTAGTTGTTAGTTTCTATAGACGTCGTAGAGTGTAGTTTATATAAAGATATTAATTAGGGTGTTACGAGATAAGTATAGAACCACCTTAATTTCTCTCTGAAGTTAACCATAGATGTAGTTTTCAGTATTAGAAATAAATTTTTCTGGAGACTTCCGAACTAACACTGAATTAACTTTAGCGAAATGAGACTAACAGGGTGTCTTTATAAATACGAAAATGTTAGGCGCCACTAGCCTTAAAGCTTTAGCATAAGCAAGATAGCATTACTGAAGAGAGTGTAGGAACTTTAGTAATGATTATACGCATGTAAAGCACATAAGCTATGATTGTTAAATTATGCAATATTATTTCAGAATAAAAAAATAGTTATAGGTTAAATATCAAATAGATCATAGGTTGCACCTGAATACGGAATATACGTCTATATCAAATTTTTATCTTTACGTTACTTCTTAACCCTTTCACTGCTGAATTAAAGATGAAACTGCACCACTTGTGTGCTGAATTAAGAAAACCTAGAAACGTATATATACGGATGTAGTATTTAGAATTACATAGAACGTATAATTACTGACATAGCATAAATATATATATATATATATATATATATATATATAATTACATAAATTTGTAGAATAAAATACTTCATATAAATAATTAAAAGGTTAGCCTTACCAAGGACTCTGGCATTAATTCATAATAACAACAAAAATGTGTTACCAAGCTATACATTTTATCTACTCAAACAGCTGTAGTGTTGGCAACAGTTGAAGTGGAATTTACGTCAAACCTTCAATATCCGAGTTTTTAATTAAAAACTGTTGGATCCATGATATCGTAGCATCTCTTAGTTTACAGTAGTCGCTTCGGTACAATTTTTAAGTTTGTATAATGTTAAAGGTCGTTCATAAATTAAATAACAACAAAGATTAATGTAGATTAAATAACAGCAAAGATAGTACCATGGTAACTGTGAAACCATATCGTTGAATTTATAACATCATTGACAAGGATTTCGAAAGAACTATTTCAAAAAGAAATAAACAGTTGTGTGTGTGTGTATGTGTGTGTGTTATTATTATTATTATTATTTATTAAAACGATAATGTTTTGTATACAAAGAAAAGCAACATTGTTTAAAAGTATACGTCCTATTGTATAATCAACAATTTAAAAGATATATGTATGTTGTCACAAATTCACTGCTCCAATTTCCTTTAACCAATAAAAGCTTTTGTGAAAAACAGCCCATCATTGTCCACCCAACATAAAATTTTATTGACACCACTTTTCTTCAAATTTTTGAACTGTCTGTTTACTTAAGTGCCATACGTATTCTTTCACTATTCTGGATTTAACCCGATTAATATATTTTTGCACAAGGCAAACTTGTTTGTTTTCTTTCATAAAAGCCATAGTCACCCAGTATATTGTACTCTTCGCTAAGGTTGTTAGGTAGTTTACTACGATACCACCACTTGTTTTTATTTGGAAGCCACAATATAGTTCTTTTGCAAGGACTTTCTCCCGTTTGAGTAGTTCCTTTATAAGTGTTATTACAAGATTCCAAAGTGCTGTATTTTTTGTGCATTCCATTATAATATGCCAATAATTACTTTCAAGGTTGCACCATGGACATGTTCTCGATTGATTTTTTGTAAATATATAGTGTAACAATTTTTTTGACAATCATAAATGTCTATAAATTTAGTTATAAAATACACTGCATTGTTTATTTAAATAAACAATTAATTCTTGTGATATTAATAAATGTTCAGATCAGGACCGTATAGCCCAATCACAAGGTATATATTACTTAGTAATACTGGTATAGTTTCTATTTATAAACGTTGGTCATTTGAATTGCATCTACAATGTCAGGCAATTTTTGTCTGTTGTGTGCATCTCGTCGACAGGACGACCAATCTGGCTCGACCACTTGTAGAGTTACAAGCACCATGAAAGTCAAGAAGGTTCATGCCAGCAATCTACGTGTGGCAATAGGCGTGGCGGCATAGTCGAATGCAAAATGCACTTGATTTGTTTGTTTCTAATAATGGTAAGAAATATAAATAATTTGTAAGGCAAACTAAATGAATTTATTGTAGTGCTCAATACTTTTACGAATTAAACCTCAGTACTACCACGAATTTAAACTCATATGTTAACAAATTTAAATTCAATACGTTTTTAATTTTTAATCTCAACACGTTAGCAATCTCACTAAATTACTACATCTTATTTTTATTCAAATTTATATAGTTAAAGAAGACTTGTAAATGAGATACTTTGTATAACTCGTTTTATGGATTGGTTTATATTTCGATTTACTTCAATGGATTGCACGGCAAATTTATGAGATGGTTCCCAGTGGTGGTTCAATGTAATACGCCGTTATAACATAATTCATCATTAATTCAGAAAAAAAGCTCAAATTTACGTCTTGAAAAATGCAGGTGTAGGAAGTTCGCTGACATCACTTGTTTGTCCAAGAACCGTAGGCTTACACGTGTGGCTACAATAAGGTTTTTGTTACATTGAAGTCATAAAGTTCAACTCGTTGTAAGGTAAGCGATAACATAAACACTTGAGCTGTCCCGTACTATTTGACAATCAGGCGGGTACTTGAAACTAAAATGGTAGCATTTTATAAGTTTTGTTTTACGAAGCCGTGAGATCCCTCATCCTTTGGATTTCGTTATGATACAAATTATTGCTCATTGTAGATGTAAATGCAAATACTTAAAATAATGAAGCTTTTTATTTATTACAGTAAAGTATTACATTCAAATTCAGTAACACATGAAATAATTACGAAAACTAATTCTGATTAACCTCAAATATATTATTCATATTTGTGAATCAAGGTAACAGATCTATATATTTTGAGTAATCAATTTAAATACTTCATGGTCATGTTTATTACATTATTAACATTCAGATTTATAGTAGAAATACTTAAATATCTGTGTCTAAAAGATTAGACCACATTTTGATGTATATTTTGTATATAAAATTTTAACTAAAAGAAAGATAAATTTAATTAAAGAACAATCATTAAATTCCATTGAGTAACTGTTTTATTTTGGACAAGTGAGTCCAAAGTTAGGGTTAATTGAGTTAAAAGACAAATATATACACACCCTTTTATTAAAGTAAAGTTTTTAGCTGTGCCCTGATAAACAAGTACTAACAACGCTTTCAAGAAATTAAATATTTAACATTCCTTTTATAATTATATTTAAATGATTGATATTAATAGCTACTCTTTTTCTTTATGTATAAGGTAGCAAGAGTGTATCTCTTCTGTCCTTCATTATTAATTAACACTATTTTTTTACAGCTCCTGCTTTTGCAGTAAAAGCAATTTTTTCCTCTAAGGATTTCCAAGTTATCCCTTAGGGTAAACCAGTGCTTTAAAATTCTAGGACTTGGTGGCCCCCCCTTAGTACCCCTTATTTTGTATTTAAGGGTCAGTCTGGTAGAAAATGTTTTTGTTGGAAAACCCATGACCACTCATAAGCTCTACCCAAGGAATAGACCCCTAGCTTAGTTGGAAGACTGTCGATTTCCCTTTGTTATAAGAGGATCGAAACAAAAGGCTATTGTAAAATTAAATTGAGTTAGTTTTACAAAAACCAGAGAACACCTGTTATTGTTTCAATAAAGTCTGCTAATCTATTCTTAGCAAATCGCCAAGATATAATTCCGTCATGTCCTAAGGACGGCGAAGTAAAAAAGGTTGCCCATTGCACTTTTTCGTCTAACCAGTGGCCATCGAGCGGATCTATGTTATTAAAGTGGTTAGCTGTTAAGTACGTTTGGATGATTTTCTTGGTACTTTTTTGTATGGGTATTGATGTCAGTAAAATATATTACGGGTTGCAAAGAAATGTCATTGTAGTCTCTAGTTTCACACAAATGTTTGAAATTCAACTTGAAAAATGCTTTGATTCATTGATATTGCAACAGTAATTCTTCTCGTACTGTTGGTGTATTGTATGCTAAAAAGTGTGCCATTTGGGTATTTGAGAGCCAATTCTTGCTATTTGTTATAAAGCTACCTAGCGTTTTAAAACCATGGTCTTTCCATCTTGTATTAAATAGCAGTGAAATGTTAGAATCTTTAATTAATCTGAGCGCACCTGTTGGAATTTGTTACGTTTATTTTCGGAATAAATTAAATACCTCTTTTTCCCTTGTTAATTCATAAGCCCGCTTTACAATAATTTTGTTAAATCGATTCCGTTGCTACTCTTAAATCCTTCACCACCATCCTATCTATTTTACCTGTTCATCATAAGCTCGCTTTACAATAATTTTTAACTCAAATCTAGCTACTTTAAAACATAAAGTTTATGCTATAATTAAATAGTCAGTACCTTGTTTTAGGTATCTGTTAACAGGTTATACAGTACAACCGCGTGTAATTGATTCTTATGTGATTTCCATCTAAAGACTCGTCAAACTAAGGTTGCGTACTATCCAATAAAACCGTGTTTTCCAGTTTCTAATCGTTTGATAACACCAATCTTACTTTTTGAACTCTTGTTATTTAGTTAAACCAATGAATATTCACTTGCTTTTCCTTATACACGACGAAAACAGTCGTTATATTTTTGCTGTTTCCGTTTTCTTCGTGGGAATTTCGCGCATGCAATACAGCGTGGTAGGTAATGCTGGTTTTACAAATCTATACTTTTCGACAACAATAAATTAATTTCACCTATAACCATTCTATCTTCTTCTGGTGGATAGGCCTACCTGTTACCTTGGACCTAATTGAGGAGGAGGCGATGGCCGCCCCTTTCTATATGGCACCAATTGCGTGGTCCTAGGCCCTGCTGCCCCGCTATGGCCCTAAGGAGGGCGAAATAGGTCCAACATATTCGAAACGTGGGTGAGTGTTTATCCACTATTTTTTTGTATGGGTTCCAGGAACCGGTCGAACCAGTATATTTCAGTTTTGTCAGATGATTACGCCTTGTGGTTCTAAAAATGATTATCATGGGGGGGGGGGGGGGCACGTATTATTGATATTGTAACAATTGTATATATTTAATTTCAAATCAAATCAAATTTATTCAAATTAAATAATATTTATGTACATTATACAATATATGGGACCATTAAATATCGACAGTATCGAGTTTATATTTAAGATGACGATTTAAAGCTGCAGTTTTTAGAGTTGTGATTTCTTTTTCTTTCTTTGTTAATTAATATGGGAGTAGATACCTAAAAACGGCAGCTCGCTATGTTAAGAATTGATTTTTTTCTTGGTTCTTCCTGACATGCATATTGTGATTACTACTTATTTTTTTCATTTGTTTTTGGAACTACTATAATATAACATGTTTTTTTTTGTTTAATTATATTTTTTTTATGTTGCGTGTGGTTTTAATGAATGAGTGCGTGTATTTTTATTTCAGGCCTTCTTTAATTTTTGTATGTATTATACCCCTCCACTCACCAAATGAGCACCATCAATTTCTTTATTTTCCTTCTACTTCATTTTTTTTTGTTAGGCTACATCAATGCACGTAGCATAAATTTTGACGTCCTGGCGTGGAGCTCCGGTTTTGTTTTGTGTAACGTTGGCTTACCTTTTGCTTCGATTTTGGTTTTGGTTAGCGTTCACTTCAATTTTGTTTCGCTTAATTTCTGCCCCAACTTTTGTTTTGCTTCTCGGCCTGATACTACTTATGTTTTCTTCCCTTACGCTCAAACTTGTATTTATTTCTTTTCTTTATTTCTTGTGTGGGTTCGATTTTCTCAAAATTTAGTTCTGCTTTCCTTCTTAATCGCTCAACATCAGTGTGGCTAATTTCAGATTATTGGACTTGTGTTTTCGCCAATAACTGTAGACTCTTTGAAAGCTCTGGCGCCCTATTTCTGATTGTATTGACTTTGTTCTCTTACATTTAGTACTTTTTTTTCTCGAAATTTAATCCGTTTGTTACTTCCGTATTGAATAAAATCGTTTACTTGCGATTCACTTGTGATATTTTATAGTTTATTCGGTTGAGGTTGGATTTCGTATTACTCTGATATACAGTGTGTATTTCTTTTGTCACAATGGTTACGCGGGGGTTGAATGTAAATAGGCTGTTAAAATCCAAACTCCAACGGAGTTATCTTCTCGAGGATTTGACTCTGACATTAAAGTCGTGGGGTTGAGTAAAACCGTCCGCAACGCGATTCAAGTGGAAATGAATCAGTCTTATACTCTTAGTCCTTATACGATTACGTTTACTGAGGATCGTGAGGCGATTAAACGCGCGCTTACTGAACTTGGACCGTCTTCTGACGATTTTACTAGGGATGTTACTGATAATAAGTTCACCCGTTTACTCTCCTTATGGGTACACATTCAACGACGTTGTGAAATGATGTTGGCTAGCTCTGAGGAGGAAGCCCTTATGAAAAATAAATTATTACAGACCATTCGTTCGGATGTTGAGGCGACTGTTACGAAATTCAAACGTGTTACTTTTGCTGATTTTAGTCAACAGCCTTCTTCCAGCCCACAAACTCTTAATGCAGTTACCGCTGTTACCGAAGAAATTCCTTATCTTTCTTCTGATTCCGAGGAACAATTGGATACTTATACTGCTGCCAATACTATGACCCCTACTAAAGGATACCCGCTCGCTAAATTGAATGTCTCTTTTTCAGGTGAAGGTTCTCTACCGGAATTCTTGTTTCGTATTAAGGAATTCAGTGGTTAGCGTAATATTTCTGCTCGGCAATTTTTCTTTTTACTCCGGAATTACATACCAGAAAGACTTTACTTCTCTTCTGAGCACATCAGCGTTCCCTCAAATATTGAGGCGATGTTGTTACTTTATTAAACTCAGAATTCCTACCCCTGGATTTTGTTTATAAGTCTGCTACTTTTACTTCATATGACCGAGTTGTTAAGGTTTCTCCTACGCCTACGGGTAGATCAGATACTTCCTCCGTACTTTCTACCGTTCTTCCTTCTAGTTCTACTTCTACTTGTCAGGTCGTATGCTTTAATTGCAACAAACCAGGTCATGTTTCGACCCGTTGTACTCGTCCTAAAGTACTCCACTGTTATGGTTGTGGATATAAGGGAGTTACTTGCCCCAACTGTCCACACTGTCATCCCACTCCTAATAGGTTTTCGAATAATCCTTCGAATTCTGCCCTCACCTCTAGATGCCTAATTTCTTCTACTCCTCACTCTATGTTCTCTTCTGTCCCTCATCCAGGTCATCCTGTTCCTACTATCAAAACCTACTCTTCTTCGGCAAATATAGTTCCGAACAAAATTTCTCTCATCTCTACTTCTACATCCTATTCTACTCCTCCTTCTGCGCGCCCTACTTATTCACTCTCACCCCAGACTGTGCCTCCACCACCATTGCAACCCATACTTCAAATTAGTGACTTGCAGCTAGCTTCTCAAGAGTTTCTTCCTGCATTCTTAAATTGTTCTACTCAAGAAATTTCTGTCGTGTCTGCAAGCACACATGTAGCAGAAGTGACGATAATTTCTAATTTATTCAGCGATGGTCCTGTTGAAGTGCATGAACCTGTATCTTTAATGTCTGTTGCTGTTGCTGTCAAAATTTTACATGTTCCTGCTTTCTTAAGTTGTTCTACTCAAGAAATTTCTGTCGTGCCTGCAATAACAGCCGTAGCTAAAGTGACGATAATTCCTAATACGGATAGAGAAGGTCCTATGGAAGTTAGTGAACCCGTAGCTGTGATGCCTGTTGCTGTTGTTGTCAAAGTTTTACCTGATCCTGTTTCATTATTTAGTATTGTTAAGGAATCAGTTCCTATTGTGGCTGAAGTTCTGTCAGTTCCTACTCCGTTGTCTATCAGTGATAACGTCTTACTTGATTCTATTCCTTTATCAGACGTGGATGAAACGTTACCCACTCTTACTCAATTTTTTTATGCAGTCAAAATGCTACTTGCTTCTCTTCTTTTAACTAAGGTTGGTGAAATCCTAGCCGATGTCCTGTTATCTAATGTTGACGAAGATCAACCTGATTCTGCTTCCTTATCTATTGTGGATAAAGTGCTTCCTGATGCTGTTTGTTCTTGTAACGTTGATGAACTCCTGCCTGGTTTTGCTCCTTTTCCTAAGATGGGTACTCCTACAGCCAATGCTGTTTTCGTTCATAACTGTGATACTGCTAGACTTTTATCTAACATCGATCAAATTTTATCTACTTCTGTTCCTTTATCTAACATAACTGAAGTATGCTCTGCTTGTGTTTCTCTTCGTAAGGTTGATTCTCGTACAGCCAATACTTTTTCTCTTTCTACCGGGGATATTCTGACAACCCATGATGTTTCCTTTTCTACCGTTGACTTTCTTACCACCAGCCCTAACAACAAAGAACTTTCTTCCTTGACCCGTTTCGAGTTTCCTAAACCACCATCGCCACCTCCCAAACCGCGTGCTACAACTACTACCTCCCCTGCTGTTCCTGTTTGGCAGAAAGCTGTCCAAAAGAGGCAGACATCAGTCTATGCTCCTTCCGAACCAGAAGATGTATGGCGGCAAAGTCTTAATGTCCTGGATCTTGTTTCATTTTCTTGCTGGCGGCGCAACCGTCTTAAGCCCAATACCTAGTCCTCATGCCCCAGATTCTTTTGCCGACTTTGCTCTTCTTAGGTTTTGATTTTTGGACTTCACGATCTTTTTATTTACTTGCCTGTTTGCTGAATTTTCTTTCTTTTTCTTTTTCCTTGCATCCGTGTGGGTTCGGGAATAGAATAGCCCCATGGTACGGCCTGGCCTGCCTGTCGTAAGAGGTGACTACAGCGATCCAACACATACACACAAACACTCACTTTATACATGTCCAATCTATACCCACACACTTCATACACACACATACACCCACACACTTCATAAACACAGTTCTACTTGGTTCTTTCTTTCGTTTTCTCCTTGTACTCCTTGCACTCGTGTGGGTTCAGGAATAGAATAGCCCCATGGTACGACCGGCCTGTCGTAAGAGGCGACTACAGCGGTCCAACACATACACACACACACATACACTTTATACATGTCCAATCTATACCCACACACTTCATAAACATGCAGTTCTACATGGTTTTCCTTTCATTCGTTTTCTCCTTGTACTCCTTGCACCCGTGTGGGTCCGGGAATAGAATATCCCCATGGTACCAGCTGCCTGTCGTAAGAGGCGATTACATCGATCAAACACATACACACACACACAAACACACGCTTTATACACGTCTAATACATACCCACACACTCCTTGCACACACACACACACACACACATACACGCACACACTTCATAAACACAGAGTTCTACTTGGTTCTCCTTCCTTTTGTTTTGTTTATATGGCACCGATTGCGTGGTCCTAGGCCCTGCTGCCCCGCTGCGGCCCTAAGGAGGATGTTATAAGTCCAACATATTTGACACGTGGGTGAGTGTTTATCCTTATCTGTATGAGGGGTTGACACGTATTATAGATATTGTAACGATTGTATATACTTAATTTTATATTTAAGATGACGATTTAAAGCTGTGGTTTTTAGAGTTGTGATTTCTTTTTCTTTCTTTGTTAATTAATATGGGGGTAGATACCTAAAAACGGCAGCTCGCTATGTTAAGAATTGATTTTTTCTTGGTTCTTCCTTACATGCATATTGTGATTACTACTTATTTTTGTTTTCATTTGTTTTTGGTACTACTGTACTGATATAACATGTTTTTTTTTTGGTTAATTATAATTTTTTTATGTTGCGTATGGGTTTAATGAATGAATGCGTGTATTTTTATTTCAGGCCTTCTTTAATTTTTGTATGTATTATACCCACTCACCAAATGAGCCCGGTCAATTTCTTTATTTTCTTTCTTCCTTTTTTTGTTACGCTACGTCAATGCACGTAGCAAATTGTATGGAGGTCATCCAGATTTCTAGGAAAGTTAACGATTGTGGCGTTGACACTAGTCCATGTTTTAAAAACGCCATTAATGAAATGTTACTACAAATACGGCGTCTGTGTGACTTGTACTGAATAGCCATTGCCAGGATACTTGATATGGATTACTCTGACTTAAGAAATATTTGATTAAAACAACCCAGTTTTCATTTGATGTATTGGTAATTAACCTGTATCCCAGTTGCAAATGAAAAGACTTTTGCTTTGTTCTAAGATGAACCAATCCCAGACCTCCCCGTGGTATCGAAACATGCAAATCTCTAAATGTGGTCCAATGTTTTTTTGACCAAATAAAATCGATTAATTTCTTTTGAAGCATTGTTAGTTGTGCGGATGTGAATGGCAAAATGTGCAAGTAGTGCCAGATTTTAGGGGCAACATATTGATTTATGATGGTCTTGTGTCCGATGAGAGAGACTCCAAGTGCTTTGCTTTGCCACATTCTTATTGACGTGTCCACTTTACCTAAAATCGTCTCAAATGCCATTTCCGTATCATTTACAATGTTCCCAGTTAGTAAGAAACCAAGCACCAAGGAGTTACGACATGGGTTGAGGAAAGGCTCAAAGAATACTGAGAACAAAGGTCCTAAGAGAGAACAACTTTGGCGTACTCTACAAAGCTGAATACCGCTAGTAAGTAGTGAACCTACCCTGATATGAGCCTGTGCATTTGCGTACAGCGTTTTCACGTATCCTATAAATACTTTACCAAACCCGAATGTTGTCAATACTTCAAATAGATATTCATGATCTACTAGGTCAAATGCTGTTTCTGGATCTAAATTCAGTATTGCTAGAGGCAGCCTGCAATCATTGGCATACTGAATGATGTCCCTATGTAGATGTAGTATATCGTACATGGTTCTATTTGGGATAGAAAAGCATTGATCCGGGAAAACAAGTTTATGAATTACGCTTGTGATCCTATTAGACATACATTTAGCTAATATTTTGTAGTCTACGTTCAAGAGTGTAATTGGTCACCAACTTTTCAGTTCTGTAAGGCACGCATCATTTTTGGGGATAAGAGTAATAATGTCTTTGCTAGTAGAGTGGGGTAGTGCATTTGTTGACAGCGCTTGATTGAACACTTGCTGAAAGAAAGAATGCAATTCATTCCAAAATTTTATATAAAATTCTGCTGTCAAACCATCCATTCCAGGAGCTTTGTTTTTGTTCAACATATGCACAGCCTTCAAAAATTCTTCTGTTGTGAAGGGTAATTCTAATATTTCCCTATCTTCTGCAACTAGGCTTGGTAAATTTTTATATAGTAAACAGTTAGTATCTATATTTGCCTCCTTCTTGGCGTAATGCATTTAAAAATGGAATTTAAATGTGTCACATATTCCAAACCTATTTGTAACGACTGCTCCATTTATTCGTAATTCAGTAATATGAAGCGATTTTGTTAAAAAGTTGCGTTCCAGTGTGGGGTTTTCCATTAAAAATAAATGCTGAAAGCAAAGAGATAATATGCAAGGGAGAATATATCGATTGGGATAAAGAAATCAACGCAGAAGTCGAGAATGACTGTCTGAATATAAATCAATTTGAAGGTGAGTTAGATGATGAAGGGGTGGCAGAAGAGGAAATCAAGTGTCCAGGTGAAATAAAGGGTAGAGTTAAGTCATTATTAAATAAATATTCGGAATTGATAGAATCAGAATCCAGAATTGCTACATGTTACTAACATAAGTTAAAGGTTGTGAATACTGAACCGTTTAATACAAAATTGTATCCTATTTCAGCGGCGTAGAGATAGCATAATAATAGATAGGGGTTTTTCTGTGAAAGGGCATACATGTCGAATAAGGGGGGAGTCCAATTGGGGTTGTCTTCAAATGCAGCTGCATTAAGTAAATACATGCAGAGCAATACAGGACCTAATGAAAGAGTTCGCAGACCGATAGACTCGAGTTAGATTTCGTATCCATGGAGAGAGTAGGGCTAAGAAATAGGAATAATTGTATATAAGAAGTAATCAATTTTAGTATAAAAGATTTAGAATAGGGAATTAGAATAGAGGAATATTTGTAAATAGGGAATTAGAATAGGGAAGTAGTTGTAAGATTGGTTAAGTATACATAGGGAATTAGAATGGGAAAATAGCTGTAAGATTAGGATAAATGTAAACAGCTAGGGAGATTAAAAAGGGAAATAATCAAATAAGATATAGTCAGTTGATACAGATAGTTCAGGGAATAAATACAAACGTAGAAAAATAAAAATATAAGAATTTTGGGACCAATGCGGATTTTGTCTCACGTTGGATGTCAAAATAACATTGATCAAAAATTTTATATTTTAATTTGGGGGCAAAATGATATGATAATAAGGCTATTTAGCGGTGTATAGGGTCACAAGGGTAGTATACTTTATGTAAACAACACCAAAGTCAAGGAAACTAAACATTTGAATCATAAAAAGTACACAATTCTCCAATTATGCAAAAAAGCAAATATCAAACATACTGTATAAAATTCACAACTAACTTTAGTCAATAAAAGGAAGCTCATTCTATAATAATTCAATCACATTTAGTAAGATAAATAACTTTGAACGCAATCCAATACATTTTTGAAAAAGCGATACATTCATAAACTTTAAATAAATACAAATCGGGAGCATCTAAAAGACAAACATGAAACGAATCTTATTCAAAACTGACGCATTAGTGTAAGTAAATAATCATGCATGCCCACAATAAACAGACCATTCAAAACAAACATGTCTCATAAGCCAGAAAGTAAATAAACGCACCTAATTTATGTCATTATAAAATTCGCCTATGTGATCTTCAATATAAAATTGACACAAAACCCAGCACATTAGATAAATAAAATATGAAACAACAAGTTTGTATAAGTGCGGAATTAAAAGGAAAATTTGAATAATTTCCTATACAAAATACGAAAACACGATATTGAATGTTACTAAGTATCATAGTCAACGAACTCTACAATATAAAATTTTGATGTCTACGTGATCAGGTTGAGCATTTCAACGAACTATAGAATAAGTAACTTCCTGTAAAACCTAATGGATGGATGATAAGCTAAGCACAACGCCTCCAATATGAACAAATAACAAATATAAGCGCGGTAAACCAAAATAGCAGGTGTGTTGACGTGCCTTTAAATAGTGCACGAGCTGATAAGAGTCAGTCTTTCTACAACTGAGACACGATCGGTACTGGTCTGAACCAATATACCATGCAAAGTTTAATTGTGAAATTAAATAATAAAATTTAAGTGAAAGTCAGTTATTAAAAATTTCAAGTACTAGTGCAAGTGCAAATATATAATAGAAATTCGCCGTTGACATTTAAACGTAAGTTCGAATTTTAATTAAAGTAAACATGATCTTTAATATTTATTAACTTAGAGCACCAACCAACCAATCAACCATTCAAATAAGTAAACTAACTAAGTAAATCAGCGACTTACTGAGCGTTCGACTGGGCATTTAATCAAGCAAGTTCACTAAGCAAGAGATTAAGTGATTAAATAAACAATTACCAAACCAACCGAATAACAAATCTAACAAAGTACGGACGACGTCAAACTGAAAACAACTCAAGGATACTGGTTAGCAGCATGTAGCAGAAGGTCAAACAAAATAGGGTGTACTCAGAGCTACACATTCGAACCAGGGAATCAACCTAGAAAAATAAAAGGTTAGAGATAATTAATTTATAGCATAAGACTGAAATTTTTTGAACATTTAAAACTTGCATGTACTTAGATATTTATGTGAAGAGTAATCAAAAATTTTGATTGATATGTAGAAATTAAGAAGGGTCATTGAATGTTCAACGAGGTACCGATATAATACAGAGTTATTTTTGCTGGCTTTATATTTTACTAGGGTTATAATTTGGTGGTGAACAGATTTATATTTTTACTTTGATTCGAGGGGTTTAAAATATCAAATAATATTACGAAAGTTGTAAAAGTGCAAATTGTACATATTTCTTTGTTTATTATACAAAATTTTGGTTATTTCGTTTATATTATTTAGGTATGAAGTGATAGGGGAAAGAAGAGGAAGTAAAAATCTTTCTGTTATAGTATCATCGTGCACTCTATGTGGGGTTGAACTGAGCTAGTTGAGGCATAAACCTAATTGTGTGAAATCTAAATTTTATTCTGGATTATTTAGGAACACAGAGCAGTGCCGAGCAGCAGACAACTGAACGTTAAATACATCAAAATGTAGAGATATCATCACAGTAATATATATATATATATATATATATATATATATATAATAGAGAAGAATAATCCACATTTGGAATGCAAATGAATGCTTAATATATATTAATAGTTATTAAGATGAAATGAAAACCCAACTTTGTAGGTTGCAGGTTCAAGTCCTGCTGTAGCCGTTCTTTTAGTGGTTTTCAATTACTAGTTCGATTTGAAATGGTAATTCAACTTTAAATACAAAGTTGGGTTTTCATTTCATCTTAATAACTATTAATATATATATATATATATATATATATATATATTACTGTGGATTTATAGGGTACAATGGACATTAGATAGGTCTGATAATTACTTATAGTGGGTAACCCATGCTACATTATGCAGTGTACGGGTCAGATAGATATAGAAAGGATATTTAAAGTGCGGACCCGCACGAATCATGATGACGAAACTGAACACAAGAAATGTAGAAATACTGGTCTAACTACCAATGCGGAGAGGGAAGAATTCCTAGCAACACAAACAATACATCGCCATCGATTTTCTACTTACAGTAAACATTAATTAAAAAAAAGAATTTGGTTTCAATCAACAAAAAAATAAATAAATAGTTGTATTATAAGAACAAATTTTAGAAATTTACGTACAAAGTGCACATTTCGTTAGACATTTAGTATTCATTAATAAAAGAAAGAAAAGAAAAATTACTGTTTATGCTTGCTCATAATACCAGAGTGTTAAAGTAAAAAAAAAATTATTTACGGTAGAACAAATTCTAATAATCATGTAGTGAAGTACTATGGAGCACCAGCGACGCTCGAACAACAAAAGTAGGAAGAAAAGAGGTGCTCCCTATATACATATGAAGACTAATATAACATACCTCCAAGTGCCAACTATTATCGTGTGCCCATTGCATCCACGGAGGTAAGTCAGCGAAGCGTCCAGGTGCTGGGGTCCAGATGTAGCATCACCACGGTCGACAGATGTTGAGTGCTACGATACTCCCTGCAACAGCAGGACACATAGCAGCGCAGCTGGTTCTACATAAGAAGAATAATCGGCCTACATAAAACAATTTGGTCTCCAGCTAAGAGCGATACACCCAAAATCTACACTTCTTATAAAGAAAAAACGTGCATCGCTCTTGGAGTAATAGAACAAGTAGTTTAGAAAAATACATATGAGGACAAACTGCAGAATCAAATTGAAATTGTTTAAAATAACAAGAATTTGTAGTAATCTTGTAATTTAAATTTGAATTTGGCGCCATTAGTTCCAAGCAGTTAAGATAGAGGCAGGTTATGTTATTATTCTTGTCATTATGTTTACAGAAGATGTGGTGAAAAGATCGTTTCTAGTTTACGGTTATGTTTGTAAATTATTAAAATTGGGAAATAGTTAATATTAAAGAAAAATCTTTGTGTGGCATTATTCTTTTATTTAAATATTAGTCCAACCTACGAATTACAACAATTTCAGGTGTGAGGTGAGGCAGATAAATTTGGATTTCTGTCACCACGTTTTACCTTGAATTTATGAGATGGAAGAAAATAAGCAAAGCTTTCCAGAAAATATTTTTGAGAATTTTGTTAGACAACACTCGAGTTCTAATAATTTAGCTGCAGGCGTAGATCCACAAAATCAAGTTCTACAAAATAATGCATTTAATATAAACGAGTTATTGACTTTAATGAACCAGGTTATTACGCAAAATTCTATAATATTGCAAGTCCTTACAAACAACATGGATTTACAACAAAACCAGCGGAATTATGCGGTTATACGTGATTTTTCAAAATCCATTTTAACTTTTACGGGCGATGACCTTACAAGAAGTAAAAATTGGTTAGAAACAGTTAAAAGTGCAGCAACCCTGCACCACTGGCCGCCGGAATTTATTATGAAAACCGCTAGATCAAAATTAACTGGAGCAGCATTACATTGCTACGAGGCAAATCAAAGCGATATGCAAAATTGGGAGCAATTTCGCACAGAACTTGAGAATACTTTTATACCACAGAGAAATTTAACTTCGCTTTGGAAAGCAATGTCAAATCGTAGCCAGAAGTCAGCCGAAGATTTAAGTACTTATTATCATGAGAAAATTGGATTATGTAAAGGTCTGGGGCTCAGTTTTGCAGAACAAAAAGAACAAGTCATTATTGGATTGCAGTCAAGAGAACTTGCCAGTATGTTGTTAAGAAAGAATCATTTAAATGGGAACGAGTTATATCATGACTTAATAAATTATGACAGAATTGTGAATGAACGGCGTAATAAATCATCAAGCAGCAACTTAAATACAAGTAAGCCTCGTTTTGTTTCAAATCAGTGTACCTCATTTAATTCTCGCACCGTACGAAACTATAACATGCCTCCAACGTCGTATAGTTTGAAATGTTATAACTGTTTGGGAGAAGGCCATACAGTGTCGTCCTGTCCTAAACCGAAGAGAGAAAAGGGTTCATGCTTTACGTGTGGTTCCTTGGATCATCAGCAACATTCCTGTCCACAACGCACTACAAACGATCAGAGCCGTTTCAGTGGTATGAACACAAACGTACACAGCCAACGTAGTGGAAGTAGCATCAATACACAGGCTCAACTGCAAGCAACAGGCAACAACAGCACAAACCTAGTTGCTGTAGTACCTTCCTATCAGGTAGATTTAGAATTAAGTGTAGAAGATAATCTTCTTAAAATTTCACCAATCTTGGACACTGGAAGTCCTATTTCACTTTTATGTAAGTCTTTGATTCCAGAAAATTTAATTAACAAGAACGTTGATGAACAATGTTTTCAGGGTATAAATAATTCTGTTTTAGATGTTTTAGGGAAATTTAATACCAAAGTGATTTTAGATAATAATTTAAGTCTAACTGTTGATTTTCATGTTATGCCAGATCACACAATGAGATATACTTGTCTTTAAGGGCGAGATTTTATTGCTAAAAACAATCTCACTGTAATGTTTAGAGAAAAAGTTAAAATTCTACAAGCTAATAATTTTGAAAATGAACTTTTGCACATAGATATAGATAATTCTGATGGAAAAGAACTGAATATTAATCCTGATCTAGATCCTAACCTTAGACAACAATTTGTTAAAGATTTTAATCAGTTTGTGTGTGCTGAAAGACCCGAAAATCCAGTAATTAACTATCAAATGAAAATTCGATTAAAACCCAACCAAGAACCATTTTATTACAGACCGAGGCGTCTTTCATTTGTAGAAAAAGAACAAGTTAATAAGATTACAGATGATTTATTATCGCGAGGTATTATTCAGGGCAGCGATTCTGAATATGCTTCACCCATTGTATTAGTGCCAAAACGGGATGGTAGTTTACGCATGTGTGTTGATTTTAGAAAATTAAATCGGATTACTTTAAGGGATAATTTTCCAGTACCATCGTTAGACGATCAGGTTGAACAACTTAGGAACAAATTTTGGTTTACACGATTAGATTTAAAAAATGCATTTTATTATGTTAGTGTGCATCCGGAGTCGTTAAGACTTACTTCTTTTGTAACTCCTAATGGCCAATTTGAGTATCTTAAAATGCCTTTTGGGCTGAAAAATAGTCCAGCCAATTGGTGCAGGTTCATCAATATAATTTTTTGTGACTTTGTTGATCAAAAATTAGTTTCGATCTATTTTGACGATTTATGTATTGCTACTGAAACTTTTCGAGAAAACTTGGAAGTGCAGAACTTAGTTTTTGACAGTTTAATTCAAAATAAGCTTGAATTACGAATAGATAAGTGCTCGTTCTTTTATTTTACTACACAATATTTAGGATACATTATTAGTAGCACTGGGATTAAGCCATCATTATCAAATCTAGAAGCAGTTAGGGAATTTCCTGTTCCGAAAACTTTTAATGATGTAAGAAGTTTCTTAGGCCTAACATCATACTTTAGGAAATTTATACAAGATTATGCATTAATTGCCAGCCCTTTGTACAATTTGCTTAAAAACGACGTTACGTTTAAATTTCAAGCTGAAGAGTTTGCTTCATTCGAAAGATTAAAATTGCTACTCATAAGCGAACCAGTTCTAGCTATTTATAATCCTCATGCAGAGACCCAATTACATTGTGATGCTTCAAGTCATGGTTTCGGCAGCATTTTACTCCAAAAGCAAAAGGATAATAAATTTCATCCTGTTTTTTATTTTTCCAGTCCAAGTGAAAATAAGATGCACAGTTACGAGTTAGAAATGTTATGTATTGTCTATTCTTTAAGAAGATTTCGTGTGTACCTGCAGGGTATAGAATTCAAAATTTTTACCGATTGCGATAGCATAAAGCTAGCACTCAACAAAAAGGAAATCAATCCTAAAATTATGCGTTGGGCATTAGAACTGCAGAACTATTGTTATAGTATTGAGCATAGAAAAGCAGATGGTATGAAACATTCAGACTCTTTAAGTAGGCATTCCGTACTTGTCATTGACGATAATTCTTTTGAACGCAACTTGAGTATAAAACAAGATTGTGATCCAGAAATTTTAAAGATAAGGGATTCTCTTTTCAAAACAGAGTAAATTATTCGAAATTAGAAATGGCCTAATTTACAAGAAAATTGATAAGGGCAAATTGTTGTTTTATGTTCCTCTTTCAATGGAAAATAGTGTGATTCGAACATACCACAATGAATTAAGTCATGTTGGGGAAAGTAAATGTTTAGAGGCAATTAAAAGGGCATATTGGTTCCCAAAATTGAGACAAAAAATTAAAGATTACATCGGTAACTGTCTTAGGTGTATTAGTTATTCTCCTTTAACTGGCAAACCTGAGGGATTTCTACATCCTATACCCAAGGGAGACCTACCTTTCCAAATTTTACATACTGACCATTACGGGCCACTCGAGACGACATAAATATGTACTTTTAGTAGTTGACGGTTTTACGAAATTTACAAAACTCTACTCATGCACTAGTACGGAAACTAAACCACTGACAAACCATTTAGATTCTTACTTCAAACATTATTCTAAACCTCTGAGAGTGATTTCCGATAGGGGTAGTTGTTTCACGTCCCAACAATTTAGCGACTTTATGGAAGCTAATGAGATTCATCATACACTTATAGCTACAAGTGTTCCACGAGCAAATGGGCATGTAGAGGTATTTAATAGGTCCTTGAACACTATATGTAGTAAAACAGCCGACGACAAACACAAGTGGGACACAGTTCTATATAAAATTGAATTTTCAATGAATAATACAATTCATCGATCTACTGGGTTTAGCCCAAGCATGTTTTTATTTGGAGTACAACAGAATTAGATTTTATGTTCATTAGGTATGTTTTTCCAGTCTGGACAATGTAATCTTTACCTATCAGTTTATACTATTATGTTTATGATAATTGATTATGTTAGATTCCCAAATTATGTGCAATGATTAGGAAATATTCAAAGTTTTTACGTTTATGCTACCTTATGAGTGAATTATTTGGTATTTCTGTATTTTATGATGATGATTATGGCTTTTTGAATATTGTTATGATTTAGGACATCAGGTGAGACGCTTATGTTATCATACAATTTAAGTGCTTATGTTTTATGACCCGAAAAAGGACTATTTAATGAGACAAATGTAAACACACAGTAATTAATAGTATTGTTGAAATGTATTGTTCAATTAATTATATAGTTTGTATACCTTAAATGATTGAGGTCAATCATTAATGTCAGGTTAGGCCGAACTGTAGTAATCTTGTAATTTAAATTTGAATTTGGCGCCATTAGTTCCAAGCAGTTAAGATAGAGGCAGGTTATGTTATTATTCTTGTCATTATGTTTACAGAAGGTGTGGTGAAAAGATCGTTTCTAGTTTACGGTTATGTTTGTAAATTATTTAAATTGGGAAATAGTTAATATTAAAGAAAAATCTTTGTGTGGCATTATTCTTTTAATTAAATATTAGGCCAACCTACGAATTACAACAAATTCGAGCTTCAATTCTCACGTTATTACCATACCAAATAGAAGATTAGAAAACCCGACCCACGCTTTATCAAATAATACAATACACTATTTAAACGAGTCTTTCGGTGGTAGCAGTATAAGGATTATTTTATGCTATAGTAATGTGTAGTCAGTTAACAGCTCCTCAAAACAAAGTGCCAACTATAGAATTTGTAGCATAAACTCGTCATTTTAGAGTATATAGATTGAAATTGAAAATTATTCGCAAGTGTATTTATTATAAAAAGATAAAATATATAGGATGTTATTGACATATGAAAGAGTAGAAACGAAATCGATGTGGTTTTTAATTCATCGGGCGTAAATCAACGCAACACCCTAAATATAAAAATCAATTAGAATTTAAGACGTATTTCTAAACAATAATATAGGAATTTACGATTTACATTAAACTTTAGGATTAATTTTGCTGTGAAGTTGTAACATAACTGTAAATATTAATATTAGGTGGGAAACGTAGTTTCGTAAAGCGGGGGGTAAGAATTTGTATTTTTAAAGAAGTAGCTTGTAGGTTATTTAATACAAAAGTTTTCAGTTTCTGTGTATAGTAAAAATCGATCATTTAGAACGGTGAATTCCTTAATTGCATAAAGTGTACATAAATCTAGCATAGTATAGAGCTTTAATATTGGTAAAACTTGCAAAGGTGTAATGTAAGGTAGAAAAGTGTTGTCAATAAACAACTTATAAACGACTAAAGGTTCTAAGAAAGAATGTGCAGGCAAACAATTCATTTCTAGCAAAAGGAGAACGTTGAAAATGTTCCTGGTATTAATTTAAAAAGAGGGAAGGTAGGTTATTTCAAGGTTTCTAGTTAAACGCTCAAGATCGTTATAAACCAACGAACAACAAGTTTATTTGAGGTAGGGTGTTGAAGGTTGTATAAATGGATCAATATTAGATAGAGAGGCCGTGTTTTAACATGTATTGAAATAAGACAAAATTTAGGTGTGCATTGACTTTGAAACAACTAGGGGAGACAAGGACTAATATAAGGAACATAGGAGAAACGGAGATAGCTGGTTGAAATACACATATTGAAAGGAGATGGACGATACTCGAGAGAGGGTAGATGTTAGAATATTATTATACTTGTAAACTTGGGAAAAGAGATATAAAATACGGGTTAGACAAGGACATAATAAACTGTTAACTGGCATGGGGAATATAGAAAGGGTACTAAATAGAAGACAGAACATTTTTGGATATAAGATAGTGCGCCCTTCCTTTTTAAAGGTAGGAATGGGTGTACAACAGAGTCTAAATAAAACTCTGGCGGGACTAGCGTCAACCGTTTGTGGCTGCGGTAGATTGCAAGAGACTATATCTCAGGGGTTTAGAGAACAAAGTTAAATTTTACACAGGCAAGATAAAGGGATGCAATTGAGAACGTGACAAAAGAAAATACCTTAATACAACTTATATATTTACGTTTAGTTAATAACATTAATAATAAAAAAATTAAATATATATCGTTATTCTCTTACCACCAAATTTTTATACGATAAAATCACTAAGTGTAGTTTATATATCTACACTCTCATAATTTAAATTTTGTCTCAAACTCTACGAGAAAAGATATTAGAAAATCTAAATTTATTATCGTGCTTATGCACAATTTCAAATTAACGCTCTTAATAAAAGGAAATCATAGATACACTTTGTAGTGTTTAACATTTTAAGAGAATTTAAAATGAACGTTTATATTGAACATAATCCCGAAATTCACAAAAAAAGGTTTCATGAAAGCTTTCTAGTTTACAACTCAACGGGTTATATAGCAAGGCAAAGATAATATTTAAATTAGTTAAGGTAACCGGTAATAGTTAAGTTAGTCGATAAATAAAGTTATGATTATATTTTACATACATAATTTCTCAGATAATTGAGATTTAAAATAGAAAGCATGCACGTTGTTCCATCACAAAAATAAATAAGATAAATTCATACCTGTATTCCAGATATATATATATATATATATATATATATATATATATATATATATATATATATGAAAAGAAACGTATACTTAATTGTTGAGCTTTACGGCTTGTTCAGAACCATAGAATTTTCTTACTGTTGTTGAGACGAACACCATTGTTAATTATATTACTTGTTAACCTCAAACTTCTAATTGTAAGGGCGAATGCTTGTTTGTTCCACAGCCATATGTTTCATCAGCGAACATTTGATTTATTTTAGAAGGTACTTAAAACGTCAATATAACATTCTTAAACGATAAACGATAATATTTGTAGGTAGTAAAATTAACGCATAACTTAGATATCTTAGCATAGATAATTAAATTCTCCATCAGAGAATATATCACCTGAAGGTACTTCAGGAAGGAATATGCCACGGGAAATCATGCCATCAGAAGATAATGCTACGGTAAGATATGCCACCATAGGACCCTAGAAAATAAACGTGTTACAATAACGAAATATTGCAATTCGTCATGAGGAACAATCTAAAAATTTAATCTACAAACAGCTTACCATCCATTAACATTATGAACGGGTTATCTAGGTAGGCCCTCTTCATAAGCGCTTTGCTTATATTCTAAAACGATATTTATGTATGTTAGGAAGAATAAGCAAAGACACCTTTTACATACCAGGTAAGACATCATGGCATTAGAAAGGACATCTTTATCGAAAGACGGCATGTGCTCAAAAAGACCATTAAATATCAAGACAAATCAAAATTTGTTCTAGTTTACTGATAACCACACTTTTTGAGAGGGGCAAAACAAGAAAACTATCCTGAAGGCTAGATTCATATATACACCAGTTGTGTATTTATGGATATTATTCAAAGGTTAACCAATAGGAAAATTACATCTGATCTTAATTATTTATATTATTTATACAAAAGAAAGAATATTAAATTAAGACTAAAGATAGATGTATATAGTGTATTATTTAATAATACTAAAGGGAAATGTTACACAAATCAAAACTTTGTGATAATAAATGGTATTAGTATAAAATTAAGACGACAATGCTTTTATATTGAAGGAAATTGAACCACAATGTAACATGGCAAAAGAATGGTAAATTGACATGTTACAATAGAGCGAGGTGACTGTATATACGTGTATTCGAGAAGCGTGTTTTAAATGATTGTTTGTATCAGTTGACTAGGTTCTTCAACAAATTCGATGGCCGTTGTAAATTTTAATTAGATTTTCGAAGTAAAGCATTTGTATTGTATTCAAAATTCTGAAATTTTCGAGACGGTGGGCATATGGCTACCAGTTTTCCATAGAAGTGATGAAAGTTAACAATGCAATTTTTAGCATCAACGATGGTTGAGTGTTATTTGTGTAAAGTTTTTGAGAATTGTGAACCGTTGTACAAATTTACCAAGAAAGTTTGTTTAGAGTAGTGGTGTGTTGTTGGAAGAGAACCTAGTCAATGGGGATTTTGGTCTATATAATTCACCGGGAAACTGTGAGTCACTCTCTGTTAAATTTCATTCAAGCTTAGAACAACTTTAGTACATGAGTCAAGTGACTAGCGAGTTTTTGATATTTGATTGAAATCACTTCAACGTACACAAGTTGGTGTACTGTAGAAATAAGTTTTAATTTTTTTAAAAATATATTTTAAAAAATCGAAGCATGATGTATTGTAAGTAGAACTTACTTTCTTAATTTGGTGGGTGGTGCTTGTGGAGCACTCAAATGGAATAGTGGATGTAAATGGAACTTAGCTGTTGTGTGGAGGATTGGAGTTATTGTAGATTAGAGAAATAAAATTTTTTGAATAGACAATTGCTGTCCCAAATGGTGTGAGTCAACTTGGGGTGATTCCAGTACGTGCAGTCGTTGAGGTCAGTGATGGTTTAATGGCAGATACCTGTTTGTGCTACATTCCAGGTAACTGATATTTTAGCAAAACATTTATTTTTGAGATTATTTGGTGTTATGACATTCTGTGCTTTTGGGGGTGTATTTTGGTGAATTCTACGGACAAAGAAATTGATTATGTAATAGTTATAATGCATTATTTCAAAGTATGTTGAGGTCGAAATTTGTATCATAAAATAATTGTATATTAACGGCTTATGTAAAAGGTAATTAGGTTTTAGGTGATTTTCAGTGCAAAATAAAGTTTAGCACAAGTTAAAAAAGGTTTACTATGAGCTCTTATTAGACCAGGGTTTTAAAGTAAGGTTATGGTTAAGCCCAGTTACTTTCAATAATTATTAAATCTAGATATTGTGTTTTAAAAGAAATTATTCTAAAGCGAGGATGGTTATTATGTAATCTATGGAAGAATTAATAATAATAGGAGGAATACTTTTTGGTATAGAATTTTGCTATTAGAATAAATGGTGATAATTTTGTGTAGTCAAGTTTTCTTTCCTCAAATAGTAGGGCAGTAATTTCAGAGAGCCGCTGAGAAGTCGTAGTGCATATCCGAGGAAGCAGCATTTTAAGCAGTGTAAAAATTTAGAAGTTTTGGCGTCCAAAAGGAGTAGCATCTTCAAAGGATAAAATAAGTATTGAAGTTGAAAGTAAGTTAAGGAGTTTTTGTTTTTCAGGTAGATTATAGAGTAAAAATGATGTTCAAATTGAGAGATACGAGTTTGTACTGATTGAGTTTCGTGACATATTTATGGCTTCCCAAGCGTGGGGCTTTTCCAGTTTGTTTTTAGGGTAAACTCAGAGCAATATATATATATATATATATATATATATATATATATATTAATTAGGTAGTTACTAACACAAGGTAAGTTGATAAATACTAACATATTACAGTTAATAAGATGAAATAATAACTTAGACTTTTACGTAAAGCCCAAATGATCATTTCAAATCAAGCTAGTAACTGAAAGATGGAAAATGTAAGGTCTTGGACAGGACTTAAACTGGTATCTTAGTCGTTCTAGAACAATGCGTTTTCAATTATGCTACCGAGACCAATGACAACAATTGGAAAATTTACTAATCTAAATAGTGTACATACCTATATATATATATTATATATATATATATATATATATATATATATAAGAAACGTTTTTTAGACAGATTTTCTTAACATTAAGTATGGACCATATTAAATATTTCCAAATCTTGTATTACTGTTAGATAATTCCATTTAAAAGGCAGATGCATGAATTGAATTACATCATAAAATCAAACTGTGTCATAAAATGTATCCTTAAATATGTCCTTAAATATTTTTTTAAATATGTTCTTAAATGGTTATGCTGTAAATAAATTATTTTAATTTAATTTTTTTTATTCAAATAATATCAACCATAGGTTCAATTAATTATTAATTTAATAACACATCAGTACTAATTTTTAAAAGAATCTTATTGCAAGCCTGAGGATCCATTTCCCTATGACATGCATAATTAATTCTTAAAGAGAGAAACAAAACTGATTTGTAAGTTCACAAGCACGAAATATTAGACAATCATTTGTCTTGAAATGACAGGTATGCCCAGATACAATAAAAAATGGATAGTTTAATAAATAGAATGAACTACATTCAATAAGAAGTATTAGAATGCGATTTTCTTAACATGAAGTAATAATTATATAATTATACAGAGTGGAAACAAAATACGGTAATGCTAAGTAGAATTTCTTAGTAATTTTAAGAGTAAAATAAATATACTTCACTGTGTATCATGTAATCAAGATCAAGAGTTAGTAATTCACAAGTATATTGATTTGTCACACTTTGGCTATAAAAAAGTCTACTGTCAAATGAAGGACTTTTTCTGGTAGGCCAGAAAGTACCTTCACATTCGTCTGATAAATTGTATGCGTAAACTATGTCAGAAGGCTAAAGTCAGTAGAACCCCAGAGTGTACCATAAAAACTGTGGTAACGAAATAATCTGAAGAGTTAGTATGTCTTGATTTAATGTACAGATTATGAAAACGGAAGCTGAAACAAAATAATAATAAATTAAAATTCAAATGTGTTTATTTTCCTGAAGGCAATAAAACGGAAAGGGTCAATAAAGAAATAGGCAATTTATTGAGTACATTCCACTTTGATAGGCGTACCAAAATTATAGGTGTACAATAGGTGTACAAATTTTCAGGAATATGTCGTCAATCACTGAGAAATCACATGAATAATTCAGCGATCACAGTAATCACGACAACATAATATAAATCAGATGAAAGTACATGGGCATTCAAGGGCTATAACAAGTAGAATGAAATTTATTTAAGAAAAGCATGTATGTCATATGTGCAGACGACAAGAGTTCTTACGGGCAAAGCTATTATATGAATATACGTAAGATATTTTCTCAGTGTTGTAGAAAATTGTAGTTAGTAGGGATATGAATGGTAGGGTACAAATTGATATAGTCACAGGAAATACTGCAACATACATAAAAAATGTATGTCGTGAAACCCCCCGTCCAACCAAAGTAGTAGAGTCGTTAGTGAGGAACCAGACTAAGACAGGTTCCCGAAAGAGGACAGCGGCTCTTTCGGTACTTAGATTGGCAGAGACCATAGGAATCAGTATGGCAGTCCAAGACACACTACCGCGATGTGGAAGGCAACGGGAAACCATCACATTACCTCCCAAGTACACAGCATACTTAAATTGTAATAAACTGATGGCACTCTCTAGGGTAAAAGATTCCGGAGTTAAAATAGTCGCCCATTTGGATCTTCAGGGGGGAACTACTTCGGAGGATGCGATCGGAAATTCAGAATAAGAGTCGAGAACATTTTGCGAGTCGAAGCATGGAATAATAAAAGTATGAAGCAAGTAGGTAAGCTAGAGAACCCTGAAAATTGAAATAAATAGGTTAGCACTAGATATAGTAGGAATTAGCAAAGTTCGGTGGCCAGAAGCGAGGGATTTTTGGAGTGGAGACTTCAGGGTAATTCATACAGGAGCAGAGGAAGGAAATTTGGGTGTAGGGATAGTTATGCGAAAAAAGATAGGACAACGTGTAAAAAACTAGCTACAAAAGAACGAAAGAGTACTCATGGTTAGATTAGAATCTAAACCGGTAAACACAGTAACAATACAAGTATATATGGGGAAATAAGCTAGTAGAATTTTGTAAGAACAATTTAATCATCACAAACACAATATTTCAACATCATGCTAGAAGACAATACATGTGGAAGATGCCAAGGGATATAGGAAGATACCAAATAAATTACATTCTTGTTAGACAATGGTTTAGGAATCAAGTGAAAGATTGTAGAAGCTACCCGGTAGCAGATATAGACACCGACAATAGCATCGTAATTATGAAAGCCACACTTAAATTTAAAAATTTGAAAAAAAAACGGAAAAGGCACTTTGACTTTGAGAAACTAAAAGATAATTATATCCACGAAAGATTTGAAAAAAAAGGCAAATGAATTGCTGAAAGATAATCAGGAAAATTTCGTATTCTAAGGAAGAAGAAACCGAATGGAAGAACATTAAATCCAGCTTAGACATGGTGGTCAGAGATTTTCTGGTGTATACACAAAAAGAAATTAAGAAACATGGACAACAAAGGATATCCTGAATTTAATAAAAGAAAGACGAAAATACAAAAATAGATCAGATGAAACAGGAAAACAGAGATACAAAGCCATAAAATGGAAAATTCTTCACAAATGCAGGAAAGCTAAAGAACAATGAATTGATGAAAAGTGCAAAGAGGTACAAACTAAGATGGAAATAGGAAAGACAGATGAAGCATACAAATTAATTATAATGAATTTTAAAGATATAAAACCATAAAGCAAAAATATAAGAAACGGGAGGAAACGTCATTATAGAAAATGTAGAAAGAGTGGGTAGATGGTACAGATAAGGTGCAAGCAGAAACCCTAAAAGCTGCTGGACAAGCAGTAATAGAGTGTCTCTTCTAACTATATCTATGAGACAGGCGAGATACCCCAAAAATTTTCAAATGTAACATCATAGTAACTATACCAAAAAAGAAAGGCGTGGATAGATGTGAAAATTTTCGAACAATAAGTTTGACAGCACACGTGTCAAAAATATTAACTAGAATTGTACAAAGACGAATGGAAAAACGAGCTGAAGAAATATTAAGAGAAGATCAATTTGGGTTTAGGCAAAACAGGGGAACACGGAAAACTATTTTAGCTCTGAGAGTGATAATAGAGAAAACAATGGAAAGGGGGGAAAGCGTGTATATAGAGTTTGTAGATCTGGAAAAAGCATTCGACAATGTAAAATAGGAAAAAATGTTTAAAATACTCAAAAAAATTGAAATGAGTTATAGGGATAGACGAATAATACATAGCTTATACAAAGAGCAAACAGCAGTAATAGAATTAGAGCAGGAATGTAGAGAAGTAAATATTAGGAAAGAGATGAGACAGGGATGTGCCCTAACCCTATTAATTTTTAACTTGTCCATTGAAGAAGCAATGAATACTGTGAAATGCAGGAAGACATTTGGAATTACTATGAAGGGACAAAAGATTGATATGCTCAGATTTGCAGATGATATAGCAGTGTTCCCTATAGTAGGAGACAAAGAATACTACTATAATAATCCTGCTTATTGTAAAAGGTGATTAAAAGGCGCAGCAAGGGGCAGCAGCCTTGCTGGCTAAAAGATATTGGAAGAGAGTCGGTTGGTCTCGGGCGATCCTCAATAATTTACAAGGTTATTGGGGGTTGGCCATGACAGATACGGCTTTTTGCTAAAATCTTTAAAAACTGCGTTGTGGAAAGATATGGGAAACTACCACAATATTTCCCAGATACGCGTGGCCTAAAACACGAACTATGTACGATGTTCACAAGTAAAATTCTTGTCCGGAGATAAAATACCCCGTCATTCGGATCTCAAGGGGGGAGGGGGGTACATGGGGCTCGTCATTTAGTGATAGGAACTTGGAATGTAAGATCATTACTTAGAGTAGATAAGTTAACGAATTTATCAGTTAAAATGAGAAAAGGAAAGCTGGACATTTTAGGTATTAGTGAGGTGAGAAGGCCAGATAGTAAAGAGTTTTCGAAAGATAATTATAGAATAATTACAACTTCTTCAACTAATGGACAGGCAGGGGTAGGAATAATGTTAGGTAAAAGTTTAGGGCGCAAAGTTAAAGAGTACTTACAATTTAGTGATAGAATAATTATGGTTAGATTGAGTACAAAACCCACAAACACTGTTTTAGTACAGGTTTACATGCCAACAACTCAGTATGAGGATGAGGAAGTAGAAAAGGTATACGAGGATTTAAATAGTATAGTGAGAAAAGTAAAGGGAGATGAGAATTTAATAGTTATGGGTGATTTTAATGCGTCAGTGGGAGAAGGTAGTGAGGAAAAATGGTAGAAAAATTTGGGTATGGTAGACGAAATGATAGAGGAAAAAGATTAGTTGAGTTTTGCCAGGAACATAAAGTAGTAACTGTAAACACCCTATTCGAACAACATGTTAGAAGAAGATATACCTGGAAAGCGCTAGGTGATAGGGCTAGATACCAAATAGATTGATTATATTTTAGTTAAACAAAGATTCAGAAACCAAGTTAAAAACTGTCGTGGTTATCCAGGGGCTGACATAGATAGCGTTCATAACTTAGTTAAAATGAAGTGTAATCTAAAATTCCAAAAATTGAGAAAGGCTAAAAAAAAGGGATAGGACCTAGATAAGCTTAATGATAGAGAGGTAAAAGAGGAATATAAACAAGTATTAGATAATAAGATCAAAGAGATAGCTATACGAGGGAACGTAGAAAATAGATGGAAAGAAATAAAAAGGGCTGTACATGATACAGCAACACAGACTATAGGTAAGAAAAAAGTAGAAGCGAGAAAACCCCGGGTAACAAAAGAGATATTAGATTTAATAGAGAATAGAAGAAAGCTTAAACCTTTCAGAGAATTGGATAGTGAAAGTAAGCAAAAATATAATAGAGTTAGAAATAAGATAGTACATGAGTGTAGAAAAGCTAGAAATAAATGGATGGAGGAGAATTGTAAGGGAACAAGATGGTTTGAGAGTAGGTAAGACAGACATGGCTTACAGGGCAGTTAAAAATGAGCTTCTAATAAACAAAGTTGAGATAGCAGATAGATGGAAAAGATATTTAGACGATTTATATAAGGGAGACGATATGGATGAGTTAGAGAATGACCAAGAAGAGAATGTACAGATAGGGTTCTCAATATTAAGAGAGGAATTTGATAGAGCTGTGAGGGATCTTAAACTAAATAAAGCACCGGGGATAGACGATATACCCGCAGAATTAATAAAATATGCAAGTCAGAAAACTTTAGACAGATTATATGAACTAGTAAAAGTAATATATGACACAGGTGAGGTCCTAATAGATTTCGAAAAAAATATTATTATCCCAATCCCAAAAAAGTCAGGAGCTGATAGGCGTGAGAATTTTAGAATGGTTAGTTTAACTTCCCACGCTTCCATAATACTAACAATAATAATTAAAAATAGAGTAGAAGCTTTGACTGAGAATTATTTAGGCGAAGACCATTGTAAAGACAGAGGAACTAGAGAACCGATACTAATGATTAGGATAATTATTGCAAAAAGGTTACAAAAAAATAAAGACTCATCATTTCGCGTTTGTAAATTTAGAAAAAGCATTTGATAAGGTTAATTGGATTGTTATGTTCAAGGTTTTGTGAAAAATAGAAATCTCTCATAGGGATAGAAAAATTATTTACAATTCGATCTCGATGCCTCATTGCGAGTAGACGTTTATTGCGGTGTTCCCTTAAATTTGTATTGTTAACAATTTTTAAGATTAGTATTTTCTATCATGCCAGTCACGCGCGAACAGATGAGTGAAATCAATGCTTGTGTATCTTTGTCAATTAAAAACATCTTGTTTGATAACCAAGAATTAGTTGACACAATTGTTAATCGTGTTACAAACAACATATTGGAAAATGTGAATACCAATTGGCATGAATTGGAAAATTGTGATAAAGAAATATCTATAGAAAATCAAATGTTAAGATCTAAACTAGATTCTCTTGAGCAATATACACGTCGAAAAAATATACGTATGTTTGGTATTACAGAGTCGCCTAACGAAAACCTGCAAAATACGGTGAAACGTATTTTCCTAGATAAAATGAATATTGTTGTGCCTGATGATCAAATAGACCGTTTACACAGAGTAGGAAAACAAACAGGTGACAAACACCGCCCTATAATTATAAAATTTTTGTTACATAAATACAAGCACATGGTTATGAGCAACAGATCGAAGTTAAAAAGTAGTTCTTATACGCTTCAAGAAGATTTAACCAACGAAAAGCTTGTGTTGTATAGACAAACTAAAGAGAAATGCGGTCCTCGCAATGTGTGGACATTGGATGGCAACATTTTCGCTAATTTTGGTAACAAAAAGTGGGCTATTAAAAATGCAGATGACTTATCAGCTTTGCATTAGATATTTCTGGTTATGATTATGATAATCTTGTTTGGATATATATATTTTTTGCAGGCTCATTTTTGCTTTTATCTTTGTGAAAATAGAGGAGCATCATAAAATTAACGTTTAATTTATTATCTGTAATTCCGTATACTAGTACACTACAAGTATTTACTTTTATTTACTTTTGTTAATCTACTGTTGTGTTTGATTAATTTGCATGCCTAATAATGATTTATTAAAGGTTGCACATATCAATATTCGCTCGTTGATACCGAAATTAAATGAGTTAAAAGAAACTCTTATAGATTGTGATTTGGATATTTTAGCTTTAACTGAGACGTGGCTATCGGTGGAAATTCCATCAATTGCTTTATCTATAAATAATTATAAATTGATTCAAAAGGATCGTGGGACAAGGGGTGGTGGCGTGGCCTTTTATATAAGAAATTGTTTGAAATGTACCTTAATTACCACAAATAACGATATTGAACAACTTTGGATAATAATCAATATCAATGCAAAAAAACTTATTGTTGGTACGGTTTATAAGCCACCACATAATAATTACAAGCTATTCATTGATGAACTCGAAAATTCATTCATGCTTTGTACACCAATATCAAGTGACATAGTTTGCTTGGGAGACTGTAATATAAATTTTCTAATTCCCAATAATCCTGCAACTGTTTATTTTAATACTATGCTGGAATCATTTAACTTTCAACAAGTGATTCAAAAACCAACTAGGCATAATGCATTACTCGATATTATCATAACATGGTCGTTGGAGCTAATCCGTGAGTCGGGAGTAAAAGACTAGTTATTCTGATCATATTCTTATTATCTGTTCTGTGTCAAAGTACATCTGCAAAAGAACAATTAGTAATCGTACATTTAGAAATTTCAAAAATTTTAATATAATTGATTTTAGAGCAGATCTTGAGTTACTTCCGTTTGATAACATTCTATACATTGACAATGTAGATGCAAAAATAATATATTTGAATAACCTAATTATCAGTTTATTCGATAAGTTTTCACCCTGGCAAACGGCTATCTTAAGACGTAAACTTGCACCTTGGCTAACAGATAATATTAAACTTTTAATAAAACTTACAGATAAAGTAAAACGTAAATTTATTAACACTCAAACTAGATCGGTGTGGGTATACTACCAAGATTTACGTAATTACACTAACTTAGCCATTAACAATGAAAAAAAGTCTACTTCCAATTCATATGTCAGAATACAACCAGAAAACAAATGTGGAATGATTTAAGAACGTTAAATATAAACAACTGTCGTACACATATAACTGAACTAAATGAAGTTGATCTAAATGAAATTAATTGTCATTTTGTCCGTAGCAGACGAATAAATTCATGTTTTGAGTTTCAACTAATTGATACTGAGGAGGTACTGAAATTAATAAATACTTTAAAAAGTAATTCTTACGATTTCGATGATCTCAATGCTCTTATGATTAAATATTGTTGCCCTTTTATTGTTCCATATTTAGTTCACATAATTAACACCTGTATTTTAGAAAAATGTTCTCCAGACTCGAGGAAGTCAGCTTTAATTGTTCCATTACTTAAAGTACATAATACAACTGAATATAAAGATTATAGACCCATTAGTATTTTGCCCATACTGTCAAAATTATTTGAAAAAATAATTAACAATCAATTTATTACCACAATGTCAATCTGGATTCAGACCTTCTTATAGCTTGTAACACGTTTAATTTCAGTAGTAATTATTCGCATTGAATTACGAGGATAATGCGCTAAGCGTGAATTATTCCTTATTAATCTACTTATATAAAAGTATCTGTGTGACATAAAATCATTTCCACGCGCATCTCTAGTTGTTTCTTCCGTATTCCACGCTTCTAACGTCGCATTCATTCGGTTCTGGTTTCGTCAAATTAGTCGCCCGCTAGCAACTGCCTTATCAATATGTATTCTCGGCTAGAGGCAGGCGACCTTCGCATTAATTACTAAGAAAGCAGATCAGGTCGTGCCAGACCTGAAACTGTTAAGATATCTTCTTCTAACGGTTGGTAAAGTATATATTTTACGAACTAATGTAATTTGAATTAATTTATTTAGCGCGTCAAGTAAAATTCGTAATGTAGGATTCATCATTTGAGATTTGTTAATTTGGAATTTGTCTACTGAAAATTTGTTAACAAGGAATTATGGATGTTAGTTTGGATTGCGGTCGCTCTAGTTAGAAATAGCTGGTCACCTTGTTTGAAGAACGTAAATTTCCATCTCGATTTGTCGTGGAGCAACAAATAGCAGTTGGGTTCGTTATTAGATTTAAGATATTTCATGCATGTGTTTTGAAGGTTAAAGCACGTAAAGTTGCTATTATGTTTTCAACATGTAATTTGTGTAATTTTCAATTATTGTTGAAATGGTTTTATAAGCCGTAAAACAAAATTTTGTCAGATTAGGTTTTTATAATTACAAGTTATGTTCCATCAGAACAATAATTTCAACGTATGTTTCAACGTCATGTTTTTTTACACAGTTGACAGATGTTGTCATGAAAGCAGATGCTTTGTGCAGCTGTAATGGAATTCAAACCAAACATTCCTATTTTTGGTAATTAGCTTTTATCTACATATAAATTATTAAATCCAAATATGAAAATTTAAATTCACGTTATGTAAGATTCTAGAAATTGTAATCTACCTGAAAAGATCTGCCCAGGTTAGAACGTAATTCAGTGTATTATGCTTACAAATTATTTTCACTCAAATATTTATAGCAAATTCATATTTAAAATATAGTTGGTTGTTTCAAACAAGTCAAAACCTTGACTTTAATATAGATGTTAAAGATAAATTTTTGTTACTTGTTACAAAGTCAGAAATTTTAAATTTTAGTAAACAATTAGTTCAAATTTGAGGCTTTTATTTTGGTCAAATGTGATCAAATCTAATTACACATAGGTAAAATTTTTCTGAGTAATAATTTGGTGCCAATATCATATTGGATACACATTTTTTTAATTTTTTTTATACTTTTATAGGACACAAATGGTGTTCTACATTTTTAAATATTTAATCATTGCAATCTCTTACAGGAGCTGCGTCTTATTTTAATAAGACAGGTTTTTGTTAACGAAGGCGATTATTTTATCTTTGGGTTTCCACGTCCGCCCTTAGAACATTGCTCTGCTATTATTGTCATTATATCAGGACTTGGTGGTGCCTATTTGATTTAGCTTAGCTTTAGTTTGCAAATAGAATCCGACTTACCGCCCCACTTCTTAATGCTCTACCCAGCAATAGACCCCTAGCTATGTCGAAAGATTTTTGTTCACTGGCGCCCATTTAGAAAAATAAGTTACACTAGCGCCTCAACGTAGAAGAAATAACGTTTCAGTGGTGCCTTCTGTAAAACAAAAAGTCGTTTCAAGCTGTACAACGGCTTTATTGCAGTTAACTGATGATATACTCGCTTCCTATGACAACGATTATCTTACAATTTTAATTCTTCTGGATTTTAGCAAAGCATTTGATACTATTCGTCACCAAATGCTTTTAGCTATACTACATCATATCGGAATAGGTCCTAATGCTGTTGGATTATTAAAAAGCTACCTTAATAATAGGAATCAAAGGGTTAGAATAGGCAATAGTATATACAATTCTGAAAAGATTTCAAAGGGTGTGCCACAAGGTTTTATTCTAAGATCTCTATTATTTTCAATTTATACAAAGTTTTTTTCCTGAACAAACTGTCTACTGCAACATCCTACTGTATGCGGACGACACGCAAATGTATTACTCGTTTAGAAGTCAGGATGTTGACGATGCAGTTCAAAAAATAAACTTGGACCTAGAAATTATATCAAAATTAGCAAATCAACACGCACTAATATTAAATCCTGTTAAAACAAATGCTATACTGCTTGGAAAAAATTTAAATAAAATTAAGTTGGTCATACCTCCTCTCAAGACAAATAATGTAGAAATCGGTTTTGTTAAACAAGTAAAGAACCTTGGGCTAAAATAGTTCATTCAGATTTACTAGGCACATATCTAAAAAACATCCAAAGTGCATTTTGCAATTTAAAGCTTCTATATCCACACAGATCATATTTAAATATAAAAACCAAGATCATGTTGTGTGATGTGTTAGTACTATCGCATTTCAATTACTGTTCCACAGTATACGGTCCATGCTTAGATCATGCTACAACTCAAAGGATACAACGTGTACAGAATACTTGTTTACGTTTCATATACAACATCCCCAGATCAGCACACATTTCACATAAATTAAAAGATGCACGTTGGCTAATTATGAAAAATAGACGATACCTTCAATCTGCAATTTTCTTTCACAAACTCTTTATTAATAAGGTACCACCTTATTTATATAATAAAATTACATATAGAACGGACATACATCACTTAAATCTTCGCACACAGGGGTCTCATCGCAATAGCTAAACACACCACTTCTTTGTTCAGGCGAGCCTTTAGATACAACATTGCTAAAGTTTATAATGATGTTCCGTCTAGCTTTAAAAACTATTCAATATCACAATTTAAAAAGTGTATGTATCTTGCGTTGCTTGGTTCTCAGTGATCTTAATTTCGTCTATTACGTGCAACCTTAAACTTCTTACAATACTGACACACACACACACGCGCGCGCGCGCGCACACACACACATGCACACGCACACGCATGCACACACACACACTCACACACACACACACTCTCTCTCTCTCACACACACACACACACACACACACACACACTACATCTACAAGCGGTAGAGGCATATAATTACAGCAACTACACTGGACTTCAAGGCGATGGTGGAAGAACAGTCTGTACTGAACCAAAGCCTTGGGATTCTGTACCGTAATGTTTAAATATTATTTTAGGTTAATTTTAGTTACAACTTGCTAGTTTTTGTTTCTCATTTCATTAGTCATGAGACATGTATTATTCCATACTTGACAACAGTGTATCCTTTTTGTTTCTTTTTTCTTTCTTTACGGGTCAGAATAAACTCTTATTTATTTATTTATTTATCTATTGTAACGCCCATTTTTCGTTAATTATTATTTTCGGCATATATGACCCGTTGGTTGGTCTTAATTCCTCCGCCTGTAATTTAAACACTACAATTCTATTTTACTTGTATCTCAAAACGACAGTCAATGTCATTTATGCGCTACAATCATGGTTATATTCGACTGGTTTTTGTATTTAAAATTCATCAATATGTTGTTATCAAGTTGTTTGATAACTAGCTGGTTGTTAGCGATTATTCTAAGCGAACCTTGGAAGGTTTGGATCACGCTGTTGCTTCTATTTTGCAATATGCAATCTTCCAAGAGACAGGTATGTGCATTGACATTTAAATTAATATTACTTTCACATGTCGTTTTAGGAGTACATTTTGTATTAGTGACCCTGAACCTAATCATTGTTGGAGGTCACATTCTAAATTTAGTTATCCCACCTGTGTGGTATCTATATTTTTAATAGCACGTTTTACTAGGTTGCTTATTCATAATTTTTAGGGAACTAACTTTAGGGATCAAGTATACAAAGAGTAACTAATTATAGACCGAACTAGTAGCACCACAAGTGTTACCTTTAGCATTACTCACTATCACGAGCACTAGCTTCACTAGTACGAGATCAAGATCTTCTCTATCTTTTATATTGTACGTAGCAGAAATGGCGAAGAGCTAAACCTGGTACCTGTCTGTACTACTACCCGCAAGTTTTATTATTTACCCAGCACCTGGTACTTCGCTGTTACATCCAGCTACTGAAGATCTAGGAACAACTAGTTCAGGTCGTATGATTGATTTATTGTTTGTGCATCTGTTGAGATTTAAGTAACCTTTACATTATTTAAATTAACTTATTTTGTGTGTGGTTGAAATTTGAAGTGCACCCTCAGTGCGAAATCCCTTATCTAGGTTAATATAATTGCAACCCGCCTTACAACTTTATGGAAGGGTTTCCGTTTGTTGTAATTTTGGTAAGTCTCTTGAGGTGTCCCAACTGTAACATAGCGTGTACATTAATCTTGTTTTACTTTACTTTGTAATTGCACTATATCCTGGCCACAATATTGCCTGCAGGTATTATTGATGTATTAAAATAATTATAGTGCTTACCAATATCCTAATCTGCCCTCTTGAGCACTCAAAGTATCACATTATTTATGAATTATTGAATTGGGATTTATTCAATGTGTCTTATTATTATTGTATGATTAAGCGTTAGAAGTGGAAGAGATATTTTATGTGCTATTAATAAAGTTTGCTGTATTTGAGTAACTATTTCACTTATCCCATCATCCAGTTAATTGCTGGCTCCCTATTCAGTATATTACCTTAAGTAAGGTCAAAAACAAAATGATGATGATAGCACTATTAGCATTTAACAAGGAAGAGTTAGAAGGTGCTCTTAATGAAATGGAAACAGTTCTAACAGAGAGAACAGTATGAAAATTAACAAAAATAAAACTAAAGTACTAGTATGCAAAGGAGGAGAAAATAAATCAAAAACAAGAATACAAATAGGTAACGAGAACGTACAAGTGGTTAAGGATAACACAAGATGAGAAAAGCGCAAAAGATATAAAAGAAAGATTAGCACAAGGTCGTGCTACATTTAACAAGAAAAAGCAACAACTGTGTTAAAAGACAACAAACATAGAAACAAGGAAAAGATTGCTTAAAACATATGTGTGGAGCACAGCACTGTATGGCTGTGAAGCCTGGACAGTAGGAGAAACGGACAAGAAAAAGGTAGAAGCCTTTGAAATGTGGTGCTAAAGACGTATGATGAAGATATCATGGACAGACGTACTACAGTATGAGAAAATGAATAGTGCAGAATATATTAGAAGCAGAGATAGGAAAAAAGAGAAGTGGAAGTAGACCTAGGTTAGATTATTGCACACAGATAGTGGAAGATGTAGGCTGTAGAAATTTCAGGGAAATGTGTAGGCTAGCTCAGAATAGAAATCAATGGAGATATGTGTCCAACCAGTCCCAAGATGGAAAAACTAATGACGAAAAAATGACTACTTAAACATGATGATTATTATAAGCAACTACAGGTATTTGTAGTGCAATATTCTCGAATAATGTTAACTGTGTGAAAGGATTTACTGAAAAACAATTAATTCGGCAAATGTCTAAGTGCTGGGGGATCTTGGCAGCCACTGAATCTCGGTGAAATAGGGCATATAATTAGAAAACAATAGAAGGGGAATGAAGCTATATATAGGCCCTGTGGGAATTTTAGGGAACTGTGTAGGCTAGCTCACGATATAACTAAGTGGAGGTACGCATCCAACCAGTTTCGAGACAGAAAACCTAATGACAAAAAAATAAACGCACATAAATCTGATGATTATTATAAACAACTACAGGTGTTGGATGTGAAATATCTGCAACTAATATTAATTGTGCAAAAAGGATATATTGGAAAAAATATTAAATGCAAATGTTCAAGTGGTGTGGGACTTGGCAGCCACGGGCTGCCCCCCCCCCCTCGAAACCACTGAATGTCGGAGAAATAAGGTATATAACTGTAAAACAATGAAAGAGGACCGAACTGCATCTAACAAGAAAGAACAGCACCTCTTCTCAAAGACAACAAATATAGAAACAAGAACAAAATTGTTGAAAGCATATGTGTGGAGCACAGCACAGTAAGCCTATCAAATACGGGCAGTAGGAAAAGCAGACAGAAAAACAATAGCAGCCTTTTGAAATGTTTTGCTTCAGATGTATGAGGATAATAGGATGGACAGGCAAAGTTAATAACAAATAAGTTATAGAAATTGTAGGGGAATAAAGATATCTGTGGAAAAAAATAGAAGAAATAGAAGGACAGAATACGTTCTAAGGTATGTTTGGGGAATAGTACGAGATATATTACAAGCAGAGATATGAAAACGGAAGTAGATGTAGACCTAGATCAGATAGTGATAGATGCAGACTGTGCAAATTTCAGGAAAATGTGTAGGTTAGTTCAGAATAGGAAACAATGAGGGTATGCGTCTAAGAAGTTCCAGAACTGAAGACTTAATGATGAAGATATAGTAAAACCTTTATAGGCTATTCATTAAATGATAGTTTAAAGAAAGCTAGCAATACATAAGTGGTACCGAGTAATGATAATTCTTAAAATAAAATCTCTTGTATAGTGTGCGATTTTCCAAAAAAAAAAGGTAATTCTGTAGATAAGAAATATGGGAAAAAATAGATGCTATCAAATTTTAATAGACATTTGAAGAAGTACTTTTTGTCAAAGGAAGATAATAAAATAATGGAGATATCCGAAACATGTAACTTTTTTAAAATATAAGAATTTTCAATCCAAAAAGGCAATTAATTTTAACATACTGTCAATGCCAAATTTTAGAATCTTTAAAACTACTGATAAAAAAAATGTTCAGAGTAACCCACAAAATAAAATACAATATAAAGAAGTAATAAACGAAATTGTTCCGGAATATTTAGAACCATCTACACATTCATCTGAAACTATACACAACTTTTCCAGCAATAGCACAATAAGTGCGGCGTTATTGGAAATGGACATGAAGATGAATATCCTCCTAACACTTTAGTTATACATGATAAAGGGAACAAAGGGAATGTTGATGTAGAACTTGCTACTATAATATCAAATCTTGAAAATCAAATTAAAAGAATGGGAGGTATTCTAAAATGCAGTGTATTGTTCAAAAACGTGATTACTTGAGTCCAAATCAATCGCATCACAACATTCTTTTCTATTATAAGTGACATATCTGGCTTGATTGCTACAAATTTTGGGGTAGAGGGAATGGACTAATTCAATCTTTTAAGAAGTTCTCTAATAAGGACTATAGTATAGATCAAGATATCAATGTTACTTGATGTCCTTAAAATAACAGCATTGTATAATAGTGCAGTTAGTTTATATTTTTATTATTGGAGGATGGTGAAGGTACCAAACCCTACAAACTAACACGGAATTATCGTTGCCTTCTATTTCAAATATTAATAGATACATAGGATATAATTCTAAAATCCGAAGGAGATGTACGTTTTTAGAATTCAATAGATTTTCTAGTAGAGCAAAAATATCCACTCAATGTATCGATAAGTAAACATCAAAGAATACAATATGATACCAAAGGTAACAAAATTGTCGATTTTGTCCTACCTTTAAAAAATAATGGATTTCACACCAATGTTTTTATCATTTAATCACTTAAAGATATTGAAACGCCTTTTAAAGAAGATTAATTGCTAACAACACATACGAGTTCATAGCACAACCACTAATTGAAAAATCAGTATCATTTTGTTTGGCCATTTATAGAAGTAACAATAGATTCACTAGCGAAGATTTCTTGAGTCATTAACATCTTTCTTGAAAAATTAGCAGTTCAGCATGGCATTATCATACACGGGTTTTCAAGCGAAACCATTGTTAAATGTTTAGTAGCAACAAAAATAAAATCTGGGCTACTGAAAGATGAAAAAACAATTTTAGTGAAAAAATCTATATTACTATCCATATTTTAAAGTGAAGTGCATCTTAAATATTGCTTCAAATTTTATTAAAATATTTTAATTGTAGGATAAATGAGATATAAATAAACTGATTTGTTTTGAACACTGTTCATACTGAAACTAAACTTAAAACATGACTTTTAAAGCCTGGTATAGTATTATCAATGGGTGAATATTTTGTAAACAAATCTCACATAGAAACTTTGATCGACACACTCACGAAAAACAAACACCACCTTATCCACAGCTACATATAAAGTTAGTTCCACATCTTTATCCTTTCTTGTCTTACTTAACCAAAATTAATTTGCATGCATAGACAAAATGAACTTTGAAGCTGCAGATGAACTATGAACCTTCAACATAATTGAATTGATAAAAATATACATGAAAGTGAAGCAACAGTGCAGTACCTGCTTCAGATGAGATTTATATTGAACACTTTTCTTTTAAAAGATATTGATATTCATAAACAAATGTACTATTTGTCGTACTTAACAATGTTACTAAGGATTTGAAGGAACTGGATCAAGTCGTCTACTAACTACAGTTTTACTAAAAACCTTCTGTCCTTACACATATACTTTTATCAAGTTAAATACTCACAGTTTACTGTTGTTAACACATTCACTGCAGAGGATGGACATGTGCGCCTTTCCATATCGGTAGTCATGTGGAGGTTGATGCTCCTGTGTTCTCTGGGAAGAGTTACTTCTAATTGTCAGAACTCATTCAGCACGCGTTGATGAAGGTTGTGTTTTCGTTAGCATTTAGCAAGGGTGTTCATCTTTAACTGATTGCATTCGCTTTAATGGAAAAAAAATGGTAAGTGGTCTTTAGAAATCCAATGAAGTTAACAAATAGAGATGCATCGTTAGCATCCGAATTGAAATTAGAAAAGCAACAATGAGTTTATTTCTAACAAAAAAGATGACAAATTGTCATTTGAAGATGATAATCAAGCAGTAGATGTGATTGAACTGTGGCAAAATAAGATCAACTTACTGATCACGAGTGGTAAGAAAATTGCAAACCAATATTATAAATACCATTTGTGAAAATGAGTGGTATGTTAGTAAATATGAATACTGGAACCATTCCTTATAATTATTTTCATTTGTTGGTAGACGAGCTGCTACATGTAGTAACACAAAAACAAATTGTTATGTGGAAAGTGTATTTCTTTCTGATAAGACGAAGTATAAATCTCAAATTACAAACTGAATTGACGTCGCAGTTGACGAACTCCTATGGTTTATCGCACAATTTTTCACATCGGAACTATAAAGTGTAATAAAATTCAAGTCTATTAAAAAATGCACTTATTATTTAAATTGACTTGCTTTTCAAAGTACATGAGCCATATAATCACCTTCTTCTAATTTTGCAGTTTACATTTTACAAAAATTCACCAAATAATCATCTATATATAGTTCGATATTTACTGGATTATTTTTATGAAAAGCCAATGTCTGTACATTATACTGCTAAGAACTTGTCACTTGATTAATCGATGTTCTTGTGGAGAAGACGATTGTTGTTCAGCAATTTATAAAAGTGCCATAAGTATTACATAAAGATTCATATGCTTATAGAACCTGATAGTTTGGTATTAAATATGGCACTGCATGTTGGTCAGGCTGATGAAATGGGCAGCAAAGGACACAGAAAAAAATTGATACGTACCTAATGGGATATTAACTGGGAAATGGACATGTCATTTATATGGATGATTTTTTCAACAACTACAGTTTAGCAATCAAATTATTACACCAAAGAATTTACTGGACAGGGACTTATGAACAAACAGAAAATGTTTTCCCAAAAACGTCGTGGCAGCAAAACTCAAAAAGGGTAAAGCAAAATGGACATATCGTAACCGCGTTATAGCGAGAAAATGGAAGGACAAATGAGATGTCACGTTTCTACAGATTTCCAAAATTAACTAGTTGTTGTGAAAAATAGAAGGGGACAAGAAAAAGGACATTAGTAATTGCAAATATAATAAATACAGGATGGCATTAGTTTTATGTCAATACATTGAGAAAGTGATAGAGATTCATCGGCTAAACAAAAAACCTACAAGGCATTTTATCCTTGGACCGATTATCAAATGCCCGACCTAGATCAACTCTGGTAAAAATTTTAGTACCGATGTATTGTTACATGTTTATAAGGAAAACTCATATCTATACTAGTGTTATCCTGAATCATTCCATGCACATGAATTGATTTTACAATGTGTTCAAAATGACCACTGTCTTCATGCAATTCACCAAATTACACAAAATGCCTTTAATTATTTAAAACCTAGTATAATTATAATTAAGTCACAGCACTGCGTTTAAGTGTATTACCAAAGCAAGTAGTGACATTGTATCCTGTCCGACACAAGTAATAAAATCAAACCAGAGAAACGTACATTCAAAACATCCAACACATTCTGGTTACGAACTATTTCAGTGACAAAGTACAATCAACTTAAAGTGGGTTATCGTATGGGCATAATAGCTGAAGTGCAACAAACGTCAGGCTATGGGGTCAGAAAACCAATACAGTTGACCAAATCAGCATTATAAAATATTATTTTTTGTTTTAATTACCATAAAAACATCTATACTTTTAAAAAAAATTTTAAACTAATTTTAATAGCAGCTCAAATGCACTGTATTTCACTAATTTATGTTTGCAGAATTTCACAACTGTTGGTCAACTCTAAAGGATAACGTTATTGTGTATTTGATTCGTGACCTAGCTAATATTGCAGAGATTTTAAATAGTTTGGGTAATTTTGTTGTGTCTGTTTATAGTTTCATCACAGGATGATTAACAAGTTTTGTTTGTCCTATTGGTCTCTATGCTCCCTTTAAATTAATGACATAAAACTAATACCACCCTAAATATGAACGAAATAGACCATTCAAATCAAATGATGGCTTATTATCCATGTCCACGTAAAGTAATGTGATGGTATAAGAAAGTAGAATTTCACATTTTTCAAATAATGTTACAAAATGCATGACACTTAAATAACAAGTTCTTCAGTAAACATTTAAATTACTATGACTTTAGACTGACAGTAATACAAGAAATGCTTCCTAAAGAAGGAACAAAAACTAAAACGTGGAATAAAAACTTTTCAACTGCTCATTTACCTGAAAAGTTAACTGAAAAAGTACCAAATGGTAAAACCCACAGAAAAAAGTACAAAGTTTTTTTACAATAAAAAAGGTTTGAAAGGACAGTACACCATTGCCAATTGATAGGTAGGGAGATAGATATTATATGTGTACCCGTGAAAACATAATAGTCTAAAGATAAATATCAACAAACATTAAAATAAATAACTAGTAAAGTGTTAAATAGAAACAAGAATTGAAATTTTCAGATTTTATAACGTTTTCGATTTTCTTTGGAAATTTGTTGTGAAGCATTGGTGCCACATACAAAAAAAACTGTAATTAATGATGAGATTGGACATATTTTATGAAAATTACTTGTATATCGAGTGTCATGATAATGTATGGAACCCGTGGTGGATTTTTTATTTAAGAAACCCGTATTGAGCTGAATAAAAAATTTCATACTTGGTAGCAAAATCTAACATACAAGATTTGAACAAAGTTTCTATTAATTTAGAGAAAATTGACAACAAAGAGTTAGACCTGAAATTATTAACAGTAAATGATCCACCTTTGTGAAGTGGACAATAGCAAGCTTTAGGCAAGATGGAAAGATTTCAGAACGAAAAGATTCGTTTATAAGATTTGAAAGATATTTAATAATGTCGAATGGTAGAAACAGTAGTATTTTAACAGTAATACTACCATTACCAGCACAATTTTTATTTTTGAAAGCTTTAAAGTATGATTTCACAATGATTCATAAGAAAGAACATAAAGCTCTATTGACTAATCTGCTTCCTTTGATGTATATAGCGAATTGACTCAGAACATGGAGTATTGTTATTTGATTTTAAGCCATTGGCTACACTAACAAAATGTATATTTGAAGTATTTACAACTTGATCAAGAGAACAGATTCGGTCAGTTAATTTATGTACGTAATCTTTCAGATTTCTATCTGGAGTCTTTTTAGATTCAGCAGGTCATTCTAGAATTAGTTGAGCTTTTTCCTACTGTTATTCTGTAGCAACACTACTGCATTTATATTCCTAAACTATTCGACAGATTTGATGTGTGATGTTTGAACAGAGCAAACGTGTTTTAAAGTGTAGTTGCAAGTTCAGGTAATGAAAAAAAAATGTAACCGAAGTATAAAAACGGAAAAAATTTAAATCCAAATCAAGTCAAAATTATTTAAATTAAAGTGCAAACAAGTTCATTAGTTTTTGGCAGCTGTAAATAACTATATTTGATATTATTGGAGTTTAATTTTCTTTTTACAACCTTTGGACAATTTTGGACAAGATTACAAAAGTGCAGACACGGACAGAGGAAAACAGTAAGTAGAACACATGCACAGAAAAAACACCACAAACAAAACAATGCACTTGGCTATAAACACAAACACAACTATGACCACAATTAATAACACAAGATCGATGGCAAACTCTAATAGAACAGCAGCAGACAACGTCACATTAATCGTACACCACAGAAAAATAAAACAAACAATGACAGTATGCGACATATACAACATCGAAATTGACCTGAGGCTGTACCATCTAGAAGAGGTGTCACTGCTAACTAGACTGCCTAGACACATCACTAGAACAGGATACGTACGGAGAAGACAGATTATATTTAACAAACAGGAGGCTGTAGACAGGATCTTTCTGAAAAGCCATGGATTACCAACGGATGCCACAGAACTAATGGGACTGGTAGAAAGGGCCTTCAAACAGAGAGAAGAAACATTACAACCGGACGCACTATACAAACAGCACGTTGCAACACACAGATGCATAACAACGGATTACAGCAAAAATGGCCAGACTGCATAGTTCATACATACTATCCAGATGGCTAACAGTGCCATTAAAAGCGAACAGCTGAACATTATGCAAAGCGCAACTGTAATCATGAAATAAGAAACCTGCCAAAACGCCCTACTGCATAAATGGGAAAATACCAGGGATGCTGGTAAGGGCAAGACAAGTCAGCAAGGGAGAAAAACCCATGATGGCAGCAGTGCTACTGAATCAGAACATACCAACAATGATAATACAAGATTACAGCAATGAACACAATGTCCGTCTGGAGGAATCCAGGGTAGAATAGACACCTGGATGATGATTAACACATACTTCCAGTTGTCATAATCCTACCCCATACTTGAACAACATCAAACACGTTGCAAAGACCTACAGCAACAAACCAATCATATTCATGGCAGATGCCAAAGGGAACTCACCCATGTGGCACTGTAACATCACAGACGAATAAGGGGAGAAAGTAGAGGATCTTACCAATAAGCTACAACTAAAAGTAATGAACCTCCCCTTCAACCCATCCATGTACAAAAACATGGACAGGAGCGAAGTCATTTATTGACGTGACACTGACGAACGGACCTGCACACAACAGGATGCGGAACTAGAAAATACACAACAGCGAGACAATAAGTGACCATAATCTCACAACATTCGACATACCCATAAACAGCATGACAAATGGCAAACCAGAACTACAACAACATGGGGGACACAAACACAAACAGAAATACAACATCAAGAGAGAAAACTGGGAGCAACTGGTAGAAGAATTCAGCCCACAATCGGACATACAACCAAATGAGAACATAAATGACTACACTAAAAACCTAACAAGAAAAATAACAGACACTAACAGGTAACACCACAGAAACAAAACAAGATAATAAAATCCAAAAGAGAGTATTCTCGTGTAAAATAATATAATATTTAAAAAATTTATAAAAATTACAGCAGAGCGCTATTGGCATTAGCCATCTTCGGTGCCATGTCAACTCAAAAATATATAATCCATCAAACTATTACATTAGATATAGGATATTTTACTCATAAAACTAATATCACATCAATAAAGACTAGTTAAATAATTGATTGTTCCAATAAAATTGGATTACATCTTGTCTGCGTCGTTGATGACAACAATCAACTCATATGAAGTATCTTGGCAGCTCTTAACACTTGAAAATGAAAATAAAATAATTAAGAATTATAAACCTAATGCCTTTCTAAAATGTCTTGTACGTGCATGGAACACAATTCAAACGACATACTCCAATTTTCCCACATGCTTGAACGATATCAGGAGCATCCTAACCACATACAGTAAACTGTTAAAAGAACGAACGATATCTCCAATGTTCAGTCCTAGATGGTCGGAATGCAACTTCAAAACTATTTCGGACTTCACCAACCATGATGTCTGGATGTCAGACGATCAATTAAAAGACAGGTTACACTGTTTATCGGGACTAATTCAAAATGATTTGGTTTTACACTACAAAATAATTACAGCTTATCATCAAGCCATGCGAGGCCTGCGTTAGTAGAAACACAGATCAGAATAAATATTTTGTAAATATAACTGCTAAATCAAAAGATATTTGTGTCCCTATAGAGAAGGTAAACAGGACCAAAATACAAAAAATAATTACAGCAACACTACTACGAACCCCTCACAGGAAATTAGGTGGATGATGAAGTAAATTGGTCAACTTTCTTCGTAGTGCCAACGCTAGGCTATGACGCTGCAATTGCTGGCGGTTTGCAAAAAACAGACTAGCGGATCTAACATTCTTGTATAAGGCCAGACTTAAGGATTCCGAAAATTGCACGGAGTGCAATGAAAAAGGTGACAATTGGCATTTGATCATTACCTGTCCACTATAAGCACGTCTCTGGAGATACGTTGAAAGTATATTAAACAAATTGTTAAAGCGTAGAAAACTTATTATCTCAGAAATGTGTTATGGTATCAACATACAAACTAAAAAAGGAAATCTCGCAAATTATTTAATAACCCTTATGAAAAGCGTTATTTATCAGGCAGTGAATGATACCTACAAAAATAATAGACATTATATTTCCTATGTAAAAATATATAAAACACTATTGAAGTCTAGAATTCTAAAAGAGTTTACATGACACCTTAGCAACAACACTTTGGCCACCTTCGAAGATATTTGGACAATCAATAAAGTCCTATGTTAGGTGGAAGATCAATCGCTCAATTTCGCAAAACAAATACAGGACAACTAGATATGAGAGGGCTTTTTTCCATAAGTAATGGCCCACAGCAGTCGTAACAAACTACTAGTATCCAAAAATATATATATTTTTTAATGTGGAAGGCGGCAAAGAACATTTATTTTTATTAATTCATCTCTAAAACAAAAAATGTATTTAAAGTTTTAATAAAAATAATAACACACACACACACATGCACGCACGCATGCATGCACCCATCCGCCCACCCACACACATGCATGCATGCAGCCATGCACACACACACACACAGACACAGAGACACACACACACATGCATGCATGCACACACACACATACATGCATGCACGCATGCACACACACACACTCGATTTCATTAAACAAATGAAGTTTGTTTGAATATGGCTTCATTTGGTCTATTGACTGCTTACTGTATTGTTGTACTGGACCCTACTCGTGCCGGTCAGGCACGCTCTTGGCAATGTTTTTGGTATTAAAAGCATCGAATGAGTGCTAGTTGTTATAATAGGATTTGGTTTCTTGAATCTTGTTATGTTCTTTCTATTCCTATTAAGCGGTGGTATACGTTTTCAAAATTATGGACTACTTGACTTTCGCCGTTATTGGACAATCGTTATAATGTAGACAATTGTGAAATTTATTTTTGGCTTGTCACACCCTAAATGCGGGGAGTAAAGTATAAGACCCCGCTGAAGGCGTACTAGGAGTAAATTGTAGCAATGCTGTGCTCGAACCGATGGAAGTGGCTCGAACTCGGAGAGATAAATTTGCTGCTTCCTGTTCCGTGGCTAGTCAAAGAACACATAAGGGTCGTAAGAGTGCTACATAAGAGGTAAGTAGATATGGGCGCCAGGGCTAGGTTCCGCCCCAGGAAACAACTCAAGCAAAAAGTCAACCACACCCAACCCGATTGGGAAGACTATGTGATCCAGGTTAGAATTCCCTGCAGTAATTATCTTAACAGCTCCTGATCTCCAATTAATAAAAGCTTTGTTTCATACACACTTGCACAATCTCTTTAATATTTATAAATAAAGTAACCAGACAGATTCTAAACAATATAAGATAATGTGAACCAGTGACAATGTAATCATGACACTGCGTAATTCAAGACAAAAGCCCCTAGGTTTTGGAATAAAAATTTAAAATTGAGTGTTGTGAATATAAGCTACCAAATATTTATATCCCACAATGTGCGCAAATTGTGGTCACAATTAGACTTAACATAGCAATTTTTCTTTTATAAGCTTTACATTTATATCGATAGTTAATTGTCACATATAAATCCCTTCACCCTTAAATAATTATTCTCGACTATGAAAAATTTAAGGCCAACCAATATTTTATTCTAATTAGAAATAACTTTACTACTCTGCACCACAAGTAAAGTATTTTCTATGGCTACTCAAGCTCACCCCTCGGACTTGAACCTGTACCGATGAATTGGATTCCGGAACAGCTGATCCAATACCCAAAGTCAGCAGCACGAACTAGGGATTACATCTCTACATCAACACCACTACCAATTCCAGCACCAAACCCAGAAAGACATTCACAAAACTCACGAATGCACTAACAACTAATAATTCGGGATAACCTAAGAACCCTGCAATAATACAATTAATCATCTGTTAATTATAATCCCCTTTTACCTTTGCTAAAAAGGGTTCTTATACAAAACCAATAAATTCTAGCTCTGTCGAAATATAGACAGAAGTGCTAATATCTAAAAGATTTAATATTAGTACCATAAACAAAAGTTTATTACTTACAAAAGATGGACGCTCACGCCAATCTCTCTTTCTGATAAGCGGTACGAACAGATGTGGAAATTTGATTTGTACCAACAACTAGAAATATCATCCGTTCAGTAAATTTAGGTGTGTTTACCATTTATTTCCTAACAAATCCTTACAACGTAAATTCGGGTAGTTTCAACTCTGAAACCCTTTTAATTTAGTAAGCTACTAAGCGTGCTTTCGTACGACCTAACGTTCTTCTGCTCATAATACAATAATTATGTCCGCGCAGCCTGCTATCACGTTAACAAGCAAGTATTGCTATCCTGACTCTTTAAACACCACAACGATGCGATACTACGCCTACAAACATTGAGATATAGTTTAAACAAAGGTTAAATTCCCTTAAAATAATTTTCTTCCTTTTGACAATACGAGTGCGTTTCTCAGCGTTACACCAATCAAATAAAATAAATTTCTTTATTACTAGACATTTATAACTTTATGTACAGAATTATATACAGAAACGATATTAATTTTGTAACGGTCATAGAATGACTGTTATAGGCTCATTAATTTGACATTTCAAACCATATATTGACTTTTATTATATGATAGTGTTATAGTCTGGGAGCTCGTGACAAATATTGCAGGAGTTTTGCAAAATCACATGTTTTAAAATTGTGTTGTATTGAAAGTGCACATGAATCAGCACCCACTTGCAAGGTCAGGTACTGATTAGGGCATCTGGCAACAATGCGCTCTTTAAGGTACATAAAAGTATTAAGTGTTGTACATGAGCTTTGAGATGGTTCAAACTTGATGTGAAACACGTAAATAAAAACTGTTAGAAAGTGGTTACTGTACAGTTGTGAGATGCATCAATCAGAACGTCGCCTAACATAATTACGATTATCAGGGCAGTACGAGAGTTATCAAATGGCTGAAAATTTAGTAACTATTAAAATGCTGCATATAATTAAGTAAAAGAACGGTCAGACTTCAGTTTTGTAAAACTGACGTGCTCAGAAGTCGCTAGAAGAGCTTCAAAGTACTTCTAAGTCTGCCTCCCAGGTGTACCAGCACTCGACTTAGCCAGTGGATGCTGACTCGCGTACACCTTAAATACAACACAATAATTATAATTAAACCAAGAGCTTTTGCAACTCTTGCAGTATTTTTACACGAGCTCCTAGACCATTAAGTGTGTTGCGGAACGCCTGAATGCAGCAGGTTTTAAAATACATTGGGAGAAATGTCAATTTTGTTGTTCGTGCCTTACATTTCTTGGTTTTATTATCGATGGAACTGGTTTACGAGCAGATCCTACTAAAGTCGACGCTATTACTAAATTTAAAACACCCAAAACTGTTACCGAAATTAAACGTTTAATTGGAATGATTAGTTATTATCGCATCTTTCTACCTAACCTTTTAACTATATCTACACCAATTACCACCCTAATTAAAAATAAAAAGAAGTCCCAAACTATCGAGTGGAATTTAAAAGCTCAACAGGCTTTCGAACAAATTAAAACGTTACTCACTTCAGCACCTATCTTAGTCTCACCCAATTTCGATGAAAGATTTTATATACAAACCGATGCCTCACTTACTGGTTTAAGTGCAATGTTGTTTCAGGTGAACACCCAATCGCTTATGCAAGTCGTGCCTTAACTTCTGCTGAACAAAAATATTCAGCTACCGAACGTGAACTATTAGGAGTTATCTTTGGTATTGAAAAATTTAGAGGATATGTTGAAGGTACACATTTCACAGTAATTACTGATTGTGCAGCCCTCACATGGCTAAATAACTTAAAACAACCCGCAGGTCGTTTGGCAAGATGGAACTTACGTATCTCTCAATTTCCCTTTGACGTTAGGCATAGACCTGCCAAATTAAATATCGTACCTGATGCCTTATCTCGTGATGTCGTCTCTCTTAATCTTCCAGATTTAATTCCTGATGCCTGGTATCTTAATATGATTAAAAAAGTTTCTGAAAATCCCGATAAATTTCCTACCTTTCGTGTAACGAATAATAGATTATATAAAATTGTATCTTCTTCACCTCGCAAAATATCTAACATCCCTGAATGGAAACTTGTTGTCCCTACCGCAAACCGCAGTGAAGTGCTTAAATTGTGTCATGATGATCCCATAGCTGCTCATCTTGGCGTTACAAAAACCCTAGCTAAAATATCTGAGTTATATTATTGGCCTACACTAAAACAATCTGTCTGTCGTTATATTAGGAACTGTAAAATTTGTGGTTCTCAGAAGAGCTCTCAAGAGGCTCGTTCTGGCTTAATGGGTAACTTTAAACGTGTATCTTATCCCTTTCAATTAATATCGCTTGATTTATTAAGACCTCTCCCCCGATCGAAAAAAGGTAACCAATATCTTTTAGTTGTCACCGATTGGTTTTCTAAATTTGTTATGGTGCAACCCTTACGTAAAGCTACATCTGCCGCTATAATTAAATTCCTAGAACAAAATGTATCTCTTATCTTCGGTGTTCCTCAGATTATTCTTTGTGACAATGGGGCACAATTTATCTCAAAAGACTTTCAAAATTTCGTTAAGAGCTACAAAGTACAAAAAATTTGGTTTAACGCAAAATACCATCCCCAAGTAAACCCTACCGAAAGAGTAAATAGAGTCCTAATTACTGCTATCTCTTCCTATATTGATTCAGACCATACTACATGGGATGAAAATATTTTTAAAATTGCTCAAGCTTTGTGTACATCTAAACACGAAGCAACCCAATTCACTTCGTCATTTCTTGTTTTTGGAAGATATACCCCAATCGATGGGAGTTATTATGGTTTAGTTCCTGACGATACTAACGTAATTGAATTTGACGATAAAGTACGCTGGGACAAAGACCAACAATCATTACCTTCTATCTTTAACGATGTTAGAAAAAATTTGTTAAAAGCTTACGAAAAAAGTAAGAACCACTATAATCTACGTAAACGAAAAATTTCCTTCGGCTTGGGCGAACAGGTTTGGAAAAAGAATTATGTTTTATCGGATGCAACTAAGAAATTATCTTCAAAATTAGCTCCTAAATTCATTCTATGTAAGGTCACTCGTGTCGTTAGTCCACTTATCTATGAACTTCAAGATGCTGAAAGGAAACGCCAAGGAAGGTGGCATATTAAAGACCTTAAGCCATTCTCTGCTGACCCAAATGCTAGTTAAGTTTTTTCACGTTTCATTTCCTTAACGATTTTTTGTTCTTACTATCAATTAGTTAACTCAATTACTTATTCCTTCTCTTATACAGCATATACCTTTTACAGGTTTAACTTATTTACCTTAAACTACCTATCTTTTTGCTTCTGGTTGACTTTTCCTTGAACTTACCGTTAGTTATATATCGCTTTATTCTCTAGGTCTCCCAGTATAACTCTGTCGTTTCATTTAATTAATCTTCGCACCTTTTCTACAACATATTACTTTGTTTTCAGTATTTATCTTACATCGTTTAATTTTGTGGTAATTGTCGTAACTTTGGTTGTAATAACTCATTGAATTTTTATGATTGGTTTTAGCTGATGTTAGAGTGGATGCTTTTTTCTTTGGGCTCACATAGGAGCCGCGGCCTATGCCATTGTAAAAAATAGTTCATATTCGCAGTTGCAAAAAACTAGGACTTTCTATTCCATGTGTTTTTCCCTCTAAATTATTACAGTGGCCCACATTATCCTATATCATTACTTGCTTCTCCTTCTACTAAGTCATCATAACATATAAACATTTTTTTCGTTGTTTTTTATTGAACTTCGTGGTGAGGTGCTATCGCTTGTTATTGATATCTTATCAAATTCTCGGTTGTCTTAGCATATTGGGACAGTGTGTCTGTATTTAATTGCTTATAATTAGGCATTTGTGTGTTTAGGGCGTTACTGTTTTTAAAAATTACTTTGAAACAGTTGGTTTTTTTGTGTGAATGTATCTGTAATGATACTTTTAAGTTGTGTCAACTTTTGTCTGATTTTCTTATCGTAGTGGATGCACTCGTTAGGGAAATGATTGTTGTTTTCGTTAAGAGTCTAGTGATTTTTTAACTTATGATATAACTTAACTTGTCGATTTAATATCGCAGGTGGTCTTTCAGACAGATCTGTGTTTTATAGGGACAACTCTCTACCTTCTCTCGGACGCTTGTCCAAAAACTCTACTTTTTCTTATCCCGCTGTCTCCGTTTCTGCCTTATCTTTCTTTCAGTAGACCTGTTCTCGTCCCGGAACACCCGTCTACCACGTAAGAGTGATTTTTCCCTCACTCCGGGCTACTGACCATATTGGCTGGTTGAGTAGTGCTTTGCTATCCACCTTTTCTGTCTCTTTAGCTCAATGCAAGCCCTTCCTCTATTTCCTTCTACCTGGAAGTGCCCCTTATACATTTCAAAATACCTACCTCCCTCTTTCTACCTTTCCTATTTCTACTGCCTTTTCATTTCCGTTAGTCACCGTGTGGTTGCACGGGAGGTTTTCACAGACACCCGGACCACGTCTCTGGGAATCTTTCGTGAGGTCATGCGTTGCCGCTGTCAGCGCACATGGTCGCTAACAGCGAATGTATGTATGAGTGTGTGACTGTGTGAGTGTATGTAGAAATATGTGTGGATATCGCGTGGGTATTACCGATATCGAATAACGCCGGGTGCAGGAATGCACCCAAATGCCTTTGCCGGTCCCTCGTGCCGTTTACTGCAAACAGGCCTACTTCACAGGTCGCTCTTTTTAGGAGGCACGAGAAATTCCCATGTAACGACTCCAAGGAGCCACTCTATCGTTATCTTACCTATTGTCTTTGATAATAACTTGAGTTAATATCTTTATCTTATTTATTATCTTTGATAATAACTTTACCTTAATATCTTTATCTTACCTATTACCTTTAATAATAACTTAAGCGTAATATCGTTATCTTATCTATTATCTTCGATAATAACTTGAGATTTTGTTTATGTTTTTATCTTCCTAACGTTTGGTATTTACAACCAGACGTAGGAATTATTTTTTTGAATATTGAGTGAAGAAGCTAACCTAATGGTAGCCATGTAATTTGTTAGGTTAGTAATGTAAGGAATTAGTAAGATGGTACTTTTGGTAAATTTGTTGATTCACAACCATGTCATGGACAAGTTTTGATGTGTATTGTTTATTAAACCAGAGTACCAGTACCTAAAAATTTGCTAGAGTGCAGAGTAATTCACTCTCTTGAACATTTTTAAATTTGGGCATTTTTTTGCCAACGAAGAAACAGTCTAGATGCAACGCTCATGTGCATTTGCACTTACAAAACTTTAATGTTAGCTTTAGTTTAATATATAGGTTAGGTGACTTGTCGCATTTGTTTTAGTTTAAGTAGTGTTTCATGCTCCCCGACAAATTTGTGCTGTCAATTATAACTGCGCCACACCAAAGACTCATGTGTCCACTTTTCCGTTTCCTGGTAATCCGGAAGACGTGTTATCAGTCGGAAAAAACCAAGTGGCGCCTAAAATAAACATTTTGTGGGATTTAAGTTAGAATTTATGTAGGTTAGTTAGGATTTAGATTTTAAGATGTTACTGTGCTAACAGTCATTTTCTTTTGTTTTGTTTTTTCTTTTATGGCTTTGTCGCGATTGTTACGTGCCGAAAAATCGGCCGTAAGCATTTTCAAATTTATTTTATTTTATTCATTTATGGCAATGCCATTTTACAAAGATTAGTTAAAAAATGTAAAATTTCCTATAAGAATAACTAAATTTATCATTTTATAAGTTTTTTAATGACTTTTAAAAGATTGAATGGAAGAATCAAACAACTCCAACCTAAATTCGTAGGTGTTTGCTAACCCGTGTCTGAGTGATAGGTTCATTTTGACCATAATTTGTACAATAAAAGTTATACTAAAACTTCAGAGTTCCTAGTTCTTTTCCTGCAACATTTAGTTTAACTAACTGCACTAATGTGGAATCATTGATTCTACCATTCAAAATCTTATGTAAAAAACACAAATCTGCATTCACTCTACGACTTTCTAAAGAAGTCAAATTAAGAATTTTTAAAGTCTCACAATAATTATATGTATCGTAATTAAAACCTAGCTGATATCCACAATGTCGTACAAATTTACGTTGAACAGATTCTATCAATTCTATATATAAACTATATCTAGGACACCAGATAATAGAATTGTATTCTAAAGTAGATCTAACTAGCGAGTAATATAGCAGTTTAACTGAAAATACAGAAAATAATTTGGTAGTTCTCCTAATAAAATCCAAAGTTTTTAAAGATTTTGAAGTAATTTCATTAATATGAGTATTAAATGTTAGTTTTGAATCTAGTACTACACCTAAATCTTTAACACTAGGTTTCCTTACTAAAGATACATCATTAATTTTATATGGGAAAATAATTACATTATAGTTTCTCGAAAAAGTGATTTTGCTACATTTGTTAATATTCAGGTTTAAAGAATTTTTGTTGCACCATTGAGCTAAATATTGTATGTCCATTTGTAATGTTTCTGCATCTTTGATGTTAGTAATAGTTCTTCACATTTTTAAATCATCTGCAAAAAGTAATATTTCACTATATTTAATCACTTCTTTTGTCATTGACAAAAAAGGTTAAATAATAGAGGACCAATATGAGAACCCTGCGGTATCCCCGAGGTCACTGTTATTGGATTCGAAATTGAATTACCACATTTCACATATTGGGTTCTTCCAATAAGGTAGCTGTTTATCCATTTCAAAATATTGCCTTGCATTCCTAGTGCTTGCAATTTAGCTAATAATATTGAGTGATTAACCCTATCAAAGGCTTTAGCAAAATCTGTTTATATGGAGTCCACTTGTACTCGATTCTCCAAAGCCATAAAGATATAACGTGTGTACAATAAAAGATTAGTACAAGTAGATTTGCCTTGTGAAAAACCATGTTGCTCTTCAATAATTACATTTCTACAATCCCATGTAAGCTTCTTATTAACCAAGTAATCCAATAATTTAGGAAGTTCCGACTGATTACACACAGCTCTATAATTTGTTACATCCTCACGAGAACCTGTTTTGTAGATTGGTTTCAAATAACTGTTTTTCCAATAATCTGGAAAAACTCCCGCATCTAAGGATTTATTGAACAAGTATTTTATTGGGTGTATCAAAGTATACAAGCAGCGTTTTAGAACAACCAGTGGAATTCCATCTGGTCCATGTGTTACTTTATTTGGCAGCTTCATAACACGATCTATTATTTCTGATGCTTCAATGTAATAAATGCTAACTTCTATAGTGTCTGTATAAAAAAATACTGGTACTCTATTAACCTTTGTATTACTGTATACTGTTGAAAAATATGACCCAAACAAATTTACTATCTCCTCATTACTACTACCTTTCATGTTGTTATAGACAAGTTGTGATGGCAGATTAAATACTTTTCGTTTGTTATTCACAAACTTCCAGAATGAATTTGGTTGTAATTTAATATCAGCCCGAATTTTATCTTTATAAGCTTTATAACATAAATTATTTAAAGATTTACATGTTTCCCTAAGAAAGGCAAAATGATCATAATCATTCTTACTACCACTTACTTTGTATTTCTTATGTGCTGCCTTCTTCTGTCTTATAGCATTTCTTAGCTCGGTACTAAACCATGTTGGAAAACTTAACACTTTAAACCTTTTCAACAATACAAATCTTTCGATGGCGTTGTCCAATATGTTATAAAATTCTGATATATCTATATTGATGTCTGTGCCTTTAAGCAGAATGGAATTCCAATCAGTACCAGCAAAGCAGTCATTCATAGCTTCAAAATTAGCATTCTTAAAATCGTAGTATAATTCTTCAAATTGTAATTGTTTGTATTGACTGACACTAGCATCAAAAGAGGTTGCAGTATGATATATACTATTAGGAAACAATTTATCAATAGCTTCTGTAACGTGTGTTTCATTTGTAGTAGCAAATATTAAATCTAAAAATGTATTCCTACTATTTGGGATAGTATTAATTTGAAATAAGTTATGGTAACTAAAACAACGCACTAAAGATAACGCTGGATAATTATCAGCACAGTAAACTTTTAGCCCGAATTCATCATTGTACCATTGTGCTCGAGGAAGATTGTAATCGCCACATAAATACATTCGGCAGTTAGGATGAGCTTCAAATATATAATCTACTGTATTTACATGGTTATCATATAAAGCAGTGTCAGATAGAAGAGGTATATATACTCCCCCTATAATTAGATTATAACTTTTGCAAGGTATTTTAACAAAAAGTTGCTCAATATTGTTATTAATGTGATTGATTATAATAGGAGATAAATTACTTCTAATTGCAATTAATATTCCACCACCTTGAGTTTTATTTGAATCAGTCAAATCCCGATCAAATCTGAATACATCATATTCTTTAAAGCCAAGTTCATTATTTTCTATATTAGTATTCAACCAAGTTTTCACTAACACTATAATGTCATAATTTGAACACAATATTGATTGCTGCAGTAGTAATAATTTTTTTTGAGCCCTCCCACATTTTGAAAATAAACAGAAATAGGTCTTTGTGTATTATTGACTGTATAATTTTTGCTTAGTTTTTTGAAGCATGAATATAAGGTACCCCTTTAATATACTTTATAAATAAACCTTCCTCGCACTTTCCTTTTCTTATTTACATCTCATTACGTAAATTCTTCCAATGCTGGACCTGTTGTGGTGTGAGATCTGCACTAACAAAGATATTTTCCTTTTTTAAAATGTGCTTTGGCCCCCTTATCACCTTCGTGGCATCCTCATGATTAGAAAATGTAACCCTTAATGCTCTCGATCCATTTTTATTCTTCTTTCCCATTCTATATACACCGGTTATCTTTAAATCTTCCTTAACCACTGATTTAATTAAGGCCTGAGCATTATCCATATCATTTTGTAAATCTTCCTCAAAATTATAAATCATTATATTATTCATTCTCTTCTGCCTTTCAAAAATTTCATTGAGCACTTTTTCTTCATAACTTTGTTCTGGTACCACAATGGAGTTTTTCAACTAATTAAATTCAACACACATTTCATCAATTTTCTTAATAAGCTTGGGAACTAATCTTACTCCTTCATTGCAATCCTCACAGTAAAATTTTAGAGAGCGCTTTCCTTTCAGCTCCATTACTTTTATTTCTGAGGATGTAAGATCTGAACATTCTTTATGTACTGGTTTTTCACATCCATCACAAAAAATAACTGCTTGAAATTACTGCTGTTGCATTTAATGCATTCCATAATATTCCTTATTAGTTTTAATTTGTAAGAATTTCGCGCCAATAATTTAAAAAGACGTGCGTGTATTTCCGTCGCTTGAAATGTTGCGTTTGCGCGAGATTGCGCCGACGCAGAATGCAAGAAGGGTGGTGATGAATTTCCGGACACGTCGGAACTTGTGATCGAGACGTGGACAAATGTAGTTATCTTTGTGTCTTATCGTGTCTTCTTTTTTTGATATGTAGGTTTCCTGCCTTATATCTGATTATCGTACCTTTTCCTGTATTCCTGTCGCTCCCTACAAATAGAAAGAAAAAGACAAATTTGAATTTGGATTCAACCGGGGGCCCAGCGAATCACCCACGCCCTCAATGCTTCCCGAGCCCAGCTGCTGCCATCAGGGAGTATTGCTGTGAGAAGTCCTACAGTTTACGTGAGTACCTTTTGGTTTTCCTTATAATTAATATAACCATTGTTAGTATGTGATAATAATTTGAACATTTATATGATGCAATACCCTATTAGTGCGCCATTTGGCAAATATTAACATGTACTGCCAACTGACGTAGTGGCTCGCTTACCGCACCGGTGGGGTTATAATAAACTACAGGTGTTGCTTGTGATTAATTCGACAAAGGTTCAAGTGCAGGGGGAACTTGGCAGCCAAAGGCTGCTTACCCCCCTTCACACACCACTGAATATCAGGGAAATAGGGTGTAAACTGTAAAACAATAAAAGGTAACCGAACTGTATCAAACAAGAAAGAACAGCAGCTATGTTCAAAGACAACAAACATAGATACAAGAAGAAAACTGTTCAAAGCATAGTGTCAAGCACATCACAGTACATCTATGAAATAGGGGCAGTAGGAAAGAGATAGAAGCCTTCTGGAATGTTGTGCTTCAGATGTATGAGGATGGTAGCATGGACAGACAAAGTTAATAACAAATTGTTTGTAGAAATAGTAGAGGAATAAAGATATCTGTGGAAAACAAAAAAATAGAAGGACAGGTTACGTTCTAAGGCATTTCTGGGGAATAGTACGGAATATATTACAAGCAGAGATAGGAAAAGATAGGTAAGGGTGGACCGAGATCAGACTTTCGCACACAGATAGGGATAGATGCAGACTGAGCAAATTTCAGTGCAATATGTAGGTTGGTTCAGACTAGGAAACAATGAGGGTACGCGTCCAACCAGTTCTAAAACTGAAGACCTGATGATGATGATGTTATACATATTTAGTATACATTTGCAAAGCGTTTATGTTGCGTATATCTTAAAAAATCTGCCGTTTATAGAAGACAATAGAAAAAAGAAATGTATATAGGGTTTGTAGACCTGGAAAAAGCATTCGACAATGTAAAATGGAAAAAAAAAGTTTGAAATACTCAAAAAGATTGGAATGTGTTTTAGGAATAGACAGATAGTACATAGCTTATACAAAGAGCAAACAGTGGTAATAAAATTAGAGCAGGAACATAGAGAAGTAAATATTAGGAAATGGGTTAGGCAGGAATGTGCCCTATCCCCATTCATTTTCAACTTGTACATCGAAGAGGCAACGAATGCTGTCAAATGCAAGAAGAAATTTGGAATTATTATGCAGGGACAAAAAATTGATATGCTTAGATTTGCAGTTTATATATCGGTTTTAGCATCCAGCATAGAAGAGTTAGACACAGCTCTTTATGAAAAGGAAACAGTTCTAACAGAGAGGTACGGTATGAAAATTAACAAAAATAAAACTAAAGTGCTAATATGTAAAGGAAAGGAAAATAAGTCTAAAACCAGAATACAAATAGGAAGCAAGAACTTACAAGAGGTTAAGGATTTCTGCTAGCTAGGAAGCCAAATAACACAAGATGGAAGAAAAGCAAAGGATATAAAGCAAAGATTAGCACAAGGTCGTGCTGCATTTAACAAGAAAAATCAACTATGTTCAAAAGCAACAAACATAAAAACAAGGAAAAGATTGCTAAAAGCATATGTGTGGAGCATAGCACTGTACAGCTGTTAAACTTGGACAGTAGGCGAAGCAGACAAGAAAAAGATAGAAATTTTGAAGTATGGTGCTAAAGACGTATGATGAAGATATGGACAGAAAAGTTAAGAACAAAGAGAAACTAGGAATGGTAGGGAAAGAAAGAAATGTGTGGAAAACAGTAAAAAACATGGGAGATATGATGATACATCACATATTAAGGCATGAGAAAATAGTACGGAATATATTAGCAGAGATAGGAAAAAGGAGAGATAGAGGCAGACCTAGGTTAGACTATTGCACACAGATTGTCAAAGATGTAGGTGTAGTAGAATTTCAGGGAAATGTGAAGGCTAGTTCAAAATAGAAATCAATGGAGGTACGCATCCAACCAGTTCCAAGATGGAAAACCTAATGACCAAAAAATAATTGTATTTGAACCTGATGATTGTTGGTTTTGCAATATTTTCAACTAATGTTAATTGTGCGAAAGTATTTATTGGAAAACGTTTAATTCGACAAATGTGTAAGTGTTGAGGGATTTAGTAGCTGCAGATTGCCAAACTTCCTTCACATACCACTAAATATCGGTGAAATAGAATATATATTTAAAAAACAATGCAGGGGAACCGAGCTGTATCTAAGCTGTGGGAATTTCAAGGAAATGTGTAGGCTAACTCAGAATAGAAATCAATGGAGGTACGCGTCTCCAACCAGTTCCAAGACAGAAAACCTAATGATGAAAAAAATAATTGCACTTAAATCTGATGATTATTATAAACAACTAGTTATTGGTTTTGCAATATTCTCAACTAATGTTGGTTATGAGCAAAGATTTATCGGAAAACTATTAATTCGGCACACGGTTAAGTGATGGGGATCTTGGTAGCTGCGAGTTGCTTAACCCCCTTCATATACTACTGAATATCAGTGAAACAGGGTATATATTTAGAAAACAATAGAAGAAAAACCGAGCTGTATCTAACAAGAAAGAGCAGCTGGTGTGTTTGAAGAAACAAACAGAAACAAGAAACTATAAATATAGAAACAAGGAAAGATATTTAAAGCATGTGTGGAGCACAGTACTGTGTGGCTATGAAATAAGGACAGACAGTAGAAGAAGCAAACGGGAAAAAGGTATAAGCCTTTTGGAATGTGGTGCTTCAAATATATAATGAAGATAGAATGGACAGAGTTTAGAAATAGTAGAGGAAGAAAGATATCTGGGAAAACAAAAATAATAGGAGGAATAGGAGAACATGACACATTCTAAGGCAATTGGGGAATAGTGTGGGATATATTACAAGCAGATATAGGAGAAAGAGAGGTGAAGGTAGTTCTAGATCAGACTATTGCATGCAAATAGTGAAAGATGTAGGCTGTGGGAATTTCAGGGAAAAGAGTAGGTTAGCTCAGAATAAGAAACAATGAAAGTACGCATCTAACCAGTTTTAGAACTGAAGACCTAATGATGATGATGGTGGTGCAGTCGGTATTAGTACAAATATTTGAAAAGATTGCCCTCACAAAAAGTTGTACAAACAATATCCTCTTTGGGCAAGAGATTCGAAATAGAAACTGAATACTTCAATTAGTTGCCCTTGCAGAATTTTAAACACAACAATACTGGTAACAACATAGACATTAATTACCTTGACATGTGTCATACTGCTAGTTACAATTTAACAAAAGTTAAAACTTGTATTTTTCGGTTAAAAAAAATAATTTTAAGAAATGATTGGTAATAGTCACCAGTTAGCTGGCACAGGTATTTTTGTAGTTGCAAAGTATGCAAATTCATTAAAAGATACAATAATTAAGTGGGATACACGTGTCCCAAAGCTAACAATAGGCAATATTTAAAAATGTTATCCAAAAAAATAAAAGCATAGTATTGAACTGTGTTTATAAGTTGCACATTATCTACTTTTTGGTTCACAGTTAAAGGTGACAAAATAAAAAAGAAAGGAATTGGGGCTGCTGGCATCTCAATCTAAGACAACCCACAATGCCACATTGTTATACACAAGTTAGTAATTGAATTTTTTTATAAATTTGGAGTAATTACTTTATTGTTTTATTTTCTTTGCTAACTTGGCAACTAAGATATTCTGCCATATTTTCTTGGCCTAAAAGTGGTAAACCATTATAATTTTTTAAGTAAACAATAGCATTCTCCTTTTGCCAGCTAATTCATTCCAGAATTAAAGTTCCTAATTCTGTTTACACCTCATGGCTAAATTTTTATTGAATAACTATTCTGCCTATAATAAATTAGTAAAATGATCGTGTATCCACGGTGATGTCATTCGGTATAACTAAACACTAATAGGTTAATAAAAAAAATCTTAAAAGGACTAAAACATTAGATTCAATATAAGGATTGTTTGAACCTTTTTTGCTATGCCTATTGATCATTCTTTAAGAGGACTTAACAAGTCTCTGGCAAACAACCTAGACTTTTCTATGGTAATACATTTTTGCTCAATAAAGGATCGATATTTTATAAAACTTACTGATACTTTCCTAAAAAATTATATATGTAGATACTAAACTATTCTAACAAAATATTATTTACTGCTCTGTTGCGGTCTTGAATAAATATTGATTTATTAAATCTTATTTTCACTAGTTTTCCAAAAATTCATTCTATTCAAGGTTTCTAAAACATACATATTTAAATGTGTGTAGATAGTATACTCCTTTCACTTTAGGTATGTTTATTATTAATCTTTTCTCCTGGGGTTGTTCATAAAAGTTAGTGAATGTATTATATTTACTATAAAGAGAAATATTGCAAATTAATAAATGCACAACCTATGATACTAACAATGTGTTACGAGTAGCAATAAAATTACAACGTAGGTGACCATATTTGATGTTCTAAAAGCAAAATGAAACTAATTTAAATTTCTAACATTTACTAAGTAACATCTAAATTTTTGTTCAAACAATAATACTGTACTGACGAAAAAATAAAGATGGTAAGAAATTCCTTGTTTGGGTAAGCATTTCAAGATAGTAATAATAGTAGTTATGCAATAAAACAATAACTACAATGCATTAGTTTAATAATAGTGATAAGCATTTGCATAACAATCTATAAAATACTACTGTATCATATAACAAGAAACTAAAAGTATGGGATCATAAATATGACTATTAAAAAATAATTCTGGCATTGTGTAAGCAAACGTAATTTTCTTTTGCTATATTAAAACGTATTTTAAATATAGAAACATTTAAGTTTTAATAAATATTTTGTCACGCCAATTTCTGTGACAACAAAAATTTTTTACACCATAATGCAATATAAATAAATGTGATAAAGAATAAAAACCTACTCAATAATATCCTTATGCGAACCCCAGTTATGAGCACCACCGCCTTCACGTTTTTCCACAGGTTTCACTCCACTGCAATGAAACATTTCAAATGTTACCTTAAAATGGCAAGATTAAATTTAAAAGAATATATAGCCATACCTTCAATAAACAAAAAGCTAGATGTTACTACTGAACGGTTAGAATGCAATAATAGACATGCAATCAGGTTTATTAGTTTCAATTACTATAATTACCTAAATTACCTAAATATCTGATTCAGAATTAAGTAATGAAGTATTGTCCATTTGCAGGTTCTTAAAAATTTCTTGTTTGAGCTACAATTTATTTGATCATCTACATCCATTTAAAGTAAGCATCAAGGTAAAAAAATCAAATCAAAAAATCATTGGAACATAAAACATTCTAAAAGCTCAACAAAAAGTTTCACAATAGTTATTACACCATAAAAAAATGTAATACAATGTATGACACTGCAAAGATGCAATACTCAAATAAAAAACCTATAAGAATTTTGTAAAAGCACATTAGTTGAGTTACATTTAAAGCACTAATTAAATGACTAACAACAGTAACAACGCAGAATGAAATATTAACATACTAAGATGAAACATTTTAATACGTACGTTTTATCAGATCCACTTTGTCGATCAAATTCTCGTTTTCCTCTTCGGCTGTCACTATAGCCTTTTGAACCACCTGTTCTGCTACCTCCATCACGAGTACTGGCACTACGCCCACCCCGAGTGTAAGTTTCAAAATTATCACTTCCTGATAAATAGTCTTTCCTTGGCCTTTCTTCACGATCTCTATAATAATTAAATAATATAACTATAAAAATTTTAGAAAGTGAATATAAGAATGTTGTTTATCTAACTATCCTTGTTCCAAATTAATTGTTTGACAAATACACAATTCTACTACTGGTTATCTTTAAAATGATTAAAACCAGTTAGCTTTAAAATTAGATCATTTTCTATAATATAATACTAATGTTTATGATAACACCAAAGTGGTAACCATGAAAGAACGGAGGCCAGTGTCACACATAAATTAATTTAACTAATTCTGCATACATAAGGCAGGGCATAGATAATTAAATATTTATAGTGCCAACTATTTACTATTCAGAAAAAATTGCCACAAAAATAAATTATAAGCAAGGAAGAATAAATATGTAAAACAAAAAAATACAACAAATGTTTTACCTATATCACTCTCAAACATTTCTTTACCACTGCAATTCCATTGTCAAGCATATCTTTTCATAATGTCTACAAATATGCATCCAAATTTTTAAAGTTTTTACATTTACATTAATTGCACAATAATTGTTTTGTTAAACCAATAGAAGGTAAATGTTACTCATCAAGATATCACTTAAATAGAAATTGAACCATGGATTTCAACTATATATAAAAATATAATACAAATTTTAAATACTAAATATTTGCAATTCTTTGGCATAATTGAATAATTGAAAACATTTGCATTCTAAGCAATATATGTAATAACCACACTTTAACAATAACCATGCTATTGACAATAGTTATATTACTTTAGTAACTGTTGCATTTACAATATTCATAGTAACTACACTATTAACAACAATTAAGGTGTATTTGCAGTATTTGTGATCTCACAATATTTAAAATGTAATATTCTGAAACTACTACTAGACATTTTTTGCGGTATTTATCTCAACAATATTTACAATATTTAAAATATGTATAAGATCTATAATGTTTACAAATTCTACAATGTTTGCAACATTTATATTATTACCTTTATAGTACTTACAACTTTCATAACATTCATAACTTCTACCACATTTACAACAATTACATTGACAATAGTACAATATTTACAACGCTTACAGAATTTAAAGTACTGCCAATATTTACCATGTTTGCCACATTTGTGTCATTAATAACGTTAACAATATTTGCAAAGTGTGCAGAATCTACAATAGTTACATTTATTACTTTTAGGGCGTTTGTAAGATATATGATATTTGGTGACATTCACGAACTTTATGATGCTTGCCAGTTTTACAACTTTTAGGAGACATAATGGTTACAAATTTGCAACAATTACACCCTGACAATGTGTGCAACATTTATTGGATTTATAATATTTATGATAATTACAATATTTCGAATATTTACATTTGCAAATATTTGGAATTTAATTCAATATTTCTTTAATTCATAAATAAACATAAATCTATTTTATACAATGCTATGTCACTTGACAAGATGCGTCTGTGTTTGACTAAAATAACTTTACATTCAATAAAATAGTTTGCTTTTATTTTTACAACTAGTAAAATTTTAGCATGCTCTTTTAAACAGAATGCTTAACCTAAATGTCAGGTATTGTAATTATAAACATAACAGTAAAGAAAGTATTTATTCAGAACAAGTGAAAAGTTAATATATACATAGAAATGATAATGTTTTACTAATCGACATGTCTGCTTCTTATAGTAGACGTATAGCAACTACAAACTAACTCATTAATGCAAAACGCCAAAGTGTTAAGATACACAATGTAAAATGTTGCAATTAAGGGCATATATAGATATAAAATACTGATAATTCTAACATTCCCCTATTGATTTGTGCTCATAAACAAGATCACAATGTATTAAATAAGCATATTCAAATTCAACATTGCAATATAATTTTCGTATTTACGTTTAGTTAATCACTGTAAAGATATCAATTGGTAAATGCTTTGTTTCTAGATAATTAATCACTATTGCTTTCCTATCAACTAATTCACAAGAAAAATTAAAACAAATCTATGTGCTTACTATGTACTTTTGTGGTATACTTTAATTCCTAAAATGTTATTTATTAGTTCAAGATCAACAATCTTACATGTTGATCTTACTCTTGTTTTGGTTTATTTTAGGTTTTATATATTCTTTCCTGCTGGAATCAAACCACTAACGTCAATAATCACCATAACACAAATGTCATTTTTGCCAAACACAAGGATTCACCGAAGTGCATATACCTTACATGTGATTTTCCAATGCTCCACCCGAAGGTACTACATTGGCCAGGAAGCGAGTTTTTTTTTTACCTGGAAAAGTTGGAATTTTGCCGAACCCTTGCTGTTCCGAGCAAGGTAGGGATCTTTAACGTGCGTGACAACTCACACACGGGACCTCCATTTTACCTCTCATCCGAACGAGGGTGTATTTTTGTAAAAAATATTCGCCTAACATTTTTCAGGCGGACCGTGTCGGCATTCGAACCCAGGGAAATGAAGTGCAAATACCACCGTTAATTGTAATACAGCTGCCCAGTTTACTATACTCAATTGTTGTAACCTGTACTATGATTTTAAAGGCTCACACATTTTGATCTTGCACCTGCGTTCAATAAACATTTCTGGTTATTCCATATACACTTCATCACACAAATCACCCTGTAAATAGATTGCAATTACATCCATTTGATGTATATTCAGTTTGTCCATTATGCATGCTGTGAGGAATTTCTTCTTAATGCACTCATATTGTTGAACATGTTCATGTGCTATTAGTTTCGTCTTAAACTATTCAATTTCAGCATTCTGATTTATTTGTGTTTTAAACGCTTATTTGTTTGATATTATGATTTTATTTTTAGGCCTAGGGATAAGAATCATCATCAATTTCTCAAAGAGTATCATATTCCTTTCTTGTAGCGATTAGACATGCTTATTTATTGTCATATAATAAAACTTCAGAAGCTGATTAAGGATCAGAATATTGTGCACAATATTTTTTAAATTGTATGTTTTTGTGGCCTATGTAACTTGTCTTAAAATTCTCAAACGGCTTGGTCCTCTTTGTGGGCTATTCCTTACTTAATACTCTGGTTAGGAATAATTTAATGAGAGACCATTTTCATCTCTCTCACGTGGATCACTATGCTTTCCATGCAATACATAAACTCAACTTGATCTGGCAATATGAGAATTTCATTTTGAATTTCTAATGCATGTTATACAGTTTCTCATAAACTTGACATTGTGTACTTTAATTACGGTTTTGGTTACGGGTTTTCATAAGTGATAACTTTTTATTTGTCTGAATAAGAAACTAGCACATATTCATCACGTTTACTCAAAATTTTCAACACCTATTTTTTATTTAGAGCAATCGTCTTACTACCAATGATTCTAAGGAAACTAACAAGGTTTCTCTCTGACCAACTACAAGAGAAATGTGGTTTTGCTGAAGTACTTTGTTGCAATTATTTTGTACATACGTTCGACCTATAATGACAATAGAAATTAGCTTGAATTATCATATACCTTACCAACTCAATTAAGTTGCCATTTGTTTGCACTGTGATCATTTTGTTGTATACTCAACACATAACTGATATATAATGTCTTCGTTTTCTAATAAGTTTTTGCATACACGTGATAAATATTCTCTCGCATTACCTGTACGCAGATTTTTCAGATGTTCAGCAGTTTGCTTTTCCAAGCATGTTTTGGAAATCTTTAAAACTTGAAATACATCTGGTATATTTCAAAGCATAACTATTTCAGTATATCGTAAGCGATTGAAATATGTTAATACGTTAAATTTACGAAATCGAGTGATTTCTGCATCCTACACTAATTACTTTGTTTACTTCGTATTAATAAACGCTTCCTACAAATTCTAATCTGTGCGCTGGCTCGCTTTTTATACTATTCCTGTTAAAATGAATATTTAATTAAAACCTTCTATAAAATTTCCTTAAGTGTAGTAGTACGTGGAATATATTCTAAAACCTCTTTGAAAAATTCTCTGAAATATTTGATTATCGTTAAAACAACCGGCTTATATAAATGCATGGAAATACGAAATACGAAACTGCTGCATTGTAAAAATATAAAAGCTTTTAATGGTTTGTATTGAGAAATTCTATTTCGTTGTCTTGCATGTGTTAATCTCGTTCAAGTTTACACGCGATAAACCATCTCCCTTATTCCATTCTTGGTATTCCCGATCAATAAAATACAAATCGCTATTCGTTGTTATAACCTTTAGGCAACCTGTTATACGTTTCACTTCATTTGGCAGTACGCAGGGTTGTATAGGTGCCAGATCCTTTAAAATAGACGTAGCTTTTCGTTACAAACAACAAATTTCATTATGAGAGAGGGTGGTTTCGAAGCACGTTGGTCAATCTGTATGAATACAAGCTGAGCTTTTGAAAGAGGGCTATTCTATTTGATTCTACACAACGTGCTATTCGATACATTCTTTTAACAAAAATAAATGCGAGTCTTAATTTTAAGATGCTGTTTGTACGTAGCATTCTAATCTAGATAAATTGGTTGATTCCGTATCCAGCCCATAGACGAGTGCAGCCCGCACTTCCGAATTCTTAAAGATGTTACCGGAGGGGCAGACAGCTTGGTCTAAGGTACAGTTTTCTATTCTCTTTACTTTTGATGCTGTTGTGGAAGATAGTTACTTCTTTTGTTGGTTCTGTAGTTTTCTTACTCATGATTATCCAATAAATTGCAGACAACGTTACAACTTTACGTTCACAGTGCACGAGTAATTATGAATTATTTTGAAAGTCACAATTAGTATTGCATGCATTAGACCACTTTTTACCGTTTCCTTTTTCTTTGTACATGAATGTTAACGTCAACAACTTGCTTACCAAATTAGTTAACACTTGGTTCATTTAAGTTTAATGTTACTCTTATTCTATTAAGTGCACTTCGCAAAGCAGGTACAAATTACTGTATATATTATGTCTAATTATTTCTTGTATTTATTTAGGGCTGGAAACATTGTGTAAGCATCCTCGTAGGTACTATTTAGATTTTAAGATTTTGTAATCGATGCTTAAATGTTTATGTTGATATTATGTTATATGCAAATTGACGTTTTGTTTACATCATGTTACAACAGCATGATGATGAAAATGTGTGTTTTTGACTTTTGTAAATATTCCTTTGAGACAGTATGTTTAACTATAAGTCTGTAATAAAACTATTTACCGAGGTTTCCAATTTTTCTTTCTGTATGATTCACATTCTATGACATTTTGAGCTAGCCCGAATTCTAATTCTTTTGAATTTCTATTCTACCCTTCTCCATGTTTTGTCGCGGTATTTGGTGTAGGCGATTTTCCTCACTTACTTCACTGCTTTCTTGCCTACACAGAATACTGTAACAATGTAACACAATATTTTGCACATGCTAATGATTAAGTTTTAAATGCACAGCAAATATCGTTGTGCACCAATAATAAAATTTCTTTTTTTGTGTACACTTCATTTTGCATTATTTTGATGATAAATTAAAGCCATTTTCTACTACTACACCTTACATGTGATTTTCCAATGCTCCACCCGATGGTACTACATTGGCCAGAATGAGAGTTTTTTGTTGCCTGGAAATTTAGAATTTTGCCGAACCCTTGCCGTTCCAGGCAAGGTAGGGATCTTTAATGTGCGTAACAACACTCACACACGGGACCTCCATTTAACCTCTCATCCAAACGAGGGCGTAATTTTTGTGAAAAATGCTCACCTGCCATTTTCCAAGCAGTCGGCCGTGTCGGGATTCGAACCCAGGACCTTGGGATCCGTAGTATTACGCTTACTACATTGATCCACGGTGACACCTCTACTACTACACCATCTGTTTTAAATCATTGGCATTGAAATGCTCATATCTGATGCCACCTTTGTAAATTTTCAATGCTGCTATTGTTTGCAAATGTGGGTTGCTCATTACTTGTATTAACAAAATCTAGTATATCATATTTTACAACTATTAAGGCTAATAATTCATTTACACGATTAATAAATAGTTGCTTTCTATTCAAATGTTACTGTGTATCTGTTATCAGTAACACTTGATACCGATAAAAGATTATTGCAAATTCCTGATCCAAATGATGCAGAATTTATACCTAAAGGTAAACCACTTTCACCTGCTGATTCAATGAAATGATCTGCAGTAATGTACATTTTTAATTGCTCCTATTTGTTAAACCTTGTAATGGTATTTTTATCATTACACAAGTCTTGAGGCACCAATATGGTAATACCATATGAATACTGAGAAAAGGCCGACTTCGGGTCAAACTGTATGCACACAAAAATACATTCGGCTGGTTTCAAGCCAAACAGCATGCACTCCCATGAAATGTTATAGAAGTCGGTTGCAAAAATGTTGAACCATTTTGAATCCACAAAAGTATGCCTCAGTTAAAAAGCAACTATGTGCATGCAAAAAAAACAGACCAGTTTCAAGCCAAACAATACTTGTGATCTGTTAAAAGTCAATTGCAGAAATTGTGTTGTTTTGAACTTACAGTAGGTTGGCTACAAAATATATGGAGACTAATTTCAACCCAGTGTGTTCATTTTTGTGATATGCCTTAAAAGTGTGTAGGCAGAAGGGATAATTTACAAAGGTGTGTAGATGAAATATAAGTACTGATCTTAGTGCTAATTTAACTTATCAAGGCCAACTGTATTTTGCACACATACACTAACATGTATATAATGAATGATCAAGGATTTAAAAATAGAAAACATTAGTTGTATGCAAAAAGAAATTGCTGTTCTGGGTTTGTTGGAAAATGTTATTTGGCATCAAATTTTTAAACTGCCAATGCAGACTAACAGTTTGGGTCAAGATCAGATATAACATAATGATTGAGTGATAGAATATTCATAGTCTTGCTAATGATGGATCTGAATTGGTATCATTATGCTACCTCTGTAGTTAAAGCAAAATGTTAGACATGGTAAGGGTTTGGAAAAAAGTGATTAGAAATTACTACAAATTGCTGTAACTGATATACTTACATTCAACGGTCTGCGGTACGTGTATCAAATGTCACCCATTTCTGTAGACACAGTGATAATAATACAGTAAGCAAATCAAAATACGATATTGTTAAAAGAATGGTACAATAAAATTTTTTAGAAAGATTGGGCTATATTTATTTTAGCTTAATTTAACATTATACCTGATAAATATTAGCAGTACTACATCTAAAAACACTTTTTGTTAATCCAGCTATTGCCTGGGATAGAGAATCCTAACAAGTTTACAAAGACTTTATTTCCTTTCTTACTTAGGACTTACTCTACTAGGTAAAATCCTGGATGTTTACCCTTTTTGCTACTTCATTTCATAAAATGCTCGTTTGATTTCTTTACTGTTTTATTCTCAAAGATGTATGTTGTTGAATTTATTAAGTCTATCTTTTTACTCTTAAATATCTCATTTGACCAGTTTGCTGTGTAACCTTTACTTATACTCACATTTTTAATTGAATATTTTGATTGCAAGTTTAATGTGTGTGAATGACTTTTTAAGAATTTCTTTATTCTATTTGCTAACGTTCATATGTTTTATTCCGATAGAACTATGTTACTTCACAATACCACTTGAATTTTTTATCTACTTGTAAGAACCGTTGAAGTTGAACAAGTGCCATATTATTCCTTTCAAAGTTTTAATTACATATTTCAGAATGCATGATTTTGTTTGTAGAAAACACTATAATAGTTGATCTACCTCTGCACTAAGGATTGTAAGTGTTTGTTATAATATTCTTCTCCAAAATTAGATGCAAATTTTTTTAGGATTTTTAAATTCATTCAATAGTTATTTTATTTTTAAATCATTAAAATGTACCTGTATCCTTGGTATATTTGCAAATAAATAACATTTCAATCGAATCGGTTACTAGAAAGTCGTTAATACCTTCTGCTATCATCTTGTGCCACTTAAAATTTATTCTTGTTTATTTATATATTTTTCTTACAATGCCTTTTTTACATTTGATATGGTGACTGACAATATATTTTTTTAGCAGGATGTAATAAAATATAATTAATACGTTCTTCTACGCTTGAATAGTGAATGCTCCTCTTGCCTTGCAGAAAACTAATACAAAATCAAGAAATAGTGTGACGTTAATGCTAGCACTGCTTTTACAGAACCTGATTACATCCATACGTCTCCTGGATTCCCTTAACATTGTCAATATCATAAGAAAATTAGTTTTGCTTAATGTTAATAATGAGGGATGTCTTGCAGCCATCTAGGAATGTGGTGTATGTGGCATATAGCTTGTACTCGAACAAGGTTTCAAAAGTTTATTTAATTTTTTATTAGATGTTATTTATGCTTCACAGTGATTTAAGTGCTTACCAAATTTATAAATTGTTATTTTGGTCGATCACTTTTACTTAGTGCAATTTGTTAATTATTGAATTTATTTTATTTCAGTAACATGAGTGTCCAAACAGTCTGAGAAGAAACTAACAATGTAGTCAGTTCGTTAGGATTGTTCCAATATAAATCACCAATGGGATTATTTGATACTTGCGTTACTATATCTTTTCTAATCCATTACATTATATTCGTAAATACCCTCATTCGACTGATTTACAGACCAAGTCATGTTTATAATACACACTTTTAACCTTTACCACTTACAATTTTTATATATACATCTACACAAATAACTTACATCTCCTGTAGATTAAAACTACTAAATTATCTAAAAATAGACCCAATTAGGAATCTAATTAAACTTCTTTGCAGGACTCAAAGTTCATCTTATACAGAGCGAACCATACTCCATTAATAAATGCTTGTCCTTCTTCATTTATCTTCGCTTATTGAAATATCTCCCAATGCAGGCATAATCTTCGATCCTTTCCTATTTGCATCAACTAAGCCATGTAAGCACTAATACAGTATTATAAATTTTGCATATTGATTTATTATTTACTAAATAATAATTACAATTGCCAGGCATATACATTACTGCTGTAAGAAGTGTACACTAGTCTTAAAGTATTTTTAAGATCCCATATTTACATAATAAAAGTAATTATTTAAAAATATAGTCGGCAAAGCTAGATTAACAATATACCTGCTGCACGATATAAGTAAGGTTAAGATAATATTTACTGCCTAGAACTTGTGCCTGCAATAGATGTCCGACAATGACATTTAAATCTGATGACAGAGACTTGGTTCAAAACTAGTTTTGAATACTTGTTGAAGATTTTAACAGTTCTATATACAAAGGAACACTCGAATTGAATTGATAAAATCTTATATGAGGAAGTGTATAAGAAAATGTATTGTAATAGGCATAATTCATCTCATAGACAACTCTGAACTATACTCTATTCCTACAAGTTACAAAATTAAGAAATTATTACAATAAAATTATGTAATTTTATCCTTATATACTTATGTACATATATATAGAAATCGACACATCCATTGTAGAAAGCATACCTAAAGTAAACTTCCTTTATTAATTCATCAGGCAGCACATACATGGTTAATTTTGGTACTCTGATTTTTAGTTACAGTGTTAATAATATGTGGAAAAAGGTATGAAAACCAATACTTAAATAAGCAGCTGTTGTGAACAGAAATATCTAGTTGGGAAGAATTTTGTATGTTACAATTATGTATGTCACTTTTGAATTTTAGTCTGCAGTAATGATAATTTAAAGTTTTTGACTTGTAAACATTGAGCGTGAAACACAAGAGATGCTGTTGCCTCCTTTCACTCATCTTCTCCACTCAATGCTTGTAATCTGTCGACTAGTTGGTTTACTGCAAGGTAGTCCTATGCAATAGCGAGAACTTGCATTCTGAACCCTCTGTATCATGTTTTACATACACCAGTTAAAAAAGGTGCATACACATTAAATATATTATACTACAATTTAAATTACAATTAATAAATCAGTTGTACCTAAGTGCTAATGTACCTGTATGTGCAGGATATAAAATTAATTTATATGCGTTTCTACTATTTGCAACTATTGCATTTATGAAACAACAACTATTGTACAGCATTGGTTTAATATCATTTAATAAAAGTGTCATTTGATGTCTCTCACTCATAACTGTTTCACTGATATTCAGTATAATGTGTGTAACAAACGACCTGACTTTTTTTATAAATCATTGTTTTATTTCTTTAGGTAACATATTGTAAAATTTTGGGGTAAAGCCAGGTGTTTACTCTTTCTACCACATGAGTTGTTTTTTTGACTTGACTTTTTGTAAATGAATGTACATATGGCAACGGTATACAGTGAACGTACATCCAGAACATATGCATGGTAAAGTTGTCTTGTGGGATAGTTTACTTTTCACGTATAAAATTTTTAGTATGTAATTTTGTATGACTTAATGAGCGCACTGCAGTGTTACTGGCACTTACCCAAGCACATATTGTATATCTTAGTACTGGCTCAATTATAGTTTCACAGATAATAAGAAACATTCTGGCATTAAGCATTTTGCATAGTGCATTATTAGTCTTTGAATGTCGCTTGTTAACTTCTGGATGTGGTGTTTCCATTTTAGATGCTTGTCTATTATAACCCGTAAATATTTTGTAAAGTCCATTTCCTTTATTACACTACTTATTTATTATTATTCTGTCAAAATTTGCACAATTAGTTTCAGTTAAGGAGAATGCATTGTAATTTTTTTTGTCTGAATTTAAAGTTAATTTAAAGCTGTCTAAATAGTCAATGATTTTGTTTATTGTCATGGTTGAGAGGTTTTGTATTTCTAACCAAGTACTGCCACACATAAGATGATTGCTGTATTATCAGCATAAGATATTACAGAACCCCCAACTATTTTCAATTTTGTAATTGGGTTTATGTAAGTGATAAACAGTATTAGACTCAGCACTGTGCTTCGGAATATGCGTAATAGAACAAGTAAGGAGTCACTGTGCATCCTGGATTTTTAGTATTTGAACTAATGTTTGTAAGATAGCTCTTAAAAACGTTTTCTGATATTCCTTTAATTTTATATGCATGAAATACCTTCAAAAGTATGTTATAAGAAACTGTGTTAAAAGCTTTTGCCAGATTTATGAATATTATTAAACCCTTTCATTTAAGATTATCAGTTATTATTTTTGTTAATTTATAAATTTTTTAATATAATATGGTGATGATTGAAAAAAATTACCAATCAGTCTTTTAAATATCTTTGCAAAATTGTTTATTAAACTTATTTGTATATAATTGTTTATGTCAGTTTCGTTTCCCTTGTTGTAAATTGGTGTTACAATCAATGTTTAAAAATGTGTTGACACTTGACTAGTTTCAAAAGATTAGATTTATGACTTGCTTTAAGGGTTTCAATAAATGTGAATGTATAACCATAATTTTTGACTAAATTTATATATTCGACGAGCTCTTTTTCATCAACTGGCTTTAGGAATATAACTAATTACAGTAGTTACCCATTTCTTTGTCATTTGCAATAGTTTTATTTTTAGCATTACTATGAATGTGATTTTTATTTTTTGTTTTTGCTCCACTGGTAGCGTTAGCAGTAGTTTGATATATTTTACAGGTGATTTTCAATCTCTGTTTTATAATAGTCATATTTACATTTTTGTATTAATTTATTCAGTTTGTTTCTATAGTCTTTGTACATATTTTCATCATTTATGTTGTAGTTTTTATTAACAGTTTCTTTTCCACTTGGTCTCTTGTCCTTATGCTATGAATTAAACTACCTGGTATCCACGGTTTAATTTTTTATATGCACGGCTTTTGATTCTAATGTCTTTCTTTAGAGGTGATAATAGAATTTTTATTGTGTTTATAAAGTTATCTGTGGCCAGTTCAACATTGTATACTTGAGGTACATATGACCAGTCATGCTTGTAGAGCAGGTTATTCAATAAAGTGTAGATAATTTTAGATATCATGCCGCAACTTTGAATAACAGCATTATAATTATCTTATCTAGTTTGTTCATCAATGATATTCATCATGATAGGGAAAAGATTGACAACACCAGAATAATAAATATTGATTTTCAGTATCTGTTTTTAAGTTTCGTTTCAGTCTATGTTTGACTATAAATGAGTTAGACCATTTATTGCTGACTGAAAGCCATATGAGGCTCGGATAGCCAAATATATATTTATTAGTATCATTTGATAACTTCAAATCTATATTTATATCTCCAATTAATAATCCAATGTTTTGTTAAATTTGTCTTTATTAAAATAATCTTCTACGTTGTTGAGAAAAAGATAACAGTTTGTGGATAGTGGTCTATACAGACACACTAGCCAGTAGTATATAATATCTACTTCGAGACAAATCCTACTCAAGATACCACCAGATTGCTGAAACTTCTCTGTATGAATGGTAGTTGTTAAACGGTTATTAATAAATATCACCACACCGGCATTTTGACTATATTTGCCCTATTAATACCTCTAATAGCCTTTAATATTATATAAATCTTAATTATATTGCAAAAATTTGCTTGACACGAATATATCACATTTAGTGGTATGCTAACATTCCATTGAAATTTTTATTGATGCTATGAATATAAAATGTATTAAATTTAGATGGTGTATCACAGTCTGTGATATCTAATACAGTTTCTTGATCAATTAATTCTAACTCATTAAGTATTAATATCCCTTCTTGGTTAACACCAATTAGTACCATAGTCAGTTTGATGTGTGATATGTATCGTAGTTAAGTTTATTTTTAGTATTTTCAGTAATACAATTGTTGCATCTTTTCTAATGATTTGGAAAATCAATGATATTATGCTCTTCAGTGCAGCATTTACGTAGTTCTTTATTTATACAAGATATATTTGTGATAGAAGCCTTGGCATATATATATATATATATATATATATATAACTATGATAAGAGGGTAGTTTAAAAGTAGATTAAGTCATAGGGATCGTAGGATAGATATAAATAACTTTAACTTTAAGAAAATCAAATAATTCCATCAATTATAGGAGTAAAAAGACCTATTCTACAAGAAGTCAGTTGCGAGGACACTGTATACAAAAGATATTTGATTAAATGCATGAGAAAGGAGCTCCTTTAGTAATAATCCGATACCATTTAATTAGAATACTAATGTGTTAGTCGTATAATATGTTTAAGTATAATTTACGAGTAAAGATAAGATTTCAGAAGCAACTAATTGCAGCAAATAAAATTATCGGGAAACATTGATAAATTGGCATTCCAAATATTTAATAATTACGTCAAAAATATCAACGTATCTATATGCAAATGCATCTTAATATGTCACTAAATACATGACTAGAAAGAATACATTTGTTCAGAAAACCAACATTCTGTAACAAACAAATAAACACCAGGTGGTTCGATTATATGATAAATCTTGGACTTTTAATTGACAAACATTGAAAAACGTGACTGGATAAAAGCAACAATCGGAAATCCTAACAAAATACTGTAATTTAGCAGAACGCTTACGTGACAGACAAAGCATTTCGTCGAAGAATTAAACCAGAGAATTTGAGAAAATACCGAGTTCTGCCAGATAAGGCAAAGTACAAACCTTGATCAATAACCACGCCAATGAAAACGATTGGTGGAAAGGGCTTATAAATACAATAGGAAATGAATAAACATTTAGTTCATATTCAATCAGAGACAAACTATGCTCAAATACAGTAGAAAGTTATGTAATTAAGTAGTGAAACAAAATTCAAAATAAGTAAAATTTTAAAGTGAGAAATTGTTCGACAAAAATAAGCCGATCTACAAATAGACGGCTTCTTTTATTGGGATGGCTTTTACTGATGCCATTTTATTGATGCCATTTTGGTTGTGACGGCTTTGTTGAGTCGATGTTCATGTCGAGATCTAAGCCTTAACGCAAATCTAAAAATACGTCTGAAAGTGAGATCAAAAGGGTACTCAAAGTTAATTCAAGAAAAATACCAGAGATCAAAAGCGGTTAATTCTGGCCAATAAGTAAAGCAGATACAACAAGGGATGCAGACCACAGACACTATGAGGGAACTCCAGTGACCATTATAGGTTAGCAATTTTTAAACATTTTATTATTTAAATACTGTTTCAAATTTAATATTTGTTATACATTATGTATTTGTAAAAGTCATCAAAAAGGTCATTTGAAAATACGAAAACAGGGAAAAGCATCTTAGAACGTTCGAAGATACTTGAGAGTAATTAAAAGATATTTTTGCTGGCTTTCAGGAAAGCATAAATTTGGTAAATGTAAATATTCTATACAGGGGAAAATTTTTGAGGTTACACAACATTGTACATATTATCAATTATTATATTGTGTGATTTTGAACTGCTTTATTTAAATCCCTTAAAGGGTAAAATAAGATTTATTAGGAAGCCAAGTATTCAGTGAGCTAGTCGTGGTAAACAAACAAATAAAATATAACGTTCAACATTGGGGCTTAAAGGAAATAAAAATTCATATCAAATTAAAATATCACAGCAATAAAAATAACGCCCAATCGTGGGGAAAAATCACAGCAATAAAAATGACACCCATCGTAGCAGCATAAAATCCAAAAAGGCTATATCATATATATTGATATGATAACGCCGTACTCGGTGTAATGAACGTTTTACTTAACGCCACCACTCTGTGTTCTTCACTTTAATCTTTTACTTTTATTATTATGCCACGGCTAGCCCTTTATAATCTACACAGAGTACACAACATTACGATGATCAATTTTCATTTTTCACCCCTTTATGATTACCTGTTTGAATTGATAAAACGAAGTCAATCAACATTCATATAATGAAAGGAAATAATATTTACAATTTTTGAAATTCTTTAAATACACACTTCAATCAATTAATATCATATGTATTATTTATTCCAAAATTTATATACTTTTAATTCAATATAAAGTCACCAAAAACAACATCTTTGCAAAAAAATCTGGAACGTTCGAGACCTCTTTATGATTTATTACGTAAGTTTAAACGTATGCAATGTTTCTGTTGACTCTTCACAAATTAGTGAGAAAATTAATATATTCAATGTTAAAATTTAGATTAGAAAATGTTACTTATAACTAGGTAAATCTGACCTGATTTGTCTCGCGTTGTGGATCAACACCCCCTCATTATCTTCAATCGAAACCAATGCCCTATTTTGTACTCCTTATGTTGAACCTTGTTCCAAAATCACCTCGTGCTTTTTCTATATTTCTCCGAATCTGTTTTGAATCTCTTCCCTTAAATACCACTTGAAATTCCAAACTTCGAATCATAAATTAGCAGCGTATTATAATTGAATTGTTCCAGAATTGAACCAGAATTGTTCCATACTCAGAAGTATCCTATAATTAAAATTGTTTTCGACGCGGATTAACAATTATATTTCGACGTGGGTTAGAATTATATTTCGACGTGGATTAGAATTAGAATTTCTTTTCGACGCAGCTTAGAATTGACCAGAAATAGTTCAGAAGTATTATTGTCGACGCAGATTTGAAGCCCTATCATTATAAATATTTAATTTAAATTAATTAACCAATTTATACTCACGTTTTCTAAGAAAAACGGCAAAAACTCTTCATGCATTCTTAACGTAATTGTTGCACAGCACTCTATTTTCAGTATAACAAAAATTTTATTTATCTGATGCGTAGATTTCTGGTTAAAAGCGATGTGAATTCAACGTGCATCAAGTTGAGACTGAGCTGTCTTATCACCGGTGGGTGTTTATATAGCCTTTCCCACTACATTTGGGATTGGTATTACAGATTGTCGCAACCAAGCACATTTGTCTTTAATACTTCCAGTATTTCTGATGTAATTCTTTCGGATTTTCGTGTCATGGTTGTTTATTTGCGATCTTTGATACTTTATTATTTGTTATCATGGCCAGACTTACGTCTGTTGTTTTGTGTAGATATCGCCTTTTGGATAATTGTACAAAATAAATGATGTAACTCTAATGCTGTTTCGTTCATGTATTTATTTAAACTGATCTTTGAAAATGCGTTTTCTTATCAAAGCGTTTATTGTTCCAGCGTAATTGCATGAAGCTTTGTTAGGTTTTATCTACTCTTCTGCGTATTTGTTTTATAACTAATTAAACACTTCCCAACGTATGTTTAATTACATGCACGATTATTTCTCTGCTGAATACGCGTTCTATTGTTGAAGGATATGCTTACTGGCCTTACTTAAAATTAATTATGGTCTATATTTTTCTGCTAAATAAATGCAGTTTTCTGATTCCCATTGCTATTTACAGTTACTACACGACCCTTGCTACTCACTACACACCTAAACAACCCCTTATCACAGCAATATATATATAATGCTGTGATAAGGGGTTGTTTAAGGGTGTATTTTATAGCAATGGTCGTTTAGTAACCATAAATTATAATAGAAAGCAGAAAACTGCATTTATTTAGTAGAAAACTGAGTAATTGGGATAGTTTGTAAATAGTAAGCATTTAACACCCTGTATATAGAGTATAAGTAGTTTTAAGCGACGCAAATAGACACATCTTATAACAATAAGACGCATAGTTAGCATAGAAATAAGTAATTCATGCATTAGGTAAATAACAAATATTTAACACCCGGTATATAGAGCTTTAGTAATTTTAAGTAATGCAAACAATGATATTTTTCAGTAGAAGTACGCGTATTTAGAAGTAAGCATAGTTCATGTAATTAAACACGCATTCAAAAAGGATTCTAATTAGTTATGATATAATACGGAGATAAGAGATAAAACTTAGAGAAGCCTTGTGTAAATGCGTACAAACAATCAACATTTTTGATAAGAAAAGGTAATCAAAGATGCGTAAATAAATAAACATACATGAAAATCGAAATTCAAATTGCATCAGGTAATTTTTGTATAATATGGAAAAGCGATTATTTACTCAAAACACCGCATGATCTGATAACAAAGCATCTGTAGCAAACAACCATTACTCAAAAAGCCAAAAATGTTACATCAGAAAACCACTTTAAGTGTAGGAAATACAAAGACCTCATTGGTTAAGATTAGCGACGGGCTTGTAAGCCAAGCCCACATACAAAGGGGGATCTACCCATATATTAACAGCGAGCAATGATAACAGAGCTCAGTTTCAACTCAACAAGGCCAAGCTGCGTTACTCTGAATCTAAGAGTAATGCGTAATAATAATATTTTAATAGTGAAATTGTATAGTGACAGATAGTGCTACGAATATGAAAATTTCTATTGCCGATTAACGTAAGTAGAATTTGGGGAATTTATTTAAACTAAAATAAGATAACAATAGGGTTTCGGAGGCTGACGATAATAAATTCAAGTGGATAGATAAAATTTCAAGTGGGTGTATAATATTCTGAGGCTGGTGACAATAATTTATGGGTGTATAATTCGAAGGCTGACGATAATAAATTTAAGTTTGACGAAAATAATTCGAGGCTGATGATAGTTTCGAAATTCCAAAGAGGTGCATAATTCAGTAGATAATATTTCAAATGGGTATATAATAATTCCGAATTAGTGGAGAATAATTTCGAATACGATGTTAATGATCCAAATGGATGGTATAATAATGCATGGAAAATTCTAATTGATGTTGGTTGATAATGCATGCGTCGATAATCTTGGTACAATTTTGAGTTGCAAGAAAGAAATAAAGAAGCACGAAGTAAACAGACCAGGTTATATCTTATTAGTTTTAAGACTTTTTTTCTATTTGAATTTGAATATTGAATTTGCCTAATTAAGATAAACTTGTGTAACAGAGTCAGCAACGAACTTTGCATACATTGAAAGTACGTAATATAATAAAGGGGTTTTGAACGTTCCAGGCTTCTTTGATAAAAAGAGTAGTTTTTGATGACTTTAGATTGATTGCAAAGCATATGGTTTTTGAGATAAATAAGACTTACAATATTGATTAATTGAAAAGTGTATTTTATTAATTTTCAAAACTTGTACATAATATTTCTTTCATTATATGGAATTAATTAACTTAATTTTATAATGTAAACAAAAAGATAATCATAAAGGAGTAAAAGAAGAAAAATTGATCATCGTATAAAATCAATGTATAAAATCAACAACAAGCTATAATTAATTAAAGGAAGCTCATTCCATAATAACTTCACTACATTTTATTAAAATAAATCATTGTTAAGGCAATCCAATCATCTTAGAACATTTAAGAACATTCTTAATCTCAAAACACGTACGAATTCAGCATATTTGATGAAAAATAACTTGTGAGATGAAATTTCATTTCAATCTAAACATATTTGCGCAAAAAGATTAATAAATGCGTGTAATTTATACCAGTATGTAATAGTCAAACACTTAAAAACAAACATATTTAAATAAAGTATGGATATTTGAGGCAACGGTGAATCATGATAAAAATGTGCAATCAAGAACACACATAAAATGCCATATTTTTTTTCCAATAACTGCTTCAACTACCTTCAGTTATTAGCGGGAGGTTGTATTTTGTTTTTTACATTATATGTGTTTTAATAATTCAATGTCTTTTAGGTAGTATAATAGTGGATAGATGTTGTTATTGTCATTTAAATTTTCCTTCGTGATATTGTATTTTTTTTTGTTTGTTGGTATTTGATGCAGTCTGTTAAGAGGTGTTCTACTGTTATTTGTAATTTGCAGCTATTACAAAATGGAGAATCTTCTTTTTTAATAGGTATTTATGTGTGTATACTGTGTCCTATTCCTAACCTTTGTAACAATTTTATTTTCGATAATAAATCCCTCCATAAAATTGTAAGAATAATATAACAATTTTATTAACAACAATAATAATTTGCATTCAACTTCAAAAGTAATAAGTTAAGCCCGCATCGTCCTTTAATAATCTACTTAAAGTTAAATATCTGTGTCATCTACAGCTATTTACAAGCACATCTCTGTTTGACTATCCCCCTCCGGACGCCTCGGCCACCCGAGCTAGTTTGTAGATGGTCGGCCATACGTAGTAGAAGCATCAACATGTACCCTAGATTGCAGGCCGGCAATTTGCAAATCCACTTCAATGAGTGAACACATCTTCGAATAACGCGCGACACTTAGAATGCGACACTTAGAATGCAAACTTTAGAAGACGACAAGAAGGATGCAACCTTTTTAAGATACACAACGACAAGTAGGAAGCAACTTTTAAGACACACAAGGACACAGTAAAGTATACACATGTAAGATGCTACCTTTGGAAGGCGGCGTGATTCAACTTCGAGATTACAACTGCTGCAGAATGTATTGCAACAGGATTTGATTTGACACGTGGAACGAAGTCATAGTAGAAGTTGGTTTGGATGAATTTGTTTCAAATTACAAACGCTGTTATCGTTGCTTCAAATAACGAGGATCCCGTCTTTCTTTGCTACAATGCGACAAATGCAGTTTTGGTTCGTAGATAACTATAAGTTCTTTTTGTGTGTTTCAAAACTAGGAACACGTTAACTTGCTTTGATGCGTAATACAAATACGTAATAAAAGTTTCAACTAATTGCTAAGCTGGATTTACCAGTAGTAAAACTAAAGTTCACTGATTTAATGTTTTAAAAACAACACGCTTTGCTCAATATGAATCGTCGGTAACGTCAACAGGTGTTACTGAAGTCATATATTTTTCCGCTTTGTACTGCTGACAGATGTTATTTTTAAAAGCAAATGCTTCGAACAGCTTTAGTAAACATGTCTATTTTTGTGATCAGCTTTATATAAATTAAAACTTGCATATGTAATTTAGAAAACTCAAAGGCTAACATTTTTAGAACTTATTAATTTGTCATCTGCCTGAACAGATCTGCACAGGTCAGAACCCTATTTGTACAAGTTCATGTCATACTGAGAGTATTTGATTAAAAATAATTAAGACGAATATGAAGTTGAAAGTTATAGATTGATACAGTTAATGATTAAATTTTTGTTACAAGTCACGTTATTTTAATAGAGATTTTTCTTAGTAAACAATTGGTTCCAGATTAAAGTTTTTTATTTTGATCAAGTATGATCAAATCTAATAACATAAAGCTAACATCCTTATGAGTAGGACTTTGATGCCAATTTTATATTGGTAATACCTTTTTTAACTACTTCTTTATGTATTTTTGCTGGACACAAATAGTGTTCCACTTTTTTATTTATTTAACTATTACAATTTCTTGCAGGAGCTGCGTCTTATTTTATTAAGACAGGTTTTTGTCAGCGAAGGCGATCCTTTTTCTTTGGGTCTCCACGTCCGCCCTTAGAAATATGCCATGCAATTATCATAATTACGTCAGGACTTGGTGGTGCCTATTTGGTTTAGATTAAGTTTGATCTACAAACAGATTTTAACTTACCCCCTAATTTCTCATAGCTCTGCCCAAGGAATAGACCCCTAGTTGTCGGAAAAATTTGTTCACTGGCGCCCATGCGTGAGGCCAGCCATATAGAAAAAATTAGTTTCACCTTGTTAGTATTACTTGGTGTCTTCTATGTTTTGAGGTCCATGTATAAGGTTCTATACTGTCTTTTATTTTACTTATTTTATTATTTTGGGTGTTTTTCCAATTCGTGTTCCATAGTTTTTCTATTTTATTTACTATTGTTTTTTTGTATATCTGTTGGTGGCGTGTTTAGATAGGGTTTTGAGTTTGTTGGTTGTTTTGCTATCTTATCCACAGCTTCATTTTCCTTGATGCCTACACGAGCTGGTATCCATATTATTATTATTTCTTTCTTTTGTTCGGTACTTGCTGTATACAGTGCGTCAAGTATTTGGTTAATTATGGGATCATTTTCCAATGATTTAATGGCACTTAGTGCATCTGAACATATTACGTATTTCTTGTGCGACTGGTTATTGCTTATGCATGCTGTAGCTTTTAGGATTGCATAGCATTCTGCGGTGTAGTTGGTGCAGTATGAGTGGAGACTATATTGTTCTTGGTTATTGTGATATAGAATTGCTGCTGCAACATGTTCTAGGCATTTTGAGCCATCTGTGAATACAAATTTGTGAAATTTGTCTTTCTCGTAACGCTTGGAAGGATTGACGTATGAGCTCTGGGCTTGTGTTCTTTTTTGAATAATTGATGAGAGAGGTATCAGTCATAGTTTGTGTCTGCAACCATGGAGGGTGGATGGGAGAGGTATTTTTGTTGGGTTTTTGAAAGGGATACGTTTATTTGCTTAAAGGTGTCTGTTATATATTTTTGGGTTGGGGTTTCATATCTTATTTTGATTTTTCCATTCCGTTTAGTGATGATATCATGGTGTACTTCGATGTCCGTATTGAAAGCTAATTTAGTTATATATTTTAAGGTCAGTTGTTTTCTTCTTAATTCTAGTGGTGGTATGTGTGCAATGCATTCCATGCTGTTTGTAGAGCTTGTTGTGTATGCTCCTGTTACGATTCTAATGGCTGTGTTTTGTATTACATCTAGTTTTTTTAGGCGAGTAGGTTTGGCTGTGATGTATGTGATAGAGTTGTAATCTAATTTTGTTCTTATTGTTGTAATATATAGTTTAATTAATGTTTCGATGTGTGCTCCCCAATTTATATTCGATAGGGTTTTTAGTATGTTTATCTGTTTGTTGCATTGTTTTTTGAGTGCTGTTATATGTGTTCTCCATGTTAGCTTCGTATCGAAGTTTATTCCTAGGAATCTCGCATTTTCCACAAACGGTATTTCTGTTCCTTTCAGTGTTAGTTTTGGTTTAGCATGTTGTTTCCTGCATCTGGAGAAATGTATTGCAGTTGATTTTGTTGTTGATAAGTTGGAGCCTGTAGTTGTTGCCCATTTTTCCACTGCATCTATGTTTTTTTTGTAGTTGTTTTTGGGTTGACTGTGTGTTGTTCCCTTTGTGGTATATTATTATGTCATCTGCAAATAATAATATTTATGTTGGCTTCTTGACTATTTCCATTATTTTATCTATTATTAGTAAAAAGAGAGTCGTAGGCTAAGCACTTCACCTTGGGGTAGTCCATTGACTGCTCCCTTGGTTTCGAAAGGGATACGTTGGTTTTATGCGGAATTTTCGTTTTTGGAGGAAGCTTTGTATATAGTGTATTATATTTCCTTGTATGTTACATTCGGCTAGAGTTGCTAGACCGATATATTTCCAGGTAGTGTCATAAGCTTTTTGTAGATCTAGGAATACTGCTGTGAGGTGTTGTTTTAGTTGAAATGCTTTTTCTACTTCTATTTTAAGTTTGAGTGTTTGGTTTGTCATTGTTCTGCCTTGTCTAAACCCCGCTTGTGCCGTGCTTAGCAGTCCTTGTTTTCTAGATGCCATATTAGTCTTCCATTTACCATTCTTTGAATTATTTTGGATAAGATATTAGATAGGGCTATTGAGCGATAATTTGTCGGGTTTGTTTTTTCTTTTTTTGGTTTAAGAATTGATATTATTATTACTTTATTCCACTCTTCTGGTTATAGGTTTTTTCCACATATAGCTGGAAATTATTTGGTCAGGTCCTGAACTCTGGTTGTTTTTTCTGGTGGATACTTTGGGTGAGTTCTTGCAGGTGTTACATGCCAAAATTTAGCAATGTACATCTTTTAATTTGTAAATAAATTCCCACGGATATTTTTAAATAAACTTGTCAATTTCCGTCATTCCGGACAGTTGCGTTTGCACAAAAGAATGCACAGGTGTGGGTAGTGTCAGAAGCGGCCATTAAGCTACGAAACCTGAAACCAAAAACATCTATCTGTGTGGTGTGCCTTTTCTTTTCAGGTGGTAGGTTCCTTACCTTGCCTTATCGTTCCTTATACCTGGATCCTTATAGTTCCCCTACGAGAGCATAGAGTTTAGGATGGACGGATTAGAAATTTGGAGTCAATATGGCATGATGTGACCCACAAAATGTGATGGACCCTACAATTTGGCTGCAAGATGAAATTTAAGTGAGTAAATTTTTATTTACATTGTGCATGAAAACTTGACCATTGCATCACCTTTAAATGCGTTCGGTATTTGATACAAAATGGCGTATAATTATACGTTATATTAAACAATTGCGCAATAGTATAGTAACACAGGAAAGCACAACACAGGGTGAAAGGTTGGTTTAGAGCATTGTTGTGTCTTCCAGTTTTGTGCATGTGTTCTTTGTGTTCTGTGTTGGTTTTCTTGTTATTAAGTTTTTGTGTGTATATGGAGTTTCTTGAGGATATTTCAAATTGATCTCCAATTGCTTCTGCTATTTCCTGGGGTGTTGTTATTAGTTTGTCTCATTTAAATATTATGTTTGTCTGGTATGGTGTTATGTTTATTCCTTTTATTCTTTTGATTTTATTCTATAATTCTTTGTCGGGTGTTAATGTAGACATATTCTTCCCAAGCTTTCTTTTTTACTTTGCAGGATTGTACGCTTGGCTAATGCTCGTTTTCTTTTAAGTTCCAATAAGTTATCTAATGTTTTGTTTTTTCTATATCTATATGGCCTTATATAGGGCATTTTTGTTGTCTGCTAGTTTTTGCACAGTCAGTATTCCACCATGGTACTGTTTTCTTACTAGTGCCATTTGTTTTTTTGAAGGTTTGTTGAGGTGCTGTTATTATATCTTGTGTATAATTTTTTATGATTTCGTTTATATCTTTTTCTTAAGATAATCTTCATTTTTTGTATTATTATCTAGTCTTTTATTCTATTCTAGCCATTTGTCTTTGTTTATTATCCATTTATGGTAAATAGGATATTGATTGGGTTGTGTGGTATCTTCGCAGGTTTGTATATGTATGGGAAAATGGTCGTTGTTATATAAGTTTTCCATTACTCTCCATTTTATATTTAGTTGGAGTTTTGGGTCACATATGGATATGTCTATGCTGGTTAATGTACCTGTTCTTGCACAGAAATGCGTTTCACTGTCATTGTTGAGTATTATTAAGTTATTTTCATTCACAATTTCTTGTATTATTTTTCCTCTTTTGTCTATGTGCCGAGAGCACCATATTTCATTGGGACTATTTAAGTCCCCTAGGATTATAAATGGAGCAGGTAATTGTATTATGTTTTGTATTTGTTTTTTTGAGTTTTAGCTGAGATGGGAGATGCTACATAAGGAGACTTTTTGGGGTATCTGTATAGAGATTACTACCGCTTCTACAGGGTATATCACGACTAACGGGACGGTCTTTTACGTCAAAATGGTACAAGTCAGAAAAAAAATTTCAACACCACGTTGTGTGAATCAATATTGGTTACAACTTAAAAATATTTTTTAGTATACAGGGAGTCCCAAGAAAGTATGGCACATCAAAGTTAGGGTTTTTCTTATGGAACACTATATTGTTACGTGCCATTGCACTTAAACATGTTTTTAGGTTAGTTTTTGATATACGGGAGTTTCGCGCCATAATTTCAAATACGCGGTGCGCGGGAATTTTAAATAGACTAGGCGGTACTTCCGTACGTCATAGTAGTGAGTTTGCGCAGATCGCACAACACTAGAGGGGTAGACCAATACTAGACAAAGAGTGGGGACGAGTTTTGGTGACGCTCGGAATCGTGGCTTTTTTGCCTTTGTTCGTGGAGTGAAGTGGACGTTTCTTTGGGTAACGTATCGTTATCGTATCTATGTAGATTTCCTTGTTTGCTTGTCTTTGTTGTCGCTCCCTTACCATGTTCCTGTCTATTCCCTACATAGGTAGGTAAATTTACAGCAACCTTCGGCTTCGTGGACTCCACGACCCTGAGGTACATGCTCCGCTAGCCGCTCCGGAGGAACCGCCATCTTTAATCCCTCCGACATGGAGCCCTGAGGAACCCTGATAGAGGCCAACTTTGGTTCGGATTTCCGGGGTGAGTAAATAGTGTTACCTGTTTATTTAACTTTTTATATTTTCGACTATTACGCAATGTAAATTTGGCAATGGGTGACGTCATGGTAGTTGGCCACGCGAACCTGTCATAAGGTTGGCGCTTCCGGCCGCCAGGGCGTTGCATTGCTTTTTATCCATTGTGCTTGCGCGATGTGTCTTATGAACTTTGGTAACTGTATTACCGACTTTTAAGAACTATCTATCATCATATAAATGTATCACCATCTAGAGTGTAATACTTTGTAATCTGTTTTATCGACCATATAAACTTTCACCAAGAGTAGTGTAATAATATTTAGTTGCAATTTTGAATTCTACACAACAATTCATTAAGGTTCCCTATGCCTATCTATTAGGTATTTGAGATACTTCGATTTTTCGACAAATGTGACATTTTTAAAAAATGTGTGGTAATTTCCAAATAAAATAATATTAAAAAAAATCGTTGTGCCCTGAAATAGTTAGTAAGTAGATTTATTGCATAACTCAATATAGGTTAATAAAGTATAAAACAAAATATTACACTATAAAGCAAATTATTAAAATACAGTTAATAATATAATTAGTTTTCATTTCTACAACTTAAAATATAGTTTTTTAAATTACTCTTGAATTTTCTTTGAGAAGGCTGATTTGTAACTGATTTTGGTAATGTATTATATATCTTAACGCCATAATGAAATACATTTTTTGTGGTTATCATTTTATTCTTCTTGTATATATAGTAATTGTCTGCTTGTCTTGTGCTGTAGTTATGTATATCTGACACTTTAATTAAGTTACTAACCAAGTACGAAGGCAGCAAACCATTTATAATTTTATATATAAAAACCATACTATTATATTTCATTTGTTCCTGAACATTTAAAAAATTTAGGCATTCTAACATTTTACGGACTTTGGCAAATCTGCTACATTTTAATAAACATCTCATTGCACGATTTTGTATCTTTTGCAATCTTTCCAAATCACCTTGGTTTGAGACAAATAAGATGGTGCTGCAATATGTTAGGTGTGGATAAACTATTGCTCTATATAAAGTTATTCGAGCAAAACTTGATAACTTTGCACTAATTCTTCTCAGAAATCCAACCTTTTGCTTACTTTATTTATAACCATCTGTAGATGCATTTTAAAAGTTAATTTTCGGTCGATTATTACGCCAAGGTATTTAATGTTCTCTACCAGTTCAATATCAGACCCATCTATTTGTACATTCCTATTTTCTGTTTTGATCATTTGATAACTTCTATCATTCGTTAACAACATCCATTTTGTTTTATCAACATTTATCTTCAGCTTATTTCCAACTAAATATTTGCTAATTCTTATTAAGTCGCTATTTACAGATTGAATCAGGTGTATTACATTTGCACCTTCAGCATATATTAAAGTGTCATCAGCAAACATATGTATCTTTGTTACCTTCACTACATTCACTATATCGTTTATGTAAATTATAAAAGCAATGGTCCCAAAATACTTCCTTGTGGAACACCCCACTCAATTTCTGCTTTATTAGATTTTTCCTGTTGCCATCTCGTTTCTTGCTCCCTGTTTTGTAGGTAGTCTTTAAACCACTCTAACGCGTTGTCTTTAACCCCATATTTTTCCAATTTTGAATGAGAATATTTCTACTTATAGTCTCAAATGCTCTTTTGTAATCTATAAAGACTGCACACACTGCCTTTCCTTTATCCATTGATTCTTTCCAGTCATTTATAATTAGCTGAATCGCTGTTTCACACGAGTGTTTCGCTCGAAAACCAGACTGATAGGTGGTTAATATATTAGTCTCATCCAAGAATTGCTTCAGTTGCTTATATATTACTGTTTCTAATACCTTTTCAATTGTGGCCAACATATTTATAGGCCTGTACTCTTCGCATTTCTTTGTTGATACTACTTTTGAATTGGTGTAATTGTTGATATCTTTAAGTCCTTAGGCACAATACCATGCATAAGAGACATATTTATTATGTTTAGTAGCGGATAACCAATAATATCAAAAGTTCTTTAAGAACTCTACTGTTTACACCATCCGGGCTGCTTTTATTTGCTTGCTTATATACCAATTCTTTTAGTTCATGTATTTTTAATAATTTAAAAGTACTTAATTCCTTCAGGCTTATGACGTATTGGATCGTGAAACTCAAACTTTCCAATACCAATTGATGATGTAATTTCTGTTATACTATTTATGAAGTAAGTATTGAAGTTTTCAGCAATAGTTTTGTCACTAGTTTCTAGTGTATTCTCAAATATAATGTGCTTACTATTTTGAATACGTTCGGTTTTAATACAGATTTTAAAGTCTTCCACATTTTACTGGGTTACCTTTATTTTCATCTATTTTCTTTTCATAATATTTAATCTTAGCTCTACGGATCATGAATATCACATTATTTCTGCATTCTTTGTATGCTTTCCAATCTTCCATACTTCTTGTGAATGTAAATTTTTATAAAATTTATTTCGATATTAATTACTCTTTGTATTTCTCCATTAAACCATAATTTTGAACTATTTTGTGACACCTCCTTGTCATATGAATTATGGACAATTGCATTTTAATGTTTGTGTAAAATGTTTTATAAAGTTTATCGATGTCGGTTATTTCATACTTCCAATCTGCCAATATTAACTCGTTCTTTATGGCCTCATAGTTAAGAATTTTCTTTATTTTGCTTTCTGCATCAACTTGGAGTTTTGTGTGATGTGACTAATGTCTGCAACAACAATACTATGATCTGTAACTTTTGGAGTGTGCCATACTGTACTTTTTAATCCATTATTATTAGTTATCACTAAATCTATTAATGTTTCAGATTCCTTAGTAATTCTTGTACTCTCAGAAATTAGTTGTACAAATCCACAGTCCTTTACAATATTTTTAACTTAATTGTATAGAAATCATTTATTTTATTCCAATCAATATTATAATCCCCAATCAGAATTATATCTTCACTACCACGTGATTCTACTAGTTCTTCTAACAAATTTTCCAACAGGTTTAAAAAATTTGCACAACTTCCACTTGGTGAACGGTAAAACACAGCTATACTTATACTTCTACTATTCAACTTAATATTACCAACAATACCCCAATATTCTAAATGGAGGCTATACTCTTTTAATATTTCAAACTGTAGAAATGACTGATAGTAAATTATGACACCTTCTGTGTGTCGTGAACTAGAATCAACCCTACCTAAACTGTATCCTTTAATGCCTATTTCATTACTTTCAATACAATTTGTCAGATGTGTTTCTGTTAAACATACCAATATTGGTTTTTTTCGATTGATTAGCTGTTGTATTTCGTCAAAATGTGTAGTTAAGCCTTGTGTATTTAAGCATAAAATTATTGACTTATAGTCTGCTGTTATATTTAAACATCTAGAAGGTAATTGCTATATGTAGTTTATTTTACACTTTTGTAATTCAATAATCCTTTTAAAACATGTACAATTATAGTCCCATACTGTATGCTGTTCATCTAATTCTATATTTAAACGACTTTTGCTTCCACACAGTTAATACACTTAAATTGACTTTCTTGACAATCTGCTTCATTATGAGATTGTGCACACCGTGGGCACACTACACTCCTTTGCATTCTTTGGCAATATGCCCAAACTTACAACACTTATAACATCTTTTTATTGCCACATGCTCTAATACCTTACATCTCCTCCATCCTATTCTCAATAGTTCTTCTCTCATAATGTATTTAAATGTATCTGTATCCAATTCTACAATAATGTTGAATAACCCTTTAACAATTTTGGTTTCATACTTAATATTCATTTGAAAATTTTGTTTATGCTCATCTAACTTATTTTGATTTATAATTTTTTTGTAAATGCCTTCTTTGTCACTTTCATCTACTCCTATAATTTTTATCATTGGAAGTCTTTTTAATGGAGTCTTTACTGTATATTCTTCTCCCATTTTTGTGATATAGTTTTCTTCATCACCTCTACTGCCCTATTATTTTCACATTCAATAACAATACCACCATTTTTGTAGTTTTCCTACACTTACTCCAATTTCTAAACTAACAGGGTCAATATTATCTTTCAATTTTTTAAGGATTTCCTTAGAGTCTGTTTTTCCACCAATTTTATCTATTATTACTATAGGAGGTTGAGATACATTCCGTTTAGTGACTGCACTGTACAATTTATTAACATCGAGTTCTGCCTCTGGACACTTTTGTTCGAATAATTTATTTTTTATTTCTACCAAGTCCTTACCCTGTTTATCAAACTTTTTTAAAAATTCCTCATGAGTTCTTTCCAGGGATTTTAATTTTTGCATAACTTCCCCAAGTACATATTTCGTCTCAGTCACTTGCTTTTCACACTTTGAACAATAAAATTTTAAAACTCTTCCTTTTTTTAACTGCATACATCTTATTTCAGAACTTGATAAGTCTGTACAGTCAAAATGTACTATTTTTGTACACCCATCACACTCACAACATTTGTCATCTTCTATATTTAGATTACATTCCCAACAAACTTGCATATTATACCCTTATTATTAATACTTTCACCAAAAATATGTTTGCATATATATCTGTTCAATCGGTTATAGTACTTAGTACTCTTGTATGCTGTACAGGTGCTCAAAATGTTACGCTCTTTCATGAGTACATGTAGACGCCATTAACGTTATTATTTTAAATGGAACACCCTCTATTTTATTTATTAAGCATATTACCATTTTAATTCTCTATCAAAATACTATAGTGTTCCTTATACCTAAATGTTAAACTTTTCATGTTAGTTACAATTTTTACAAATTTACAGTAGTTTTCTATAAAATCAGTATTTAATTAAGTAAGCGGTGATGGCTTTCTGACAATCCGTATAATATCGTATTAATAATCTCATTAAATCTAGGATGCTGCTGTCACTTGATGAAACAAATTTGTTATTTAAGGGTCATGTAGTTAGGTACACTAAATATTTGCACTTGCTAAGATGAAACAATATTCACTTCAAGAAAGAATCGATATGATTCTAGTAATTGAAGAATGTTTAGAAAACTGTCTTCTAGAATCAAGAGTTTATGCCGGAAAATATCCTGATAGGGAACATCCCAAAAAAGAAGTATTAGAACGCTTGCTGAGCAGGTTTCGGGATACAGGTATTGTTGCTTACAAAAATATAACTAAAACTAAACCAATAACCAGCAATGAAGGCAATAAATTTGAAGTATTGCAGTCTGTAATTGAAAATCCAAACACAAGTACCAGGTTAATTGCTAATGGAACAGATATAAGTCACAGCAGTGTATCGAGAATTCTTAGGATGCACAAATATCACCCATTTCACATACAAATGCACTCAACATTTATATGGACGTGATTTTGATGGGCGTATAAAATTTTACTTATGGGCATTGGATCGCGTTGGCAAAGATAGTGACTTTTTTAAAAATGTTCTATTTTCTGATGAAGCTTCATTTCATAATACCGGTTTAGTGAATAGACATAATTTTCATTATTATGACACAGAAAATAAACACTTGTTTTGTATTATTGACCGTCAAAATCCTTGGAGTGTTAATGTTTGGCAGGGAATCTTTAGCGATTTTGTTATTGGACCTTACTTCTTTGATGGATATTGAATGAGAGAAAGTTTTTAAGATTTTTAAAACATGACCTTTGGCCACTTTTGCATGACGTTCTACTTGACATCTGACAAAGCATGTAGCTGCAATTAGACGGCGCACCTGCTCATTATACTGGTAGAGTGAGAAATTACCTGGATAGAAACTTCCCAAATAAATGGATAAGACGGGGTAGTTTCAGTGAGTGGCTTCCTAGATCCCCATATATAACCCCCATGGACTTCTTTAAATGGTGATACGTCAGGAATATTGTCTATAGTAGTCCTCCCACAATCGCCTATGATATGAAGTTGCAAATAATGCAAGCATTTACTTCGATTATACCAAACATGCTACAAAATGTTAGGAGATCTTTTGAAGATCGAATAAGGTGTTGTATTGAGAAAAATGGTCATCATATTGAGCACTTACTTTAGTAAATTTTACATATTTAAAATAAATTTTATTAATAATTTACCTATTATTTCTGTTACTAATCCATTACGCAATTCGTGAAATTATTTGTGTAAAATATACGATTTTCAGGTACGTTGATTTATTAAATTGTTTTACAATTGATTTTACTTTCAAAATTAATAGGCTTAACAGTAATAATAAATTTCGGACTTTTATGTTTATTTGGCAGGAATACTTGTTACGAAGAAACCATGTCCAAAAAAAAAGTCGACGACTACTTGATTAAATACTGAGTTACGAGAACCTACTGTAAATTTGTAAAAATTGTAAATAACATGAAAAGTTTGACATTTAGGTATAGGAAATGTTATAGTAGTTTGATAGAAAATACTAAAAAGGCAATATACTTAAAAAATAAAATACAGGATGTTCCATTTAAAATAATAACGTTAAAGGCATCTACATGTATTCATGAAAGGACATAACATTTTGAGCACCCTGTACAACATTCAAGAGTACTAAATACTATAACCAATTGAACAAATATCCAACCATTTCAGGGTACAGATTTTTTTTAATATTATTTTATTTCAGAATTACAAATTTTTTTAAAATATCACATTTGTCGAAACATCGAAGTATCTCAAAAACTGTAATAAATAGGCATAGAGAACTTTAATGAATTGTTGCGTAGAATTCAAAATTGCAACTAAATATAAGGTGTTTCATAAGAAAAAAAACCTAACTTTGATGTGCCACACTTTCTTGGGACACCCTGTATACTAAAAAATAATTTTAAGTTGTAGCCAATATTGATTCACACAATGTGGCATTGAAATTTTTTTCTAACTTGTACCGTTTTGACATAAAAGACCGTCCCGTTAGTCGTGGTACACCCTGTATATTTGTATGTAAGGTCATTGTTCAAACATGCTTGTTTTTATCTGCTAAAATTGCTACTCCCCCACTGGCGATGAGCTGGTGTTGCCTGTCCTTTCGATACTGTATATAGTTTGTTGTTCAAGGCGTGTTTCTTGTAGGCAAATATAATGTGGGTTTGTTTCTTGGATTAGTTTTTGTAGTTCTCTTTTGTGTGATTGTAGACCATTGCAGTTCCATTGTCTTATGTTCATAATTTTGTCTTATTCAGATGAACTTAATGTTTCTTATTTTTGAATGTGTTTTTATTTCTTTGTTAGCTTTGTGATTCTTGTTTTTATTTTTGTGTCATCTGTTATTTTTTGTACAGCTTGTAACATTTGTATTAGTTGTTCTGTGTCATTTGTGTAGTTTTTGCAAAGAATTCATCCTGCAAGATGCTGTTCGTAAAGAAACCGATAATTTTTATTACGATACTAAGCTAATTTATAGCAAACTTAATAAATCCGGTTCCGATACAACCACTACTAATTCTAATTCTTCAATAAACGTTGAAGCTGGGTTAAAACTTGAGAAAATTACCCTTAGCACCTTCAAATGGGACCAAACTCTTTGGCCTACGTTTTTCGATTTATATAAAAATCTAATACATAACAATTCTAAGTTGTCAAATGTAGAGAAGATGCAATACCTTTTTTCCAGTTTGCATGACGAACCTTTAAAGCTGCTAATTGGTATTCAAATTTTTGGCGTTAACTATTGAATTGCTTACAATAAAATTAATCGTTATGAAAATAAACGGCTTTTGGCATCAAATGCTTTAAACGCGAGTCTATCGGCTACACTAAAAACAGATATTGCTAAAGATTTACTGTGTCTTTTAAATAAGTTTTCACAATCCTTAGTAATTTTGAACGCACTAGGATTTGATACAAAACAATGGAATTTTATCCTTTTTCATATTATTTTTGGAAAAGTTGGATATTAGTACCTGAACAAAGTTTGAAATTCAATACAGTAATGTTGAAATTCCAACATATCAAAATTTATACCAATTTTTGGGGAATCAATGCAAGGCGCTTGAATCTGTTCAGCATTTAAAAATTACGAAGCCAACTAAATCCGTTTTTATTAATTCTAACACAAAAATAACCTGAAGAGTTACAATAAGCCTTAATTTTCACATTGCAATGGCGTTTCTGTTACGTCTACTGTTCGCACCAATTCTATTTAATTTATTATAAAGTCATAATTACAATCCAGTTTATATTGCATATGAAGAATTGGTTGTTATCTATCAAGTTTCAATTCAATTTTAATTCATTATTATTGAACCTTACTAATAAACTGGCATGTTTAAGTTTCGCATTTTATTCACATGTGCTTAGATCTGTTAATTATATTTAATCATAGCAGAGATTCACCAGTAGTTTAATTGTGATACAGTACGTAGTAACATATTATATCCAATATCCAAATCACTTCTAATTTTCCTTTGCTCCGTATTATTATGTGTTGAAGGAAGCGGTGTTCTGCAGCGATTGGTAAGTCTCTGTTACGCAGTTATATTATTATAATAATTGTTCCATTTCGAATGGACCTGCACCTTGCCAAAGTTCTAGATTACCAGAATAGCTGAAATGGCTTGCATGTTCTAATGAGCTAAAGAGCCAAAGCACAGGTCCGACCAAAGTAGTAGGGTCGTTAGTGAGGAACCAGACTAAGACAGGTCCCCGAAAGAGGGTAGCGGCACCTTCGGTACTTAGATTGGCAGAGACTATAGGGGTCGGTATGGCAGTCTAAGACACGCTACCGCGATGTGGAAGGCAACGGGAAACCACCACATCACTTCCCAAGTACACAGCGTACCTAAATTATAATAAAATGATGGCATTCTCTGGGGTAAAAGATTCCGGAGTTAAAATAGTCCCCCATTTGGATCTCCGGGAGGGGACTACTTCGAAGGATGCAATCGGTAAGTTCAGAATAAGAGTCGGGAACATTTTGCGAGTCAGAGCGTGAAATCTTAGAAGCATGAAGCAAGTAGGTAAGCTAGAGAACCTAAAAATCGAAATAAATAGGTTAGCACTAGACATAGTAGGGATCAGCAAAGTTCGGTGGTCAGAGGCGAGGGATTTTTGGAGTGGAGACTTCAGGGTAATTCATACAGGAGCAAAGGAAGGAAATTTGGGTGTGGGAATAGTCATGCAGAAAAAGATAGGCTACTGTGTAGAAGACTACTTACAAAAGAACGAAAGAGTACTCATGGTTAGATTAGAATCTAAATCGGTAAACACAGTAATTATACAAGTATACATGCCCACCTCTAGCTACAGCGATGAAGAGGTAGAAGCGATCTACAAAGATATCAAAGACATATTAAGATACGTAAAAGGACATGAAAATTTAATAATTATGGGGGATTTTAAAGCAGTGGTAGGTGAGGGTAGGGAAGGTGCAGTAGTAGGTTTATTTGGTTTAGGCACGAGAAACAACAGGGGAAATAGGCTGGTAGAATTTGGGACAAGAACAATTTAATCATTATAAACATTATTTCAACATCATGCAAGAAGACGATATACGTGGAAGATGCCAGGAGATATAGGAAGATATCAAATAGATTATAAAAGTTACCCGGAAGCAGATATAGACATTGATCACAACATTGTCATTATAAAGGACGCACTTAAATTTAAAAATTTGAAAAAAAACAGAAAAAGGCACTTTGACTTAGAAAAACTAAAAGATAAAGATATTCAAGAAAGATTCGAAAAAAAGTCAAATGAATTGCTGAGAGATATCAGAAAAATATCTGATACTAAGGAAGTAGAAACAGAATGGAATAACATTAAATCCAGCCTAGACACGGCGGCCAGAGATATTTTGGGCTACACACAAAAAGAAAATAAGGATATCCTGAATTTAATAGAAGAAACACGAAGATATAAAAATAAATCAAACGAAACAGTAAAGCAGAGATACAAAGTCATAAAATGGGAAATTATTCGCAAATGCAGGAAAGTTAAAGAACAATGAATTGATGAAAAGTGCAAAGAGGTACAAACTAAGATGGAAGTAGGAAAGACAGATGAACCATACAAACTAATTAGAATAAATTTTAGGGATATAAAACCGTATAGCTAAAATATAAGGGACGCTGGAGGAAACGTCATTATAGAAAATGTAAAGAAAGTGGGTAGATGGCAAAAATACATAGGGAATTTATATGCATTAGAACAAGAATCAGACATTGAAAATGATGACTCGGGCTAACCTATACTTAGAGAAGAGTTTAAATTAGCATTAAAAGGCCTGAAAAATGATAAGGCGCCGGGTACAGATAAGGTGCAAGCAGACAGTATAAAAGCCGCTGGACAAGCAGTAACAGAACGTCTCTTCCAACTTGTAAGCTATATGTATGAGACAAGTGAGATACCCAAAAATTTCAAATGCAACATCATAGTAACTATACCAAAAAAGAAAGCTGCGGATAGATGTGAAAATTTTTGAACAATAAGTTTGACAGCACATGTATCAGAAATATTAACTAAAATTGTACAAACACGAATGGAAAAACAAGCTGAAGAAATACTAGGAGAAAACAATTTTGGGTTTAGGAGAAACAGGGGAACACGGAAAGCTATTTTAGCTCTGAGAGTGATAATGGAAAACAATAGAAAAAGGGGAAAGCATGTATATAGGGTTTGTAGATCTGGAAAAAGCATTCGACAATGTAAAATGGAAAAAAATGTTTGAGATACTCAAAAAAATTGGAATCAGTTATAGGGAGAGATGAATAGTACATAGCTTATACAAAGAACAAACAGCAGTAATAGAATTAGAGCAGGAACATAGAGAAGTAAACATTAAGAAAGGGGTGAGACAGGGATGTGCCCTATCTCCATTAATTTTTAACTTGTACATTAAAGAGGCAATGAATACTGTCAAATGCAGGAAGACATTTGGAATTACTATGCAGGGACAAAAAATTGATATTCTTAGATTTGCAGATGATATAGCGGTATTAGCATCTAGCAAGGAAGAGTTAGAAGCTGCTCTTAATGAAATGGAAACGGTTCTAACAGAGAGATATGGTATGAAAATGAACAAAACTAAAACTAAAGTACTAGTATGCAAAGGAAGGAAAATAAATCAAAAACAAGAATACAAATATGTAACACGAACTTACAAGAGGTTAAGGATTTCTGCTATGTAGGAAGTACTAAAAATGGTAGGGAAAGAAAAAAATATGTGGAAAACGGTAAAAAATAGGAGAGATAGGATGATAGGCCATATACTACGGTATGAAGGAATAGTGAGGAATATATTAGTAACAGAGATAGGAAAAAAGAGAAGTAGAGGTAGACCTAGGTTAGACTACTGCACACAGATAGTGAAAGATGTAGGCTATAGGAATTTCAGGGAAATGTGTAGGCTAGCTCAGAATAGAAATCAATGGAGGTACGCATCCAACCAGTCCCAAGATGGATAAATTAACAACAAAAAGAGTAACTGTACTTAAACATGATGATTATTATAAGCAACTACAAGTATTAGTTGGGCAATATTCTCGAATAATGTTAATTGTGTGAAAGGATTTACTAGAAAACTATTAATTCAGCAAATGTCTAAGTGATGGAGGATCTTGGCAGCCGCAGGCTGCTTAACCCCCTTCACCGAATCTTGGTGAAATAGGGAATAAAATTAGAAAACAATAGAAGGGAAACCCAACTGTAAACAGGCTGTGTGAGAACTTCAGGAAACTGTGTAGGATAGCTCAGAATATAAATAGGTGAAGATACGCGTCCTACCAGTTTCAAAATGGAAAACATAATGACGAAAAATGAGCACAGATAAATCTGATGATTATTATAAATAACTACAGATGTTGGTTGTGAAAAATCAGCAACTAATTTTGACTGTGCGAAAAGGTATATTGGAAGAAATATTAAATAGGTAAATGTTCAAGTGCGGGGCGAACTTGGCGGCCACAGGCCGCTTACCCCCCTTCACACACACTGAATGTCGGAGAAATAGGGTATATAATTGTAAAAAAATAGAAGAGGACCAAACTGCATCTAACAAGAAAGAACAGCGTCTATGATGAAAGACATCAAACATAGAAACAAGAAGAACATTGTTGAAAACATAGGTGTGAAGCATAGCACAGTATGCCTATGAAACACGGGCAGTAGGAAAAGCAGACAGAAAAACGGTAGCTGCCTTTTGGAATGCTGTGCGCCAGATGTATTAGGATGATAGCATGGACAGACAAAGTTAATAACAAAAAAGTTATAGAAAAGTAGGGGAAGAAGGATATCTGTAGAAAAAAATAGGAGACATAGAAGGACAGATACGTTCTAAGGCATTTTTGAAGAATACTATGAGATATATTACAAGCAGAGATAGGAAAAAAGAGGTAGATGTAGACCTAGAGCAGATAGTGATAGATGCAGACTGTGCAAATTTCAGGGAAATGTGTAGGTTAGTTTAGAATAGGAAACAATGATGGTACGCGTCTAGCCAGTTCCAGGACTGAAGACCTAATGATGATGATATATATTGCTATGATGATAAAGAATAATTGTTATTATTATACATATGGTCCTGTTATCGAAGGTATTTTAAATTTTTAAATATTGCATCCACGCATTTAATATAGCATATTTGCTCAAGCTCAATCACCTACAGATTCTAATTTAAAATGTTATTTGTATCAAGAAGCACATGTGCTATCAAAATGCCACCAATTTCTGGAAAAATCTCCAAATGACAGAAAAGCATATGTAAAACAAAGCAATTTACGCACCATTTGCCTACATCATTCTCACAGTGTATAACGTTGCAACTCGCTTTATCGTTGTCGCACTTGTCATTCCAAACATCATTCCACCTTACATATAAAGGTTACCAATTCAACTTCAATTTCAAAAAATGTGTCAGATACGAACATTATTCCTAGTAAACATGCCATTCCTTCTACTTCTACCATTGTGCAGTCGATGACTGCGGCAAAAACTATAAATTTAAATTGTCTGAGTAATGGTACTTTTAGCAACGTCAGTCATAGATACATGACGGTAGGGATAATTTTCAGAAAATTTGTATTTTAATCGATTCTGGAAGTCAATCTAACTTTATAAGCAAACCCTGTCTTCATCATTTACGTTTAACTAGATGTCAGTTTTCCACTTCTATTTGAGGTTGAACCAAATTTCTTCAGTTTCGCCAAAAGGAATTACTAATTGCATTATAAAGCCTCACAATCCATCAGAACCAAAGCTTTCTTTCGATGCAATTGTGGTTCAAACTACGGAATGGGATCATGTTAAAGGGCTTAAACTTGCCGATGACAAATTTTTCTTGTCGAGTCCTATTGATTTACTTGTGGGAGCTGAAATCTTCAGTCAGATTCTCTTAAATGGTCGAATTTTTGGTGATGTCGGCCAGCCTACAGCTTTAGAAACAGTTTTTTGTTGGGTTTTAATAGGCAAAGTCAATAGTCAGTGTTAGATCACAAACCGATAACTTTCATTCCAATTTTAAAGTCCCCCTTGAAACAATTATCCCAAAATTCTGGGAAATCAAACAATTATCTTCCAAAACGTTTCTTTCTTCTGAAGAAATAAAATGTGAAAATATATTTAAAGAAACAGTTACTAGGGACGCATTTGGAAAATTCATAGTTTCAGTTCCTTTCAGAAATTCCGAGCCTAAATTAGGTGACACATACATCCAAGCTCTTCGCAGATTTTCAATGCTAAAATCTAGAATACTAAAAAATTTGGAATTATATCTAACTTATTCTGATTTCATTAAAAACCATTTGGAAAATGGTCACATGTCACTTGCCGACCGTACACAAATTCTTTGTTTTCTTATTATTTCCCAAACTTGAGCTTACTGCTAACTTTTGGCAGATCTTATTTCTTTCGTGCAAGACACTTATTCACAACGAATTATTTTCGTTGAAGTTACTGCGTGGCCTGACTCACAACTCGTTCTTTCATGGTTGAAGTTGTCTCCTAACTGGTGGAAAACCTTTGTGGCCAACAGGGTGAGTCATATTCAGGAAATAGTTTCCACTGCTACTTGGCGATATATTCTTTCAGTCTTAAATTCAGCAGATTGTGCTTCTAGAGAGATGCTTCCCGTGGAATTATTACGCAGTGAAATGTGTTGGAATGGCCCATCATTTCTTTCCTTGGCTTGTAGTGCATGGTGGCACATTGATTCTTTTACAATGCTCTCGACTATCGTAAAAGCAATGGTTATAGAAAAAAAGCTATCCGTTTTTAATTTACTTATACACAACAATATTTTCAACCTACTTCTTGAGCAAAAGACATTAGTCACCTCCAAAAATTCAAAGAAATCTGCACTATTGTTTTCACGTTTCGATTAATTTTAAACATGGTCCTAGTAAACAATTTGAAAGTGCTTGTCCTGAAGAATTACATAAATCTTTAATGTACCTGATAAAGCATGTGCAGTCGTCAGTTTTTACGGACATTATTCTGAAGATCATTCACAATTAATTGCTGCCCAAACCATTTCAAAAACTTGCACCCTTTTTGGATTCAGATGGGTTGCTCAGGGTGCGTGGTTGTCTAAGAAATTTAGATTTACATTTTTCTGCAAAACAACCCTTACCGTTACCAAGTTCACATCGGTTAACTACTTTTCTTATAGAACACACTCATAACCAATACTTGTATCCGGGGTTGAAAACAATACATAATTGACTATTACAACAGTTCTGGATTCTGTCAGCTCGCAACACCATTTAAAAAACGCTATCTCGCTGCATACGTTGTTTCAGGGTACGTCCTAAATTCAATAAACACCTCTCACCATGGGAGATCTACCTACGTCCAGAATTTCTCAACTAAAACCTTGTTCCCGTGTCACCATCGATTTTTGTTGTCCATTTTTCGTTACAATATACAGATCTCGGGGTGTAAGGGTTTTTAAATCCTATGTGTGTTTTCGTGTGCATAGCTACAAAAGCCATATATTTAGAGCTTACGCTAGAACTTTCAATGGATAGTTTTATTGCTGCTCTCCGCCGATTTCCAGCTAGAAGAGGAGCTGTAACTGCGTGCTATAGTGATAACGGTACCAACCTAGTTGGGGCAAGTAATCAATTTCTTATATTGGCCAAACAAGCTTCAGAAGCGTTGTAATTTCGTTGGCGTTTTAGCCCCCCTTCTAGCCCACGTTTCAATGGGTTAGCTGAAGCAGATGTTAAAATGGTAAAATTGCACCTTCGTGCGGTAACCAACAATTAACCTTCGAAAAACTTTCTACTGTAATTTGTCAGATAGAATCTATACTTAATTCGCGCCACATGTGCGCTCAAAGTTGAGATCCTAATGATCTAAACCGCTAACGCCGGGACATTTTCTAACTCTAGCACCTATAAATTCCGTAATCCCAGAAGTAGACCTATCTAGTCTAACCATAAATCGTATTTCGAGTAGGCAACTTATTTAAAATATTTTTATGCTATACAAAGGCTGATTAATTTAAACTTTAATTGCTTTTTAATTCAAACGAGGTACTTATTATAAGAAATATTTTCTTTTATGTTAAAACGTGGTTTAGTACTATGAGATTAAAATTGGGGTTTTAAATACTCGAAATTATTTATTTTAGAGTGATCAATTTGCATTTTAAAGTATTTAAAAAAAAATTATTGTTACATATACGGCTACATTATTTGCTATTTATTTACAATACACGTGCAAAGCTTTATAATACACACACATAATCTTTTCATACTACGACTTTTCTTATTTTAATAAATTCATCTATTCTTATAATTGACTACACATTCCTTAACTGTATACTAATATTATCCATAATCTAATATTTCTATCCTATATTTCTAACTTTTTATATTTACACACGTTCTCATTAAATTTCATCTCATATAGAATTCTCTTCACTATCACACATAACTCATCATATTATCGCACAGTCCTCTCTAAACTATCACAATCTTGGAAAAATATGGGGTATAAAATTTTCATGAAGTTGTCCCAGCAACTACTCAGCTATACTACTTACGTTGAAAAATGCTGTGGTCTAGAATCTGTATATCTAGCCTACTTACGTTACTTTCAAACCATTCATCTTTCAACTACTCTTCATTATAGGAATAAATTTAATTTATGTGGAATTTTCCCCTTATCTGATCGGAATCCACCTCTCTCAGCACATAGGTAGTATCCCCTATCATTCTTTCAATCACATATGGACCCACATATGGCAGTTGTAACTTTGCACAAGTGTACAAATGTCTCTTTCCGACTCAATTTTCAATGAACACTTTGTCTCCAACTTTGTACCTCGTTCTCTTTTTCACACTTTGATTCATCTTTCGCACATATTTTTGCGCCCTTTCCTGTAACCTCTGTTGGGCTGTACTGATACTAATTTCGAAGTCTTCATGTTGGGGCTGAACATCCCATGGTCTTTCCGGATGAATGTTTCTCATTAATGTAATAGGAGATTTCTCAGTAACCGTATGAGGCATATGATTGAAGTATTTCTCCACTTGGCCAGATTATTTTGCCAACTTCTGTAATCTTAAAATGACATCATCCTTAAAAATTTGCATGTCTCTTGTATGAATCCCTCCGCTAGAGTGTCTTGTGGATGCCTAATACTGCAAAGGACGACCTCCATCTTTTGATCTTCCCAGTGAGACATGAATCTTGCATTGTTGAAGTATGTGGCATTATCAGCTAAAATTTTCTTGAAGTTTCCCACTTCCTGGATAAATTGTTCCAATTTCTCTATGGTACCTAAAGTGCTACAATACTTTGTAGGAAGCAATCTCGTATATTTTAAGAAGAGATCAACTGTGACCAATATGTGCTTGTTTTGTTTTCTACTCGGTACCATATTGCTTAGATAGTCTATATCAAGTCTAGAGTATTATCTACCTGAATACTCTTTATTATGTTTTCACTAATATAGTTTTTATACTTTCCTAGTATACATAAATGACATACACTGATCACCAGCTTGATGATCCTCAAATCTCGATTTGCATAAAGATTTTCTCGAAATAGTAATCATAATTTTCTAATTCCAATATGCCAATACTTAACATGCAAATCTGAAATGATTAACCTAGCATGTGTCCCATCCAACACATGTAACTCTTTATTATTCAGATGTTTTATGAGAAAGCCCTCAATCATCTCTAAACCCTTATAATTTGGACTCTCCCTCACATTTTCTTTTAGTTTTATAATATTCTCACTACTCTCTTGCATCTCCAAGATCCTCTCATGTGCATACACCGTACTATCATGCCTTAGATTGTGCATTGCAATGAAAATGTTATCTGTTTTTATGTTGATTATCTCCTTGTTACGACTTAAGGCGTCAGCAACCACATTATCTTTTCCTTTTACATATCGAATATCGAAATCGTAATCTTGCAACAGAAGACTTCACCTATATATTTTTTATATTTATTGTATATTGTTCATAAATCTCGTATTGAGCAATGAACATAAAGTCGAATGGTCTGTTTCTACAATGAAGTGCCTGCCTATGAGATAGTATTTTAATTTAGTCACAGCGAATACCACCACAGCCATCTCCTTCTCACTGATAGTGTAGTTCAATTAATATGCTTTTAGTGTCCTCGAAATAAATGAGATGGGCATCATCATCCCCTCTTGAACTTGATTTAATTCTGCTGCTAAGGCACAATCTGGCATTACCAGCGTGGTTGAACGTATTGTAAGTAGAAAGTTATTATCTTAATCTTTCACTGCATGCAACAGCAATAATTTTATCTCTTTACCTTCTACTTGCAATTTTATTATAGGTAGTAAATCATTTCTTTCATTAACTTATTCATCATTTTCCAACTCAAATTTTATAAATTCATGCACATGTTCATACTTATTAATTTATATATTTTCGTAGTTTGATTTGTCTGCAGCTAAAAATTCTGCTACTATTTATGCCATCTCTTTGCATGTTTGCCCTATTTCCCTTCTTTGGGTCTGCTCTATTCTCAACCATCCGGAGGTTCATTATTCTCCCTTCCCCCATCTCTCCTAATGACATTTCCCCTATTCCAATTATTTTTTGGCATATTCCACCTTTCAAATGTTCTGCCTTGATATCTCTCCTGTCCATTATTCCTCTGGAATCTAAATGTGTTCATGGGCTGGCTCCTTGGCCTGGTCTCTATCCTCATTGGTTGACCCATATCATCATAACATTGAAGATATTCTAAAAACACATCTCTATATCAACAATATTGTGTAGGGCTAGGCATTGCCTTAGTTCCGTTTCGAAATGACCTGCTAAATATTTTATAATCTGCTTGTCCTCTAAAAAAGGATCAAGTTGTTTGGCAATGTTAAATTTCTTGATCACATACAACTCCCTTCTCGTGCCTGAATTGCTACTATTATTGCCCATTAATAAACTATCTTTAACTATCTTTAAATTGCTGGTTGTCTACCCAGAAATGCTTTAAAATTTTAATTTCGAAGTCTTTAAACAAACTCAACTTACTTTCAATTAGTCCAAACCAAATTTCTGCACTACCCTTTAACATGGACCTTACAATATTTAACTGTGTTTGTTCATCCCAGCTACCTTGTATTAAAGTTTTTAAGTTATTTAAAAATATTTTAGTGTTAAGTTTATTATCCCCATAAAATTTCGACTGTTGTTCCAACGGAACACTGGTTAGATTCCACCTCATCGGATCCCCCACATAAATTCCCTAAGTCCTTTTTGAATGTTTTAAACCCAGCTTGACAAGTTTCCTCAATTTCGCTCATCTTGTAATCTAAAATTTTAATTTTTCCATTAGTTCTTTCTCATTTGCATCCTGATTTGGCTTTATTTGAACTATTTCTTCTTTAACATCATCCATATCCTCTAAAATTTACACCACTTTTCCTCTAATTTCAAAGTTCACCTCTTCTAGGGTTTTGTGGTGTGTGTGTGTGTGTGTGTGTGTGTGTGTGTGTGTGTGTGTGCGCGCGCACTTGCGTGTGTGTGTGTGTGCGCACGTGCGTGCGTGTGTGGGTGCGCGCGCGTATATATGATAACGCCATACTTGGTGTAATGACGTTTTTACTTAACGCCACCGCTCTGTGTTCTCACTTCAAATTTAATCTTACTAATTTTACTATTATGCCACGGCTAGTCCTTTTCCATCTATACAGAGTTCACAACGTTACGATGATCAATTTTTCTCTTCTCCATCCCTTTATAATTACCTATTTGTTTGAATTGATAAAACGAAGTCAATTAATTTCATATAATGAAAAGAAATATTATTTACAATTTTTGAAAAATATTTAAATACACCCTTCAATCAGTCAATATCATATGTATCATTCATCGCAAAATTCATATACTTTGAATTCAATCTAAAGTCACCAAAAACTACCTTTTTACCAAAGAAACCTGGAACGTTCTAGACCCCTTTATAATCTATTACGTAAGTTCAACGCATGCAATGTTTGTTGTTGACTTCATTACAAGTATGTATTATTTTATATAAATTGAATAAATTCAATAATAAAATTTAAATACAAAAAAATCTTAAAATCAAATAGATCTGACCTGCTACAGGTTGTTCGGGTTGTGGATCAACACCCCTTTGTTGTCCTCATTCGTCTATCACTGCTCTGCTTAGTTGAACCAATGTTTGAGTGCAGTTACCCCTCGTTTTCCATAATTTACTTCGTGCTTTTTTATTTTATATGCCTTGAATCTCGCAACTCAAAATTGTACCAGAATTGTACCAAAATATAATTGTCGACGTTGATTTGAAATATTATATTGACCCAGATTTGAATTATTCTTGTCGACACATATTTGAAATATTGCAACTTGAAATATTCAGAAATACACCACCATTCAAAGTGTTATATCGACCCAAATTTGAATTATTATCATCGACACATTCGAAATATTCAGAAATGTATCACAGATTCAAAATGTTATATCACAGATTCGAAATGTTATATCACAGATTCGAAGTATTCAGAAATGTACCACAAATTCGAAGCCCTATTATTATAAATATTTAGTTTAAATAAATTACCCCAAATTCTACTCACGTTAAACGGCAAAAGAAGTCTTCGTAATCGTTGCACTATTATCACTGTAACATACACTTTGTTACGTAAATCTCTAGTGGCAGGCGCGTTGGGCGCCAAAGTTATGTTACATTGGCTTGTAGCCGTGCGTAACAAAAGAAAAGCAAAGAGAAAAGAAAGTGACCGGGCTCAATCGGAGAGTAGGGGGTTGTAGAAAGCAGACCAACATATAACGACGGGCTATAAGGAGTTAGTAACAATACCTGAAAAAAAAAGAATTAGAATAGCCAACCTGCAATAAAAATAGTTAAGTAAACCTGAAAAAGAATGTAAAAGCATGTAAAAGAATGTAAAGAAGGTAAAACATTTGAATAATCTATATAATATGACAACGGTAATAGCAGTACAAAAACTTTTAATACAAAGTGAGGTAATATTGGGGAGTAGCAGAAACGTTTCCTCACACACCAATTTAACATCAATTAGACAAAAATATTTTTAACAAAAGATAAATAGATAAGCACAATTGATGAGTAATTCAGTAAATAAATAGGTAAGACACAATTGATATGAGTAATTCAGTAAATAAATAGGTAAGACACAATTGATATGAGTAATTTAGTAGTAGTGATATTTTTTGTTTCTTAATAGCATGCAAGTCTATTGTAAAAGGTATCAGAAACACAAAGATATAGTAAAGCAACGGGTAGATATTTATAGTAATAACAAGTAGAAAATAGTGCACTTACAGAGAGTCCTGCAGTAACGCTTCCTTGCAATGGAAGTGTGGGATGTACAATGTTCGGCACTAACGAAGCACTTCACCCTTGATTGTAAGGGTGCTGATGAAATTTATTACACTGTACACTAATCACAAAAATTGTAGTAAAAATTTAGCATTTAGAATCACGGGCTTGCAAGGCACGATGTAATGTATGTCCTCTGATAAGTTCTTGCAATAAACTAACAGCAACGCGAGATGTTTCATTTGCTACCTATAGCAACAAAGAAAAATCCAATGCCTCTGAATAACGAAGTTTGCACCAACAGTTCCATTATAAAAAGATAAATCAACAAACACTAAGCAAGTCCGCCAACTGTTCTTCGTCCAACATTATACAAGAATTAAACACCTAGGAATATAATTGGCTAGGTTATGATTACCAATTCAAACTCCGCGCGTTCTTTGTATTTTATCACAGTTTATTTAGTGAAAAAAACGAGCTTGGCTCCAACAAACAACATCGCGTTTTTCCACACTCTCTTCAAAGCAAAAGCAAACAGTAAACTTTTTATTGTACACGAAAAACAACTAGAGACACAATCAGCCAAGCAACGCGTCTCACTCAAAGTACTTAATATACCGGAAACCAAGAACAAAAAACCGACCACGCATCTGGTCATAACCGCTCGTGGTTATTACAAGCGCACTCCATAATATCACAAGTTACCGACAAAAGCATACCTCTTTCAAAGGTAATCAGAACTACACTTCTTATCTGTTTATATTTAGACTCGTATATCCACATAAGGTACAAATTATAATACGATGCACTTTATAATCAATTATAAGCGGTTTATAATTTTAACTAAGTTGGAAAGCAAGTTACGAATAATTCTCATAAGGAACGAAATTTACATATAGTAACAAAAGACAAACTAGAACTCAAAACACATTTAGTAAAGCAAACAGGACACCGTATTATCCACGTAAATAATATCTAAGAGCGAAGAGCAAAAACTAAACTCTTCCTTCACCAGAAAAACAATTAAAATCGTGACGTGCTTGTAGTTATTAAATATAAAATTACTATCTTCAAAGCAACAACGGAAAGCAAACATTATTTTAACGTAATTACATCGGAACCAAACACAAACTAAAAACTCGTAATTTATATCCGAACAAAGCACAACTAACAACCACACTAATCTCTCGATATCTATCCTCGTTGTTGTCCATCACCTGCGCGCTTGTTATCTCGACCGCGATAAATAGCCTAAGGACGAAATTTATACGATGAATAATTATTTATTTATTAATGTAAATCCAACTTTATGCAACCAGCTATGCAAACTGATGTATTTCAAATACGCTAGTCGACAGGAGCGTAATATAATATAGCGAGATTATAACAAGTGATTTGTAGAAATTTATTTATGAGTAGAGGATAGCGTAAAAGTTTAAATTATTAAAAATTGCACGTTACAAATTCCCCCCTAGCAAAATAAAGAGGTCGGGGTGAACGAAAAAAAAAGAAAAACGACAGACAAGGAACCAAACAAAAAAAAAAAAATTTTTATCCGGTTCGAAGGACCAACAACAGTATCAGAGAAAGAACATTTTTCCAAAAGAAGACAAAGTCATCAATCGTAAGCAACAATGACAGAATAGGTAAAGAAAGTATCAAGTAAACACCCAATGAGGATTAAAGATTATAGCTACTTTCAAAATCGTCAAAAGACGGATGTCTCCAAAAAGGGACATTTCTGTTTTCCACCTCAAAGAAAAGTTTTGGCTTCCCGCGAAGAAACCAAGAGAAAAGAAAAAAAACGAGGAAGAAAACTAGTAGCAAACCAACTAAACGACACAACTGTCGACCTCAAGTGTGCAGCAAAGAAAGAATCAAGACAAGCAAAGAGCAAAGGCAAGCTAGTACACAACCTAAAATACTTCCAACTGAGGTAACACAGATTCGTATGAAACGATTACTCAAGCAGAGTATGGCTAACAGACCTACAAAAGCGACCAAGTCGAAATACCTAAAGGTAAAGAAAATAGATCTGAAGCCTACCTCAAGGAATGGATGTAGAAAGCGACTATAATAGTCAAATAGTGAAACAAAGGGTAGAACTAGCCAGAAGAAAAAGTCACGGGATGGGCTAGCTACAAAATATAAATAGGAATACGAAATGGGCGCCAGTGTTTTCAAACACAAGCTTATCAGCGAAAACACAAGACCAATAAGCAAACAAAAAAAACAAACAAACAGAAAAAAAAATCACAAGTCATTAGGGATAGCGATACGTAGAAATCAAAATAGAATCAGCCGTAGGAAGACCATTAGGATCCGGAGGTTCAGGATCAATGTCTGGCGGGTCTAAAGTTTTATCGGGTTTGAGGTCCTTAATATGCCAAGTACCCAGATCGTTACCAGAATCATCCACTAAGATATAGGTCCAAGGAGAAAGTTTAGTTCGAATAGTAAAGGGACCTACATATTTGGGAGCAAGTTTAGCATTGAAGTAGCGAGTAGCATCCGAAAGAACATAATTGCGTTTCCACACGCGATCGCCAGGAGATAAAGTTAAGGGACGACGACGAAGATCGTAGTGTTTAGCATTTTTCTTGTATGCTAAGGAAAGACGTTTCGAAATTTCTTCACGAAGTGACTCAAATTTGACTAAGTCAGTAGGAGGAATAGAACATTTGGGATCCATAAGAACATCATCAGGATCAGGAGGTTTTCCAAAATGATCGCCGTAGAGAACATGTTCACGACCATATAGAGCAAAATACGGGGAGTAACCAATAACCTCATGTTTAAGCGTTCGAATAGCACAACCGTTTTTTGCTAAATTAACGTCCCACCGACGTTGATTATCAGAAACGTAAGAAGAAATCATGGTTTTCAGGACTCTATTAATGCGTTCGGCCGGATTCGCCTGAGGATGATAGCGAGCATTAAACAGAATTTTTGTTCGATAAGAATCACAGAGATTCGTGAAAATATGACTACGAAATTGTACACCATTGTCCGCAATTAGATATTGAGGAGTACCATACACCAAGAAAACATTCTCCTCAATGGTTCGAGCAACAGCGGCGGCCGTAGATGCACGTAGATGAAAGAAACAAGCATATTTGGTAAAACAATCGGCAACAACTAAAATGAAAGAATTACCTTCAGAGGATCTAGGAAGAGGTCCGACAATATCTGTACATAGGACTTGCCAAGGACGAGTGGCAGTAGCACGAGGAGACATAAAGCCAGGAGGTTTCTTTTGTTCGACTTTGTGTGCCGAGCAAATTTTACGACGGACGTATCGAGCAACAGCGGCTCTAAGTTTAGGCCAATAGTAACGCATGGAAATTTTAGAGACAGTTTTGTGGACACCAGGGTGACCTGAAGTAGGTAGATCATGGTTTTCGTGTAGAACCCTAATCCGTTGTTCGCTGGGAACTACTAACTTCCAATCGTCTTGAGGAGGTTGGAGCAAAGACTGTTTAGATTTTACGTGTTTGTATAGTAATTCGTTTTCCACATGCCAGTTACTGTATAGTTTAGGATTAGAATTAACACGAGTCCGTAGCTTAAGATACCAAGGATCCAAAATTGGCAAAGGAATAGAAGATTTAGGAAAGTCATCAATTAAGTCAATTTTAGGTACTGAGCGAGATAAGGCATCGGGAACGATGTTTTCTTTACCTTTACGGTGTACGATGGTGAAGTTATGTTGTTGAAGTCGTACAGACCAACGAGCTAACCGACCGTTGGGGCGTTGTAGATTATTCAGCCATATAAGCGAGTGGTGATCGGTGATCACAGTAAAGTGAGAACCCTCGATATAGGGACGAAATTTCTCGATTGCCCAAATAACACCAAGACATTCTTTTTCGGTGGCGCTATAGTTGCGTTCCGCCTTTTTAAGAGAACAGCTAATGTAGCTAATGACCTTTTCGTCATCACCCTGTTGTTGAGTCAGCACAGCACCCAGACCAAAATCGGAAGCATCAGTCTGTATAGTAAAGGGCAAAGAAAAATCAGGACAACTCATGACTGGAGCTGTTACCAAGTGTTCTTTCAGCAGCTTAAACGCCTGCTGACATTCTGAAGACCAATTAAATTTAGAATTTTTCTTAGTTAAAGCAGTAATCGGAGCAGTAAGAGCAGAAAAATTTGGAATAAAGCGACGATACCACGAACACATACCAACTATGCGTCGTACTTCAGTTACAGTAGTAGGAGAAGGAAGATTAAGAATGGCCAAAACTTTTTCTGGGTCGACATGGAGTCCATGACGATTTACTACGTATCCCAGATAACGGAGTTCCGGTCGGCATATAATGCATTTATCCCTGCTAAGAGTAAGACCTGCAGAATTTAACCGAAAAAGTACTTTCTGTAGTACCACCAAATGTTGTTCGAAAGTAGGAGTAGCGATGATCACATCATTTAAGTATGCGAAACAGAAAGGTTCGAGATCAGCACCAAGCACACGATCTATAAGTCGCTGAAATGTCGCTGGAGAATTATGAAGACCAAATGGCATCTTAGTAAACTGGTATAAACCTCTACCAGGCACTGTAAATGCAGTAATCACCTTAGAATTAACAGAAAGAGGTATTTGCCAATAAGCAGAGCGAATGTCCAAACTAGTTAAAAATTTTGCGTCTCTAAGACGGTCTAGAATCGTAGAAATATAAGGAAGGGGATAGGCATCCTTTTCTGTAACCTCATTGACTTTTCTGAAATCGATGCAGAACCGATATGTGCCATCCTTCTTAGGTACCATAACAATCGGGCTAGACCAAGCGCTACTAGATGGTTCTACAACGCCATTTTCTAGCATCTCATCTAGAGCTTGATTGACATGTCGTAGTACCGTAGGGGAAATGGGATAGTATCGCTGCTTGATAGGGCTAGATGTAGTACGGATCTGATGTTCAATGAGATTAGTACAGCCCAAAGGTAAAGTATCATCTTCAGGAAACATCTGTTGGACTATACGCGACAATTCGGATTGTTGTGTGTTCGATAGATCGGAAAGAGCATTTATCTGACTGATCGAGACAGTAGAAGAAGAACAGAAAGTCCATTGACCCGTTCAAAAATCCGGGACAACACCCATAGATTTCCAGAAGTCAATGCCTAAGATCAGAGGCTGAGAAATAGAAGGAACAACTAGGACGTCAAGAAGAATAGTTTTATTTTCGACTGACATGGGTAAAGTAAGTGACCCGAGAATGTCACAGGATTGACCATTGGCTACCGTACAGCTGTGGATCTCCGTTTGGGACAAAGGCAAAGAAAGAGAATAGAGAATATCCCAACCAGGACCACCAATAATAGTACGAGAAGCGCCAGAATCAAGTAAACCCTTAAATTCGATGTCGAAAATAGTAACAGTAAGATAAGGTCTGTCGTCCTCACGAGAACTAGCTAAAATAAAATCCAAAACATATTTAGATCGGTCATCAAGACCAGAGAAAGGATTTTCTGAGGAAATAATAGGTACCGAGACAACTGTAGAAGGAATCGGGTCGGTTTCTCGGTTTAGCGACTCGATCGGTAGTTTAAATTCTTGTTACACCTCGTACAATTGGAACGGGTAACATTAAGTTTACCACAACCATAACAGTGAAGTATTTGTGGTTTCGTACAGGAAGGAGACTTGTGTCCTCGTTGGCCACAGTTCCAACAAGTGACGGGAGAATTAGGAATATTTTTAGGAGCCTCACTTGCAACGGGTGCAAGTGTTTTCGAAATAGTACCACCAGAATGGGGAGGGACATAAGCGGACGTAAGTTTGCTGCGGACCACAGGACCTGTATAAGCTAAGTCAGGCTCTAGGAGTTGAGAGAAGTTCGGGGCAGAAGGAGACTTGAAATTATCGGCCTGGATTTTGCGCTGTTCTAATCTGCGACCTACACGCAAAAGTTCTGTAAAAGTATTCAGATCCAGCAGAGCTAAGTTGGTTTGGTAGAAAGGGGTAAGATTTGGTAAAATAATGTCGAGTTTCTGTAATTCCGAAAGAGAGATTGTTAGACGAGCAAATAAGTTTTCCATCGTAGCTAAATATATACCAATAGACTCTGAGGGACCCATAGTACGTTGCTTTATTTCCTCTAACAGTTTCGCGTTGTAATTAGCGGGTTGAAATTCTTCCCTTAATAGTCGAATCACATCCTGCCAATTAGTTAGAGATTTTCTATGCGCTCTGAATAAAATTAAGGCTTTTCCCGAAAGTAAGTCTGATGCCGAAGAAAATAGTTGTGAAGCAGAAACGTTGCGTGCCGAGCATAATTCGTCCACGCGTAATAGAAATGCATTCAAAGACATTCGGTCATCACCCGAAAATTTTAAGTCCCATTTAGACACCAGCTGTCCATAACCAGACGTAGCAATCGATTTAGAAATAGATACAGGTATGGGTAATTCATCAGGAGATTCAGCAGAAGTAAGATCATCCATTATTACAGAATCGACAAACAACACCCAAATATTTAAAGACACACAAATGAATTAAATAAATAAAAATTAAATAAAAAAAAAATAATTCGTGCCGCTACAAAAAAAAAATCAATGTCAAAAACATCAAGGTCAAAAAGAAAAAAGTAAAACAAAACAACAAAAACATCAAGAGCAAATAAAAAAAAAATCGGGCAGAAAAGAAAAAAAAATCGAGCAGGGAAAAGAAATCGGGCAGGAGAAGAAGAAAAAGAAAAAAAAATATCGAGCAGGAGAAAAAGGAAATCGTGCCCCTCGTTTTTCTCGGGCCCCGGTTGCGTTAATCGGGCCGGAGAAAAAAAAGAGCAGAAAAAAAATCGAGAGCAAATCAAGAGAAATCAAGCCCCTTGTTTATCGGGCAGCCACGTTTATCGAGTCGAGCCCCACGTTGGGCGCCAAAAATTCTGTTACGTAAATCTCTAGTGGCAGGCGCGTTGGGCGCCAAAGTTATGTTACATTGGCTTGTAGCCGTGCGTAACAAAAAGGAAAGCAAAGAGAAAAAGAAAGTGACCGGGCTCAATCGGAGAGTAGGGGGGGTTGTAGAAAGCAGACCAACATATAACGTACGGGGCTATAAGGAGTTAGTAACAATACCTGAAAAAAAAGAATTAGAATAGCCAACCTGCAAAAAAATAGTTAAGTAAACCTGAAAAAAAGAATGTAAAAGCATGTAAAAGAATGTAAAAGAAGGTAAAAACGTTTGAATAATCTATATAATATGACAACGGTAATAGCAGTACAAAAACTTTTAATACAAAGTGAGGTAATATTGGGGAGTAGCAGAAACGTTTCCTCACACACCAATTTAACATCAATTAGACAAAAATATTTTTAACAAAAGATAAATAGATAAGCACAATTGATGAGTAATTCAGTAAATAAATAGGTAAGACACAATTGATACGAGTAATTCAGTAAATAAATAGGTAAGACACAATTGATATGAGTAATTTAGTAGTAGTGATATTTTTTGTTTCTTAATAGCATGCAAGTCTATTGTAAAAGGTATCAGAAACACAAAGATATAGTAAAGCAACGGGTAGATATTTATAGTAATAACAAGTAGAAAATAGTGCACTTACAGAGAGTCCTGCAGTAACGCTTCCTTGCAATGGAAGTGTGGGATGTACGATGTTCGGCACTAACGAAGCACTTCACCCTTGATTGTAAGGGTGCTGATGATCTAAGAGCGAAGAGCAAAAACTAAACTCTTCCTTCACCAGAAAAACAATTAAAATCGTGACGTGCTTGTAGTTATTAAATATAAAATTACTATCTTCAAAGCAACAACGGAAAGCAAACATTATTTTAACGTAATTACATCGGAACCAAACACAAACTAAAAACTCGTAATTTATATCCGAACAAAGCACAACTAACAACCACGCTAATCTCTCGATATCTATCCTCGTTGTTGTCCATCACCTGCGCGCTTGTTATCTCGACCGCGATAAATAGCCTAAGGACGAAATTTATACGACGAATAATAATTTATTTATTAATGTAAATCCAACTTTATGCAACCAGCTATGCAAACTGATGTATATCAAATACGCTAGTCGACAGGAGCGTAATATAATATAGCGAGATTATAACAAGTGATTTGTAGAAATTTATTTATGAGTAGAGGATAGCGTAAAAGTTTAAATTATTAAAAATTGCACGTTACAACTTGATATTCTATTATATTTAAATTACGCGTGACTTTCTGGTTAACAGTGACGCAGCTTCGCCCTGCATGAGTTGTAAACTTACTCGTCTTATCATTGCTCTGTGTTATATATAGGCTCTTCCAACTTACATGTGGGCTGGGTTTTCAAGCAGTTTTGCCGATATCTCAACCAACCAAGTCTTTAATATTCCCTGCATTTCAAAGTTGTTTCTGATGTAATTTCTTCGGTTTTCCGTGAAAGGTTTATTTGCTATTGATACATTGTTATCTTTGCCAGACGTTGTTTTGTAGAGATATCGCCTTTTGAATAATTGAACAAAATAAATGATGTAACTTCATTGCTGTTTTCGTTTATGTATTTTTATGCGTGTTTGAAACTGCGTTTTCTTATCAAAAATGTTTATTGCTTCAGCATAATTGCATAAGCTCTGTTAGGTTTTATCTTTTGTCTTCGTATTTGTTTTATAACTAATTAGAACACTTCTCAACGCGTGTTTAATTACATGTAGTATCATTTCTTCTGAATACGCGTTCTTTTGTTGAAAGGTATGCTCACTGGCATTACTTAAAATTAATAACGGTCTATATACAGAGTGTTAAATGCTTGCTATTTATATAATGTATGAATTACTTATTTTTCTGCTAAATACACGTTTTATTGTTGTAAGATATGCTTACTTGCATCATTTAAAGCTAACTACAGTCTATATACAGGGTGTTAAATGCTTGTTATTTACATAATGTATGAATTACTTAATTTTCTGCTAAATAAATGCCGTTTTCTGATTCCTATTGCAATTTATGGTTACTACACGACTCTTACTACTCAATACACCCTTAAACAACCCCTTATCACAGCAATATATATATATATATATATATATATATATTCACTGTAATACGAAACACCCCAATTATTGTCCTTCTTTATTTTAATTATATAGTAAATAAAGCACATAGTTATAAATGTCCAGTTTGTATTGTAAAATTTCCACAAAGTATCTTCAAAGTGATATCGAATAGCGTGCTTTCGCGCAACTGCTTGCTAAGGTTGTTGTCGACGAGTCGAATCAGTTGGCTTTTGATCATTCTAACGTCAATATGGTTAAATTCATATCCAAGGCCGACTTGCGAGTCGCAATTTAGTTTCAATCAATTCATCGATCTGAATGCTTAAAAACTCATCGTAATTTCTATATCTAAATAATTCAAACTAATTTTTATTTGGTTTTCCTTAGCGCAACACTAAAGTACTAAAGAAACAACACTAAAGTACTGAAGAAACAACACTAAAGTACTGAAGAAACAACACTAAAGTACGGAAGAAACAACACTTAATAACTGAAGCAATAATGGTCGTGCGAGACTTAAATTTTACTGCGTATAAGATATATACGTTCCTCATGTTTCAACATAAAAATTTTGTTTTAATTCGGAAGCAACACTTTAGAGCTGATTAATGGTTGTAAAAAGAAGTTAATTTAATTGCGTATAAAACGATTATGCATTGGGAACTTACAATGTGGTTCTAGTTTACGAGGCGTTGTTATAGCGATGTAGGCGACTGCTTTTTCATGTGTTTGTTTAATGTTGGAAGTCCACATGTGGGTTCAGTTTGTTTGGTAATTGGTACAAGCAGCCATGCCCTGAAGTCAAGGTGGTAAGTGATTTCCATTTGTGGAGGCAATCATCTGTTCGACGTTTAACGTCATGTATAAACCTAACCTTGGTAGTTTGAACCCATGGAAACTAACATCTTTGTGATAATATTTAATTATGAATTTAAATTTTCAAACTTTGCTTCATATCAAAATTATGCTTTAAAAATTGTTTATCTGACAAAATCTTTATGAATTTGCATTATGAATAATATAGTCATGTACTTGCTTATACATGATAACTATTTAACAACGTTTAATTTTACTAATTTGAAAAATCTTATTACAAACTTATCTTGTATGTATGTGAGTCATTTAGTCAGTACTGAAAAGGTGACATAAAAATCTCATAATTATGTTAATGATATTTATAGTGCCTATTTGCTTTAGAGGCTTTTTTATTTAAATTGTCCAAGATTAACAATATAAATATATAAAATTAATTGAATATTCAGAAAAATTATAATAATTATCTGTTAGAATAAATCAGAAATATTTTTCAGTTAATATATGTGTTGATACTTAACAGAATTAATTTCTTTATAAACTTAAACAAGGTTAATTACACTCATAGAAGCACTTAAGCAATAGCAATTATTTTGTCCATACTTATCACTGGATTCTATGAATTATATATAAACCAGAAGTGCATAAATTTAATAAGTAGAGTGTCCATGCACTACTATTACATAAAAGAAAGAAATCATAGATGTACAAAACCTGTCTGATTTATTGATTTTATTTTGAGGCGCAAACTGCTGTCTCTAATATTATTTTATGTATTATATTTTATTTCAGGATAAACGTAGTACCATCTAAAAATACAACATCTTGTATTCTTATAGCAGAATATACTCGTAGAGGTTCCTGTATTTTTCTTAGCAATATTTCTTGTTTTTACACACTATCTAAGTACAGTGGCGCCCTATTCATCTGTATTTATTTAACGACCCACCTGATAGTCTCTCTAAACCACTGAAAATAGAGTTCAGAGCTAGTGCGGAAGTCTTCAAAAGTCAGTTTTGTTAATACGGATAAAACTACATCTTCTGCACGACTTTTGTAAGAAAAATAAACATCTTTTTAGAAAGTTGCACTATCGCCCGAAGTGTGTGACAAAGATAAAGTTTCACTATTTTATTCGGTTGATAAGATTATTTTGTTTTTGTAGTACAAATTATTACAAATTTAATCACACGGCCACCCTACAGCTCACATTGGGCACCAGATGAAGAGGTTGAAACTGTTATTGCTGTAATTGAAATCTCAGGTGGGCTCTTTAGCAGTGGCGCGTGTAAATAAAACAGAATTCGAATACAAATTTAATGCTACAAACCATACAATGTGTACAAAAACAAGCTTCTACAGTAAAATATCAACGCGTATAAAAACACACAGTACCTACAACACAGGATTGTGTTGTAGTCGCACTATTTATCATAAAAACAATTAATATGCTACTCTACGATGCCCGGATGGAGCCGTTTAGCATCTACCCCGCACACGTCCATTCTCCGACTGACCCTCTCTCTCTACCCCACTCATTGTCTTCGAGTCTGGAACCACCTAACGCTTAGTTAGCAGCATACAGGCAAGGTTGCATAAAAAGAGGAAAAGGGAAAAGTGCTGCGCCAAGAGTATTCATTTCTGATTGAATAAGCAAAATTTGTTATCAATATGAAGGTTTAATTTGTTCGTCATTAAGATAAGAATTGTAATTTAAGCATTATAAGTATGGATTTCGCTCATTTTAACAAAAGTACCTACCGCAAATCATTCACACATTGTAAAAACCTTATAGTGAACCAAAAGTATAAGGTTTTGAAAGTGGAATCAATAAAAACAAAATTTGGTGATCGAGTAATGATAGAAACAGAGGAATTTAAATGTATTTTATCGCTCATGTACTTTGAATATATCCAAGCCGATGAAATTAAGAAGTTAAACGATAGTATTGGTCCAAACAAAGATGTCTACGTAATCAGTAAAGGTTCTACAGGAGTCACTATCAATATAGAATTTTCCATGTAATGTGAAATGCAAACAAATGAAAGAAGAACACAATATATTTTTTTTTATTGTAATTTATAAAATATAATGTTATGTACTCTAGAATAAACATACTATAATTCACCTAAGTTGTTTATATCTTCGTTTTCCAAATGAGCAAGCATCCCAAATATAAAGAACAGTTCTCACTCCAAACTTTTTTTCTTTCAGCATTAAAACTCTTCGCTGCTTTTCTAACTCGCTCCAAACTTCTTTTGTTTTTAAAAGATCGAACGATTATCACACATCTTGACATAAAAAACTGTGAACAGTAAAATATTACCTAATCGGTTCTGTGAGAGCTGTCATCTACATCTTTGATGCCTCAGAGACCGCAGAACTAGTCGCGGTCGTTTTACGTTGTTCTACAACTTGACAAAAAAGATTGAGCGATTATCACACACACACACACACACACACCCCACCCACCCACTCACCTGCACCCCCACCCACCCACCCACCCACTCACCTGCACCCCCACCCACCCACCCACTCACCTACACCCCCACCCACCCACTCACCTACACCCCCACCCACACACTCATCCACAACACACACACACACACACACACACACACACAGTTATTAAACAACAAGAACAGCAGAAAATTCAACCCATGTTAGCAAGGATTTTTAATGCTAATGTATTGCCTAGATAACAATTGTAGAAATATTTCTGCAGAAAATTTAATACACCCAGTCATGTGGAAATTGAATGCTGATGTTCGCAAAAAAATAAATAAACGTACTCATGTTGATATCTGCAAAAAATGAATAAACCCAGTCACCAAGAAATTTAATGCTGACATCCGCAGAAAAATAAATAAACATAGTCAGCAAGGAATTTCATGCTGATGTCCGCAAAAATTAATAAACCCAGTCATCAAAAAATTTAATGCTCGTCCGCAGAAAAATAAATAAACCCAGGCAGCAAGAAATTTAATGCTGATATATCCAAAAAATGAATAAACCAAATCAGTAAGAAATGGAATGCTGACGTCTGCAAAAAATGAATTTGAATAAACCCAGTCATCAAAAAATTGAATGCTGATGTCTGTAGAAAAATAAATAATCATAGTCAGCAAGAAATTTAATGCCGATGTCTGCAAAAATTAATAAACGTAGTCAGCAAGAAATTTAATGCTGATGTCCGCAGAAACAGTAATAAACCCAGTCATCAAGAAATTGAATACTGACGTCTGCAGAAAAATAAATAAACCCAGGCAGCAAGAAATTTAATGCTGACATCCGCAGAATAATTGTAACGTATATTTTTTTAAAAGTTATTCCTTATAAATCTAATATCATGTTTTGATAATATAAAAACATAATTTATAATTATCTGATCACAAAAGATAGTTTATAAGGTGTATAATGGATTATGCGCTCCTTCCCCTTTCGATGTCTAAGTTACTACACTGATCGTTTGTCTGTCATTTCGACTTCACTTTCCGATTAAAGCTCGAAGAAGTAAGCTGCTCTCCGTAGTATAGAAATGTCAACATGGTATTAAGGCATATAGCCTGGTGCTGCGTTCGTAAGAAAAGTTGATAAACGAATACCTTCGCGTCATGAAGTGGTTCCTGACAACTTTTGGTGAAGATTATTTTATTTTGTATTCCACCATCGGTAAAGTCAGTTGATTCCTGCAGATGCAAAGAATATTGGAGTGATCCAACATTAAAACAGTTAGTAAATAATTTGATAAAATTTATTAATTCGTCTTCTGTAGTGCAATACGACAGAAATAAAGCTTTAGTTTAAAATTTAGAAAACATGAAAATTGTTGGACATATGAAACGGAGATTTTATTTGGTTAGATAATATTTTGTTCTGAAGGTTTTTGAAAATTCCAGCATAAAATTTAGCATAATAGTATGTTTATTCATGTTGCGTGCATCACAGATGTGCTTAAATTTGTCGACATCTGATGTTGTTTGGTTCTGGTAAAAACATTCAAGTTTTTTTATTAAACTGTACTTCAAGCACGTGAGTGATTTTTAACCTTAATTTAATTTGTATTTATTTAAATGTCTTACGTATGATCAAAGATTGATATTCTATTTTGATTTAGTTATTTTGAAATTCATTTTGTAAGAAGCATCCCGTTTTATTTTCGTAACTTTACAAAATTTTAAAGATGGCTCCATTGTTGCCTATTATATTTGTTCCACAAGCAGACAGTTTTAGCTTCACTAAAAAAATTGTTATTGACATTTGATGTCAAAAATATCTATTTATTCAATATGATTACCACATGCTATTCTATGTTACACTAATAATATCTTTGATTATTCTGAGGTCATGCAATTTAATTTTAAGACATGATAAATTTTTGAAAGATATAAAGTTAAAGCTTATTCTTTGTCTGAATGCTACATTTTAGAATCACGTAAAATAATCTTGTTTCTCACTTGTAAAGTCGACTGTAGTACTACTGAAGGCTATATTTAAATTTGAGATTTAAATTATTAAGAGAGCAAATACCTTACAGTAAAGATATGCTGAAATATTGAGTTTAAAGATGTTCGTGTTTTTGAAGGTGGAACAATATTAGTTTCGTTCCATGTAAATTTTTATTGTAAATATTAATGTTGAAACAACCTAAACCAATTTAATTAAATAAAATTTTTTTTTGCTTAATTCTTTTATTATTAAAAATTCAAAGGAAATTTCTTGGTTCTTAATAAGCAAAAGATCAACTCTGTCTAATGATAACAAGTACCCTGAGTGTATATATTTTTGGAACTTAAAATCAAATATGTTATTTATTGGTGAATATTTTTAAGGACACAAACGGTGTCCCAGTTGTGCATTTGTTTGTTCACAGGATATGCAGAGACATCTGTAATACATCTGGCAAGTGACATTTAGTGCTTTGCAAGGTTGATATTTAGGTTTTGTGGCTACATAAGCGGCATGGACTTCAGGTTTCCGCATTCCCCTAATACAAATTACATGTATCTTCGTATGTTGTTATATTGAAAAATACGGTGGCGCTCTTTATCTATATTTTTGGTCATTTGTTAACCCATGACCCAAGCTCATGATCTCCCAGAGCTAACACTCTACTAGCCGTTTATCTCTAATGAGTTTTTCTTTTCCTCAAGCCGTTTTCCATCCAACTTAACTTTGGGCTTCCCTCATTAACAAGAAATTCTCGACCTTGTGATATCAGGTAAGGTATGCGTTTATGGTATATGGAGATCCAATTTGCTATGTGATATTCACGAGGGATTTATATAGTTTGCATAATAAATAAATGTACTCAACAAGAATTTTAATGCTGACGTCCGCAGAAAAAAAATGAATAAATCCAGTCATTAAGAAATTGAATGTTGACGTCCGCAAAAAAAAATTAATAAACGTAGTCAGCAAGAAATTTAATTCTGTCTGCAGAAAAGAAACGATTAAACCAAGTGAGCACGAATGGGACTCTCAAGCCTGAAAGCAATAATAATTGATCAACGCAATCTAAGATTAGCTGGTTACTGGTTTCCCATAGATTTTAAACACATTAATTTCAGAAAATAAATATTGCATGAGTTCAAACCTCCCTTTACTTTAATTTCTTCTTGATTACTATTAAAGCAACGACTTTTTAAAAAAAATCTCCATTTAGCTGCACTAGCGCCCAATAAGTATGCGACAGTTTTAGATTTCAAGCCCAAATAAAAAAGTTACTAGCGTTTACGTTATATATATCAAGTAGCCGCTACCTTTACTTTAATTTTTTCTTGATTTCTATTAAAGCAACAACTTTTTAAAAAAATCTCCATTTAGCTGTACTAGCGCCCAATAAGTATGCGACAGAGTTTTAGATTTCAAGTTCAAATAAAAAAAGTTATTAGCGCTTACGTGATATATATCAAGTAGCCGCTACCTATACTTTAATTTTTTTTCTTGCTTTCTATTAAAGCCATGACTGTCAAAATATTTTCATTTAAGCATACCAGCGTCCAATACGAATGCGACAGAGTTTTAGATTTCAAGCCCAAATAAAAAAGTTATTAACGTCTATGTAAAATATTGCGGTGTAAATTTCGAATAGCTCTGTGGTAGAAAGAAGTGAACATGTATACAAAAAAATAAGTGATAATTAACAAACAACATATAATTAATGGTTTTAACCAGATCAAGCGTTTACTCAAAGCACTCACCTGTTGTTTACGAAGCCGTGCCAACGGAAAAAAAACTATGTAAAATCAACTCTTCCTTTTGCGGGTGTAACGAAGCACATTTATGCAGGTAGCGGTGTTCGGAAGAAAAGCGGTTGGTCTAATTAGAAGTTCTACGTAGAACGTGTAAACAGCGTTGCGGTCTGCTCGAACGACAAATCGATACTCTCTTACTTCGTGGATTTTCCAGTTAATACTGTTCTTGCACATGCGGAATAACACAGTCTTATCACTCGCGGTACCTGTTGGCGTGTGCATTAAGTAAACATGAAAATTTTACTCTAACAAATTTAAATATACCGAGGCGAACGTAAATAATCAACAAACTCAACAGAAAATAAAATTTAGCTTCAATTATTTACAATATAAACGGAACAGTTTACGTGATATAATATCAAGTAGCCGCTACCTATACTTTAATTTTTTCTTGCTTTCTATTAAAACAATGACTTTATCAAAAAAATCTCCATTTAGCCCAATATGTATGCGACATAGTTTTAGATTTCAAGCATATATAAAAAGTTATTAACGTTTAAGTGATATATATATATATATATATATATATATATATATCAAGCAGCCGCTACTCTTACTTTAATTTTTTTGTTGCGTTCTATTAAAGCAACGGCCTTGTCAAAAAACCTCCATTTAAGCATACCAGCGTCCAATACGTATGCGACAGTTTTAGATTTCAAGCCCAAATAAAAAAGTTATTAACGTTTACGTGATATATATATCACGTAGCCGCCACCTTTATTTTAATTTTTTTCTTGCTTTCTATTAAAGCAACGACTTTTTCAAAATATCTCCATTTAGCCACACCAGCGCCCAATACGTATGCGGCAGAGTTTTAGATTTCAAGCCCAAATAAAAAAGTTATTAACGTTTACGTGATATATATATATATATATATATGTATATATATATATATATTGCTGTGATAAGGGGTTGTTTAAGGGTGTATTGTATAGCAAGGGTCGTGCAGAAACCATAAATTACGATAGGAAGCAGAAAACCGCATTTATTTAGTAGAAAATTTAATAATTCTTATATTATGTAAATAGTAAGTATTTAACACCCGGTATATAGAGCTTTAGTAATTTTAAGTAATGCAAATAACGATATTTTTCAGTAAAGGTACGCGTATTTAGAGGAATGATAATGAAGGTAATTAAACACGCATTGAAAAGAGTTCTAATTAGTTATAATATAATACGGAGATAAGAGATAAAACTTAACAAAGTATTGTGTAAGTGCGTAGAAACAATCAACATTATTGATAAGAAAATGCAGTTCAAAGATGCGTAAATAAACAAAAATAGACGAAAGTAAAATTCAAATTACAAAATGTATTTTTGTATAATATGGAAAACGCGATTATTTACTCAAAACAAAGTATGGTCTGATAACGAGGTATCTATAAGCAAACAACCATTACCCGGAAAACCAAGTATATTACATCAGAAAACCACTTCAAGTGCAGGATATACAAAGACCTCATTGGTTAAGATTAGCGACGGACTTTGTGGAAACCCAACCCACATGCAAGTAGGTTGAACCTATATTAACAGCGACAATGATAACGGAGTTCAGTTTTAACTCAAGAAGGCTAAGCTGCGATACTCTGAACCTAAAAGTCACGCGTAATAATATAATAGTGAAATTAGATAGTGACAAGTTAGTGCTACAAATATGAAAGTTTATTTTGCCGATTAACGTGAGTAGAATTTGGGGGTAATTTATTTAAACTAATAAGACAATAATAGGGCTCCGAAGTGGATGGATATAATAAATTCAAATATAAAATTCCAAAGGGGTGTATAATCCTGATCCAAATGGGTGTATAATAAATTCAAGTGGATAGATATAAAATTACAAATGGGTGTATAATAAGTTCAAGTGAGTTGTTCAATAATGATACAAATGGGTGTATAATAAAATCAAGTGATTTGATAATAATTACAAATGGGTGTATAATTCTAATCCTAATTGGATGATAATAATTCTGAATTGATGTTGGTTGATAATGGATGGTATAATAATTTAAATGCATGGAAGATTGTAATTGAGGGTATAATATTTTAAATGTATGGGGATGTTTTAAATGGATTAATGTAATACTTCAAAGTAGCGTCGACGATTTTGATATAATTTTGAGTTGCGAGAAAATAAAGAAGCAATTTATGGAAACCAAGGGGTTCAATTAAGCAGAACAGAACAGGTCAGATCTTATTAGCTTTTAGATATTATTTTTTTTCTATTTTTAATTTTCATTACTGAATTTATTCAATTATATAAACTTGTGTAACAGAGTCAACAATAAACTTTGCATACGTTAAAAGTACGTAATATTATAAAGGGGTTTAGAACGTTCCAGGCTTCTTTGTTAAAAAGAGTAGTTTTTGGTGACTTTAGATTGATTGCAAAGCATATAAATTTTGAGATAAATAAGACTTCTAATATTGATTGATTGAAGGGTGTATTTTAATAATTTCAAAACTTGTACATAATACTTCTTTTCATTATATAAAATTAATTGACTTCATTTTATAATTCAACCCAGGCAGCAAGAAATTTATTGCTGAAATATCCAAAAAATGAATAAATCAAATCAGCAAGAAATTAATGCTGTCTGTAAAAAAATTAATAAACCCAGTAATCAAGAAATTGAATGCTGACATCTGCAAAAAAATAAATAAATGTACTCAACAAGAAATTTAATGCTGATGTCTGCAAAAAAAATGAATAAACCCAGTCATTAAGAAATTGAATGTTGACGTCCGCAGAAAAAAATTAATAAACGTAGTCAGCAAGAAATTTAATTCTGTCTGCAGAAAAGAAACAATTAAACCAAGTCAGCACGAATGGGACTCTCAAGCCTGATAGCAATTATAATTGATCAACGCAATCTAAGATTAGCTGGTTACTGGTTTCCCATAGATTTTAAACACATTAATTTCAGAAAATAAATATTGCATGAGTTCGAACCTCCCTTTACTTTAATTTCTTCTTGATTACTATTAAAGCAACGACTTTTTAAAAAAATCTCCATTTAGCTGCACTAGCGCCCAATAAGTATGCGACAGTTTTAGATTTCAAGCCCAAATAAAAAAGTTATTAGCGTTTACGTGATATATATCAAGTAGCCGCTACCTTTACTTTAATTTTTTCTTGATTTCTATTAAAGCAACGACTTTTTAAAAAAATCTCCATTTAGCTGTACTAGCGCCCAATAAGTATGCGACAGAGTTTTAGATTTCAAGTTCAAATAAAAAAAGTTATTAGCGCTTACGTGATATATATCAAGTAGCCGCTACCTATACTTTAATTTTTTTCTTGCTTTCTATTAAAGCCATGACTGTCAAAATATTTTCATTTAAGCATACCAGCGTCCAATACGAATGCAACAGAGTTTTAGATTTCAAGCCCAAATAAAAAAGTTATTAACGTTTATGTAAAATATTGCGGTGTAAATTTCGAATAGCTCTGTGGTGGAGAGAAGTGAACATGTATACAAAAAAATAAGTGATAATTAACAAACAACATATAATTAATGGTTTTAACCAGATCAAGCGTTTACTCAAAGCACTCACCTGTTTACGAAGCCGTGCCAACGAAAAAAAAAACTATGTAAAATCGACTCTTCTTTTTGCGGGTGTAGCGAAGCACATTTATGCAGATAGCGGTGTTCGGAAGAAAAGCGGTTCGTCTAATTAGAAATTCTACGTAGAACGTGTAAACAGCGTTGCGGTCTGCTCGGACGACAAATCGATACTCTCTTACTTCGTGGATTTTCCAGTTAATACTGTTCTTGCACATGCGGAATAAGACAGTCTTATCACTCACGGCACTTGTTGGCGTGTGCATGAAGTAAACATGAAAATTTTACTCTAACAAATTTAAATATACCGAGGCGAACGTAAACAATCAACAAACTCAACAAAAAATAAAATTTAGCTTTTAATTATTTACAATATAAACGGAACATAACGCCCACCAAAATGCAAGGCATTTTAAAGAAAGAATAATTATAAAGGGGAGGGGGGCGGAAATAAAAAAGCGAAAAAAGGAAAAAATTTTTTTTTACAAAAACAAAACAAAAAAGAATTCTCTTTTCTACATTGAAGGCAAAGGGCAAAGCTTTGACACAATAATAGAAAAGGGAACAGCAAAGTCGACGCCCAAACATAAAAAGGGTTTGACTCGAGTTCGACATGAAGGCAGGTTGCCCATGGGAGATTGAAATGCGACCGGATCGGTTCTCCAACACGTTAGACAGTAACTCAAAATACAATGGATAGATTGCCTTCCAGAAATAATCCAGAAGTGCTGACTGACAAGAAAATGGACCATTTGAGCACCCGCGTAGAAGTATCTTAAATGAACATAAGCAACATACAGATCAGTTAATCGACTTTTGCTAGATAACAAAGCGAGAAATTTACAGTCAGAGGACAAAGGCGCGTGAGCTAGGCGATCTCCGATGCGCAAGATTCCATCACAAATAAAAAAGAACAACTTGCGAAAACTCTTTTTTAAAGGGGATCCAGAATGAATGGCTTCAAGCTCGATAGCAAAATAAGATTGTTGAGTATACGCAAGCAAAGGGAGCAAAGCATTGTGCAACTCAGAAGATGACAAAGGTCCGGAGTACCGTTCGAGTGGGTGACGTAGATTATGACGAAAACGGAGAATTCAAGCAACAATGTGAGTAATAAATGGAAAGGAGGAGTGATTTTCTAGATTTGATTGAATCCAAGAGGAGGTTACGACAGCGGATAAAACAATAGAGCGTTGTTCAGTGAGAACTTTAAGAATATCTGAAGGCAGGAATATATGGGCTGTAGTTTTCGAAAGACCGATACAAGGTTGGTGAAGCCGCCCACCATAGAGAACATTGGCACAAGTCGGTAGGGAGTAAACCACGTGACCCGACATCGGCAGGATTCTCGGTGGAAGGGATGTGATGCCAAGAGGCGCGAGACGTGTTTTCCTGAATGTAAGCAACACGATTAGCGACGAAAGTCTTCCATCGCTGCGGCGGGGAACGAATCCACGAAAGTACTACCGTGGAGTCAGACCAACAGTAAATTTTATGAAAAGTAAGGTTCGAATCAAAAGTTTTGAGGACAAAGATTAATAGTTTTGATGTCAGTGTGGCGGCCAAAAATTCGAGGCGGGGTAAAGAGATTGTACGAAGAGGTGCGACATTAGCACACTAAGCGAACCTCAACGGCGGAAGGAGTTACAAAGCGAAAATAAACAACAGCACAGTAGCCACGTTCGGAAGCGTCAGCAAAGCATTGAACTTCGCACGTAGTAAACTGTGGCGAAATAAGCAAGCGGGGTAAAGCAAAATCCGAAAGAAGCGGTAACTCATGCAAGTATCTCTCCCACAAACGGAGGAGGTCAGGGGTAGGGGGAGCATCCCAATCTAACTTTAATCACCATAAACGTTAAATTAAGTGTTTTACCACAAAATTAAGAGGGGATAAAAGTCTCATTGGGGTCGAAAATACGGGCTAAGTTAGAAAGTAGGTTGCGTTTGGTACAGCAGGTACTTAGTGGCTGAACTAGAAAACAAAAATTATCTGAAGTGGGATTCCATCGAAGACCTAAAACTTTTAGGGGTTGAGTATCAGGATCCTCAAAGGAGCGGGGTTGCACGAATTGCTGCATAGCAGAGAGATCTTTTAACAATTCGGAATGGTTACTTGACCATTTATGAAGTTCGTAACCACCAAGTTTTTAAAGAGCAATTAGTTGATTATGTAGAGCGAGAGTTGAGTCAATAGAATCTCCACCAGTAGCGATGTCTTCAATATAAGTATGGTGGCGAAGTGCGAAAGCAGCTAACGGATAAAAATTCCCTTCGTCCACGGCAAACTGCTGAAGCGTTCGTATGGCAAGAAATGGAGCACAATTGATTCCATACGTAACGGTATTTAATTTAAAATCCTGAATAGGTTCCTCAGGAGAGAAGCGCCAAACAATTAGTTGATAGTCACACTGAGCGGGATTTACAAAAATTTGTCTGTACATCTGACGAATATCGGCAGTGACAGCATAAGGATGTAAACGAAATTGTAATAAACTTGCGGTAATATCGGGCTGCAACTTCGGCCCAACAAACAAGTGATCGTTTAAGGACGATTGAGACAGAGTTTTAGCGGAAGCGTTGAAAACAACTCGTAATTTCGTACTTACGCTTTCGGGTTTCACAACGCAATGATGCGGGATGTAATAACAAAAGTCCAAGTGAGACCCAATAACAACAGATTGCATATGTTGAGAATCAAGATATTCACGCATGAACGAAACGTATTGTTCGTAAACACGAGGTTGCTTAAGTAGACGATTTTCTAAAGCAACAAATCGTTGTAAGGCAAGATCACGACTACCTGGAAAAAATGGTTCCTGATCTCTAAACGGCAATGAGACAACATATCGATCTTGTTCATTGCGGCGAAACGTATCGACAAAATGGTTTTCAACAAGAGTTTCTTAAACCGTGAAAGGTTGAGCGGTGGGGACAGCTTTGACTTCCTAGAATTTAGCGACAATATCTTCCAATGGGGAAGTAGAATCTGTCATACAAAACAAGCTAGTTACCTCAGAAGCGGGGGAGGAAGATATGTTTCCCATTAAAACATATCCAAAAATGGTATTAATAGCAACAGGTTGATCGCTATCATCCTGGATGCGACCGTCTAATAAAACTTGGGGGAAAATATCCGCACCAAGTAAGAAATCAATGGGTCCAGATTGAGCAAAGAGCGGATCAGCTAGCTTTAGGTTAGCCAGATGATTAAAATGTTGTAAAGAAATATTAGAAGTAGGTAAATTTTCACAAATTTTGGGAAGTACTACAGCTCGAAAATTAATAATCGGTGAAGAAACACCTACTGGTTTGAGCAAAACGGCAAAAGTGCCATGCTGAGCAGCTGAGCGCATGGAACCTAAAGCACTAAGCGTAAGAGAATGTGGAGTAGTACGAAAACCTAAACGTTTCACACTACTTTGCGAAATAAAAGAAGTCATGCTGCCCGAATCGAGTAAACCGTGAAATTTATGGAAAGAACCAGAGCAATCAGCAATTTCTACTTGAACGGTGGAAAGTAAAACAACTGAAGGTTTAGCTAAAGAATTAAATAAAACTACATTCGAAGTTGACGGACCACTACAGCTAAACGAATTCGATGATTCCTCAGAGGCACGTGGAGCGGAAGGCTTGTAGCGGTCTTGAATAACGGGAGTAGTGCGCGGTGATACCTTAGAGGCGGCGGTGTCCGGGCTCAAGCGAGCCTGGTTACTAGCAGCAAAAGCAAAACGCGATCAAAGTGCAATAACAAATGATGACGTTGATTGCATTGGCAGCATGAAAAAGTAGACCTACATTTATTTAAAATGTGAGAATTGCTAAGGCAATTAATACAAAGATGTTGGTTTTTTGTAAAGTTGTAACGATCTTGCGACGAAAGTTTAACGAAATCATTACAGCGATAAAGATTGTGATCTTGTTTGCAAAGCGGACATTTATTAACACTAGATTTTGTCTGTACTAGCATGGAAACGGCGGATCGAGGCTTAGACGGGTTGTTGGAATGAATAACTTTGTTTAAATCAGTTCTATGATTTACCGACAAATTCGATAAGGATTTACACGTATTTTCCAGATAAACAATTAACTTTTATAAGATGGGATAGCGGTCGAATCTTGATGCAATTCAAAACTACGAGCAGTGTGTACATCCAAGCGATTTAAGATCATTTGTACAAGAATAAAATCCCATTGCTCTATGGGCAAATCAAATTTTTTAAGTGCTTGTAAATTATCGACAAAAGTATTAAATAATTTTTGCAAACTGACGGGGTTATCGGAGTTTAATTTGGGAAATTTATCTATATTGTTCCATAGAGCTGAGGTAATGTGACGAATATTACGATATTTTTCGCAAAGTTTTGTGTATGCAAGAGGGTAATTGGCTTCTGTAAGGTCAAAGTTTTTAATGGTTAGGAGTGCGGAATCTTTTAGTGCTGATTGAAGATACGAAAATTTATCCACGTCCGACAAATCGTTATTAATGAACTAAACTATCAAACCGATCAATAAAACTTTCAAACAAACAACTTTCCCCATCAAACGTAGGCAGCGTCAGCGGAAGAAGAGACGCTTTCGACTTTAAAGTATCTAGCGGCGGGGACATATTAGCCCGAGGCAAAGATTGGCTGGTAAACAGCCTGAAATAGAGAGCTTTTATTTTAAAGTAATTGTTATCGAAGCGTTTACGTATAGCGTCTTCCATTTCAAATTGTTCGTCAGCGTTACCGGCGGAAGAAATTGCACCTACTACCCAATTATGGTGTGTTAAGAAATTTTCTGGAACGGTTTCCAGAGATTCAAACTGTGCCCTAAATAAATCTAAAAAGGCTGCTTCGACCATACATTTTTGAGCGATTTCAAACATTTCCTCTAGCGAATTGATTGCAATATTACGTAGAAAACTATTACGTTTCAACTTTTCTGCCATGGTTAAAAATAAATACAAAAGCGGATGAAATAAGAACGAGATCTCGACGATTTATAATAGCCTAGCGGCGATAACAAATACGTAAACCTATTGAAAAGCAGATAAGAAATGCTCGTAAACAACTCAAACCATACAAATTATGCTAATTAAAACTGTCAACGCTTTGAAGAGCAGTACGATTAATCATATGAGTCCGACGAGAAGTTTACCAATGTAAAATATTGCGGTGTAAAGTTCGAATAGCTCTGTGGTAGAAAAAAGTGGACATGTATACATAAATATAAGTGATAATTAACAAACAACATATAATTAATGGTTTTAACCAGATCAAGCGTTTACTCAAAGCAGTCACCTGTTGTTTACGAAGCCGTGCCAACGAAAAAAAAACGATGTAAAATCGACTCTTCCTTTTGCGGCTGTAGCGAAGCACATTTATGCAGATAGCGGTGTTGGAAAGAAAAGCGGTTCGTCTAATTAGAAGTTCTACGTAGCACGTGTAAACAGCGTTGCGGTCTGCTCGAACGACAAATCGATACTATCTTGCTTCGTAGATTTTTCAGTTAATACTGTTCTTGTGCATGCGGAATAACACAGTCTTATCACTCGCGGTACCTGTTGGCGTGTGTATGAAGTAAACATGAAAATTTTACTCTAACAAATTTAAATATACCGAGGCGAACGTACATAATCAACAAACTCAACAGAAAATAAAATTTAGCTTCAATTATTTACAATATAAACGGAACAGTTTACGTGATATAATATCAAGTAGCCGCTACCTATAATTTAATTTTTTCTTGCTTTCTATTAAAGCAATGACTTTATCAAAAAATCTCCATTTAGCCCAATATGTATGCGACAGTTTTAAATTTCAAGCATATATAAAAAGTTATTAACGTTTAAGATATATATATATATATATATATATATATATATATCAAGCAGCCGCTACCCTTACTTTAATTTTTTTGTTGCGTTCTATTAAAGCAACGGCCTTGTCAAAAAATCTCCATTTAAGCATACCAGCGTCCAATACGTATGCGACAGTTTTAGATTTCAAGCCCATTTAAAAAAGTTATTAACGTTTACGTGATATATATCACGTAGCCGCCACCTTTACTTTAATTTTTTTCTTGCTTTCTATTAAAGCAACGACTTTTTCAAAAAATCTCCATTTAGCCACACCAGTGCCCAATACGTATGCGGCAGAGTTTTGGATTTCAAGCCCAAATAAAAAAGTTATTAACGTTTACGTGATATATATATATATATATATATATATATATATATATATTGCTGTGATAAGGGGTTGTTTAAGGGTGTATTGTATAGCAAGGGTCGTGCAGAAACCATAAATTATGATGGAAGCAGAAAACCGCATTTATTTAGTAGAAAATTTAATAATTCTTATATTATGTAAATAGTAAGCATTTAACACCCTGTATATAGAGCATAATTAGTTTTAAGCAACGCAAATGAATACATCTTATAATAATAGGATGCATATTTAGCATAGAAATAGGTAATTCGTACATTAGGTGAATAACAAGTATTTAACACCCGGTATATAGAGCTTTAGTAATTTTAAGTAATGCAAATAACGATATTTTTCAGTAAAGGTATGCGTATTTAGAGGAATGATAATGAAGGTAATTAAACACGCATTGAAAAGAGTTCTAATTAGTTATAATATAATACGGAGATAAGAGATAAAACTTAACAAAGTATTGTGTAAGTGCGTAGAAACAATCAACATTATTGATAAGAAAATGCAGTTCAAAGATGCGTAAATAAATAAAAATAGACGAAAGTAAAATTCAAATTACAAAATGTATTTTTGTATAATATGGAAAACGCGATTATTTACTCAAAACAAAGTATGGTCTGATAACGAGGTATCTATAAGCAAACAACCATTACCCGGTAAACCAAGTATATTACATCAGAAAACCACTTCAAGTGCAGGATATACAAAGACCTCATTGGTTAAAATTAGCGACGGACTTTGTGGAAACCCAACCCACATGCAAGTAGGTTGAACCTATATTAACAGCGACAATGATAACGGAGTTCAGTTTTAGCTCAAGAAGGCTAAGCTGCGATACTCTGAACCTAAAAGTCACGCGTAATAATATAATAGTGAAATTAGATAGTGACAAGTTAGTGCTACAAATATGAAAGTTTATTTTGGCGATTAACGTGAGTAGAATTTGGGGGTAATTTATTTAAACTAATAAGATAATAATAGGGCTCCGAAGTGGATGGATATAATAAATTCAAATATAAAATTCCAAAGGGGTGTATAATCCTGATCCAAATGGGTGTATAATAAATTCAGGTGGATAGATATAAAATTACAAATGGGTGTATAATAAATTCAAGTGATTTGATAATAACTACAAATGGGTGTATAATTCTAATCCTAATTGGATGATAATAATTCTGAATTGATGTTGGTTGATAATGGATGGTATAATAATTTAAATGCATGGAAGATTCTAATTGAGGGTATAATATTTTAAATGTATGGGGATGTTTTAAATGGATTAATGTAATACTTCAAAGTAGCGTCGACGATTTTGATATAATTTTGAGTTGCAAGAAAATAAAGAAGCAATTTATGGAAACCAAAGGGTTCAATTAAGCAGAACAGAACAGGTCAGATCTTATTAGTTTTTAGATATTATTTTTTTTCTATTTTTAATTTTCATTACTGAATTTATTCAATTATATAAACTTGTGTAACAGAGTCAACAACAAACTTTGCATACGTTAAAAGTACGTAATATTATAAAGGGGTTTAGAACGTTCCAGGCTTCTTTGATAAAAAGAGTAGTTTTTGGTGACTTTAGATTGATTGCAAAGCATATAAATTTTGAGATAAATAAGACTTCTAATATTGATTGATTGAAGGGTGTATTTTAATAATTTCAAAACTTGTACATAATACTTCTTTTCATTATATAAAATTAATTGACTTCATTTTATAATTCAAACAAAGAGGTAATCAGAAAGGGGTGGAAAAGAGAAAAATTGATCATCGTAACATTATGCACTCTGTGTAGAATAATAAAAGCTAGCCGTGGCAGAATAATAATATTAGTGAGATTTAGAATTTGATTGGAGAACACAGAGAGGTGGAGTTATAGTAGAATACGCCATTGACATCAAGTACGGCGATATCATATCAATATATATATATATATATATATATATATATATATCAAGTAGCCGCTACCTTTACTTTAGTTTTTTTTTGCTTTCTATTAAAGCCACGACTTTGTCAAAAAATCTCCATTTAACCACACCAGCGCCGAATACGTATGCGACCGACTTTTAGATTTCAAGCCCAAATAAAAAAGTTATTAACGTTTACGTGATATATATCAAGTAGCCGCTACGTTTACCTTAATTTTTTTCTTGTTTTCTATTAAAGCAACGACTTTGACAAAAAAATCTGCATTTAGCCACACCAGCGTCCAATACGTATGCGACAGAGTTTCAGATTTCAAGCCCAAATAAAAAAGTTATTAGCGTTTACGTGATATACATATCAAGTAACCGCTACCTCTACTTTAATTTCTTTCTTGCTTTCTATTAATGCAACGAATTTGGCACAAAATCTCCATTTAGACACACCGGCGCCCAACACGTATGCGACAGAGTTTTAGATTTCACGCCCAAATAAAAAAGCTATTAACGTTTATGTGATATATATCAAGTAGCCGCTACATTTACTTTATTTTTTTCTTCCTTTCTATTAAAGCAACGACTTTGTCAAAAAATCTCCATTTAGCCACACCACCGTCCAATATGTATGCGACAGAGTTTTAGATTTCAAACCCAAATAAAAAAGTTATTAACGTTTACGTGATATATATTAAGTAGCCGTTACCTTTACGTTAATTGTTTTCTTGTTTTCTATTAAATCAAAGACTTTGTCAAAAAATCTCCATTTAGCCACACCACCGTCCAATAAGTATGTGACAGAGTTTTAAATTTCAAGCCCAAATAAAAAAGATATTAGCGTTTACGTGATATATATCAAGTAGCCACTACCTTTACTTTAATTTCTTTCTTGCTTTCTATTAATGCAACGACTTTGTCAAAAAATCTTCATTTAGCCACACCAGCGCCCAATATGTATGCGACAGAGTTTTAGATTTCAAGCCCAAATAAAAAAGTTATTAACGTTTACGGGATATATATCAAGTAGCCGCTACCTTTACTTTAATTTTTTCTTGCTTTCTATTATAGCGACTTTTTCAAAAAATCTTCATTTAGCTGCACTAGCGCCCAATAAGTATGCGACAGAGTTTTAAATTTCAAGCCCAAATAAAAAAGATATTAGCGTTTACGTGATATATATCAAGCAGCCGCTACCTTTACTTTAATTTCTTTCTTGCTTTCTATTAATGCAACGACTTTGTCAAAAAATCTCCATTTAGCCACACCAGCGCCCAATATGTATGCAACAGAGTTTTAGATTTCAAGCCCAAATAAAAAAGTTATTAACGTTTACGTAATATATATCAAGTAGCCGCTACCTTTACTTTAATTTTTTTCTTGCTTTCTATTTAAGCAACAACTTTGTCAAAAAATCTCCATTTAGCCACACCAGCGCCAAATGCGTAGGCGACAGAGTTTTAAATTTCAAGTCCAAATAAAAAAGTTATTAATGCTTTCGTGATATACATCAAGTAGCCAAAGTTATAATTTAAAAGAAAACAGGTTTAATGAGTCATAAATTGATACAAAGTAAAAAGAAATTATTAGGGCGAAACACGTCCACAGAATGCCCTGACTTCACTTGCCAATAATTTCTTTTTACTTTATATTAATTTGAGACTCATTAAACCTACTTTTCTTTTAAATTATAACTTTTGGCTATGGAAAAAGGCAGTTGAGCCGGATCTCCTCCGTGCCGACTGTTGCGAAAAAACTGCAATGTCAGGTGAAAGGACACGAAGACAAATTGTGAGCTAGGTGATGCTGTATTTACCATAAGGTGTCTGTCCCCTTCCCGATGAGCCCCAATTAGGGCAAAACGCGTCGATAGGATGCCCTCGTGGCTGAGATATTATTTTTGCATCAATTCATTAATATTCTTACGTTTCGACAAAGGTTGTTGCCTTTATCAAAGATACTACAATAAAAATTTTAAATGTCAATAAGGTAAAAAATCATTTTAAAGTATCACAGTACTTACTTAAAATCTAATGCCTAATAATCAAAAATCCTAAACATGGAGAAGTTGTTAAAACTTTAAAACAGGACATGTGAATGACATGTAAATGACATATGAACAGAGCACACCAAGGGATTTTTTTTTGTTTTAAACTTAATATTAAAATATCACATCTACTTGATATAAACAGGCAGCCAAAACTGAACAATATTCGAAAACCAGTCTGACATAAATTAGGTTCCATATGTAAAGTTAGATTAAACAATAATATATGCTTGCAATGAGCCTTGACTTTATACAATTGAAAATAATTATGTTATCCTGTAAAGATTTGAATAAATAGGATGTAAATTTTGATTATCTTGTATAAGGTTAATTGAATTATCTTCTCTATATATGTAATACGCTTCTAAAAAGATTCAAATCTTATAGTTCATTTCGTAATCTAATATTTCCACCTCTTCGTATTTGCAAACTACAGAAATTGATAATAAAATTTAAAAATACTAGACTAGTCCAATTGACTAAAAAAAAGCTCTATTTGTGTATGAATTCAATGAAAGACAATCCGACTAACCAAAAGTACATCCTATTTTATTGTGACAAAATAGATTAAAACCACAAAATTCTTTGTCTTTACATACCTAATCCATACATAAAAAATTTAACAATCCTCCTCAATATTAAATAGCGTCATCTTAATACTACAATGATTTCCTGGTTTGTCTATATTTATCTATGCTTATTTTAAAGTTGATGGGCCGATCCCTGAACCTTAATTTATATTCCCGGTTCTAATATGAGCCCATAGTATAAACTTCTCTGTACATCAGTGCACAATTTTAGCACTGAAAATTTCCAAAAAAAGACCCGTTTACCTTGTACATATGCAAAAATATACACAATAATTTATATGCACCTATTTACATAACTATATTTTAAATTCTCCCTTCTCAAAGGTAAATAGTTTAATTTTATGTCCATAAATTTATCAAAATACACCCAACATAACACTAATAGTTTAAACATCGAATAAGCACTACAAACAATAGTTTTTAAAAAAAATTCATTACCTGGAATGTTTCGCACCCACAACTCTACCATGAAGCCACCTCTGAAGATGCTCTCCTTTACCGACTGCTTGTACCAGAATCACTCCACGTTGCTGCATGCCATCAGGAACAGCAGTTACTCCTCCAAATTACTTGGCATCCAAATTATGGTATCTCCAAACCCTCTGTACTGCTGCTACTGGTCCATGAACATCCACTTCTTCCGGCCAATGTCCAACAAGCAGCATCAACCAAACTATATGGAAGTCGCTACTTACTGTTCATTCTGCTTCGTGTTACAAAATCAATTTTATACAATTCACACCGATTTTAATATTGCACCAACTTGTGCTTTTAATAACTTGTAATTTAAAATCTCGGACACACTAGTCGCGTACTTATTAATTGTAGTAGTTTGAAGTCAGGATGAAGATGATCAGAGAAAGAGAATTCCGTCTCCAGGTCGTTTATATAACCATACTCCCTACCAACTTGCACGTATCCCCTAACAAACCTTCCTCGAAAATTTTCACACCACTCGCAGCAATCAAGCTTTTCACCGTAAAACCTATCCAACGGCTCACACAATTCTCAAAATCACCGTACACAATAACACAACAGTCGTTCGATTCTGCTAATCTCGTCGTTAACCTTCGACGATTCCCTGTAAATTCGACCGCCCCTTGCCAAACGTCTTCTAAAATTCAGAATTTTGTTGTACAAACAAGTATTTTATGCCGAAAAGCTCATTAAATTTTCTAACCATTCTACTTTCTTCTGAAGTCTCAGCCCATTGCTATCACACCTAAACAACCAAAACATGCCTTTCATATGCGCGTACATACCATTATCTCACTTCCACTCGTATCACAATATGTTTTATCCTTCATTTCGCACCCTACCTAACTTCCCTGTCAGTTATACTTCTCTTGTATCCTTGTCTAAACCATGTTTTCTATTTCTTTGCCTTTTCCTTCTATAACCATCTTGTTCATAGTCTTTTCACCCCACTTTTCCTTACACCTTGAAAATCAATATCTTCTGCAAACACGCTGCATCCCTGTCTCGCATATTACCTTTAAAAATGTCCTCGTCTTACAAACATTTGAAAGTCATTACAATTGACCATATTATATCTTCCCTGTGTTTCTAACATATGCCAAATATAGTCTTTTGCTAGATTTTATCGATCTGTTTCTACATGTAACCGTCCGTTCCATATTACAGACATTTTGTTCAAATTAACGATTTTTACGTAGAAGTCTTTAATTAATTCATTCTTAACGTTTAAAGCTTTACCGGAACCGTTTTATTTTCTGCACGTCCCTTCTTTAAAATCTATAGCTGTTATAACTTGTTTAAGATTATTAAACCTTGGACATTTACATAAATGTTTAAGCTTATATTACCCTACACTATTTTATACCCAGAAGGAATTTACCTTCCTTGCATAAATTATCGATTTTTACACTACACCTGAAATGAAAAACTTTTATACTAACATATTTGTACATTATTTCTTAGCTTCATTATACTTGTTTACCTTGCCATCCTTCCTATTAGTAATTAATAATTATCCTAATTCTGAAATGAAAAAAAACAATTAAACCTACATTATTTTACATAGTACCATCCCTATTCTATCGTATTGAAAAACGTTTTAAATTAGAAATTGATTTTTATGCACGGGGTACCTACAAATAAATAATTGTCTGACTTATGTAATTCGATCTTAGCCTAGAAATCCTAGTAATATATATATATATATATATATATATATATATATATATATATCTACAGCAAGGTCATTAACTTACAAATATATATATATATATATATATATATATATATATATATATGGCTAAATGGAGATTTTTTGACAAAATCGTTTCCTTTAATAGAAAGCAAGAAAAAAATTAAAGTAAAGGTAGCGGCTACTTGATATATATCACGTAAACGTTAATAACTTTTTATTTGGGCTTGAAATCTAAAACTATGTGGCATACGTATTGGACGCTGGTGTGGCTAAATGGAGATTTTTTGACAAAGTCGTTTCATTAATAGAAAGCAAGAAAGAAATTAAAGTAGAGGTAGCGGCTACTGAATATATATCACGTAAACGTTAATAAATTTTTATTTGGGCTTGAAATCTAAAACTATGTGGCATACGTGTTGGGCGCTGGTGTGGCTAAATGGAGATTTTTTGACAAAGTCGTTGCTTTAATAGAAAGCAAGAAAGAAATTAAAGTAGAGGTAGCGGCTACTGAATATATATCACGTACACGCTAATAACTTTTTTATTTGGGCTTGAAATCTAAAACTATGTGGCATACGTATTGGACGCTGGTGTGGCTAAATGGAGATTTTTTGACAAAGTCGTTGCTTTAATACAAAACAAGAAAGAAATTAAAGTAGAGGTAGCGACTACTGGATATATATCACTAATAACCTTTTTATTTGGGCTTGAAATCTAAAACTCTGTCACATACGTATTGGACGCTGGTATGTTTAAATGGAGATTTTTTGACAAGGTCGTTGCTTTGATAGAATGCAAGAAAAAAATTAAAGTAAAGGCAGTGGCTACTTGATATATATATCACGTAAACATTAATAACTTTTTATTTGGGCTTGAAATCTAAAACCATGTGGCATACATATAGGACGCTGGTGTGGCTAAATGGAAATTTTTTGACAAAGTCGTTGCTTTAATAGAAAGCAAGAAAAAAATTAAAGTAGAGGTAGCGGCTACTGGATATATATCACGTACACGCTAATAACTTTTTTATTTGGGCTTGAAATCTAAAACTCTGTCGCATACGTATTGGGCGCTGGTATGCTTAAATGGAGATTTTTGACAAGGTCGTTGCTTTGATAGAATGCAAGAAAAAAATTAAAGTAAAGGCAGTGGCTACTTGATATATATCACGTAAACGTTAATAACTTTTTATTTGGGCTTGAAATCTAAAACTATGTGGCATACATATTGGACGCTGGTGTGGCTAAATGGAAATTTTTTGACAAGGTCGTTTCTTTAATAGAACGCAAGAAAAAAATTAAAGTAAGGGTAGCGGCTACTTGATATATATCACGTAAACGTTAATAACTTTTTATTTGGCTTGAAATCTAAAACTATGTGGCATACATATTGGACGCTGGTGTGGCTAAATGGAATTTTTTGACAAAGTCGTTGCTTTAATACAAAACAAGAAAGAAATTAAAGTAGAGGTAGCGACTACTTGACATATATCACATAAACACTAATCACTTTTTTATTTGGGCTTGAAATCTAAAACTCTGTCGCACACTTATTGGGCGCTGGTGTGGCTAAATGGAAATTTTTTGACAAAGTCGTTGCTTTAATAGAAAGCAAGAATAAAATTAAAGTAAATGTAGCGGCTACTTGATATATATCACGTAAACGCAAATAACTTTTTTATTTGGGTTTGAAATCTAAAACTCTGTGGTACATATTGGGCGCTGGCGTGGCTAAATGGAGATTTGTTGACAAGTCGTTGCTTTAATAGAAAGCAAGAAAAAAATTAAAGTAAAAGTAGCGGCTACTTGATATATATAACGTAAACGTTAATAACTTTTTATTTGGGCTTAAAATCTAAAACTATGTGGCATACATATTGGACGCTGGTGTGGCTAAATGGAAATTTTTTGACAAGGTCGTTTCATTAATAGAAAGCAAGAAAGAAATTAAAGTAAAGGTAGCGGCTACTTGATATATATCACGTAAACGCTAATAACTTTTTATTTGGGCTTGAAATCTAAAACTATGTGGCATACGTATTGGACGCTGGTGTGGATAAATGGAGATTTTTTGACAAAGTCGTTGCTTTAATACAAAACAAGAAAGAAATTAAAGGTAGCGACTACTTGACATATATCACTAAACCTAATAACTTTTTATTTGGGCTTGAAATCTAAAACTCTGTGGCATCACTTATTGGGCGCTGGTGCTAAATGGAAATTTTTGACAAAGTCGTTGCTTTAATAGAAAGCAAGAAAAAATTAAAGTAAATGTAGCGGCTACTTGATATATATCACATAAACGCTAATAACTTTTTTATTTGGGCTTGAAATCTAAAACTCTGTCGCACACTTATTGGCGCTGGTGTGGTTAAATGGAGATTTTTTGACAAAGTCGTTTCATTAATAGAAAGCAAGAAAAAATTAAAGTAGAGGTAGCGGCTACTTGATATATATCACGTAAACGTTAATAACTTTTTATTTGGGCTTGAAATCTAAAACTCTGTCGCATACGTATTGGGCGCTGGTGTGCCTAAATGGAGATTTTTTGACAAAGTCGTTGCTTTAATAGAAAGCAAGAAAAAATTAAAGTAGAGGTAGCGGCTACTGGATATATATCACGTAAACGCTAATAACTTTTTTATTAGGTCTTGAAATCTAAAATTCTGTCGCATACGTATTGGACGCTGGTATGCTTAAATGGAGATTTTTGGACAAGGTCGTTGCTTTAATAAAACGCAACAAAAAAATTAAAGTAAGAGTAGCGGCTACTTGATATATATCACGTAAACGTTAATAACTTTTTCATATATGCTTGAAATCTAAAACCTGTCGCACACGTATTGGCGTGGTGTCCTAAATGGAGATTTTTACAAAGTCGTTGCTTTAATAGAAAGCAAGAAAAAATTAAAGTAGAGTAGCGGCTACTTGATATATATCACGTAAACGTAATAACTTTTTATTTGGGCTTGAAATCTAAAACTATGTGCATACATATTGGGCTGGTGTGGCTAAATGGAATTTTTGACAAAGTCGTTGCTTTAATAGAAAGCAAGAAAAAATTAAAGTAGAGGTAGCGGCTACTGATATATATCACGTAAACGTAATAACTTTTTATTTGGGCTTGAAATCTAAAACTCTGTCGCATACGTATTGGCGCTGGTGTGTTAAATGGAGATTTTTACAAAGTCGTTGCTTTAATAGAAAGCAAGAAAAAATTAAAGTAGAGCGGCTACTTGATATATATCACGTAAACGTTAATAACTTTTTATTTGGGCTTGAAATCTAAAACCTGTGCATACTATTGGCGCTGGTGTGGCTAAATGGAATTTTTGACAAAGTCGTTCTTTAATAGAAAGCAAGAAAAAATTAAAGTAGAGGTAGCGGCTACTTGATATATATTAACGTAAACGTTAATAACTTTTTATTTGGGCTTGAAATCTAAAACCCTATGTGGCATACGTATTGGGCTGGTGTGGTAAATGGAGATTTTTGACAAAGTCGTTGCTTTAATAGAAAGCAAGAAAAAAAATTAAAGTAAGTAGCGGCTACTTGATATATATCACGTAAACGTTAATAACTTTTTATTTGGGCTTGAAATCTAAAACCCTGTCGCAACGTATTGGGGCTGGTGTAAATGGAGATTTTTACAAAGTCGTTGCTTTAATAGAAAGCAAGAAAAAATTAAAGTAGAGGCGGCTACTTGATATATATCACGTAAACGTTAATAACTTTTTATTTGGGCTTGAAATCTAAAACCTGTCGCATACGTATTGGCGCTGGTGTGCAAATGGAGATTTTTACAAAGTCGTTGCTTTAATAGAAAGCAAGAAAAAATTAAAGTAGAGTAGCGGACTTGATATATATCACGTAAACGTTAATAACTTTTTATTTTTGAAATCTAAAACCCTTGTCGCATACGTATTGGCGCTGGTGTGTAAATGGAGATTTTTACAAAGTCGTTGCTTTAATAGAAAGCAAGAAAAAAATTAAAGTAGAGTGGGCTACTTGATATATATCACGTAAACGTTAATAACTTTTTATTTGGGCTTGAAATCTAAAACCTGTCGCAACTATTGGGCGCTGGTGTGCCCAAATGGAATTTTTTACAAAGTCGTTGCTTTAATAGAAAGCAAGAAAAAAATTAAAGTAAGTAGCGGCTACTTGATATATATCACGTAAACGTTAATAACTTTTTATTTGGGCTTGAAATCTAAAACTTGTCGCATACGTATTGGGGCTGGGTGCCCAAATGGAGATTTTTACAAAGTCGTTGCTTTAATAGAAAGCAAGAAAAAATTAAAGTAGAGGTAGCGGCTACTTGATATATATCACGTAAACGTTAATAACTTTTTATTTGGGCTTGAAATCTAAAACTTGTGCAACTATTGGGCTGGTGTGCCCAAATGGAGATTTTTGACAAAGTCGTTGCTTTAATAGAAAGCAAGAAAAAAAATTAAAGTAAGGAGCGGCTACTTGATATATATCACGTAAACGTAATAACTTTTTATTTGGGCTTGAAATCTAAAACCCCTGTCGCAACTATTGGGCGCTGGTGTGAAATGGAATTTTTTACAAGGTCGTTGCTTTAATAGAAAGCAAGAAAAAAATTAAAGTAAGAGCGGCTACTTGATATATATCACGTAAACGAATAACTTTTTATTTGGGTTGAAATCTAAAACTTGTGCATACGTATTGGCGCTGGTGTGGCTAAATGGAATTTTTGACAAGTCGTTGCTTTAATAAAACAAGAAAAAATTAAAGTAAAGAGCGGTCTTATAATATAACGTAAACGTTAATAACTTTTTTTTGGGCTTGAAATCTAAAACTGTGCAATATTGGCGCTGGTGTGGCAAATGGAATTTTTTACAAAGTCGTTGCTTTAATAGAAAGCAAGAAAAAATTAAAGTAAAGGTAGCGGCTACTTGATATATATCACGTAAACGTTAATAACTTTTTATTTGGGCTTGAAATCTAAAACTTGTGCATACGTATTGGGGGGCTAAATGGAAATTTTTAAAAATCTTTTTAATGAAACAAAAAAAATTAAAATTTTGCCTTTGTAATTAAAAATTAAAATTTTTTTTTTGAAACAAAAAATTTAAATTTGGGGTGGGGGCTAAATGGAATTTTTTACAAAGTTTCTTTAATGGCGAAAAAATTTGGGGGCGGCTTTGTTAATAGAAATTTTAAAATTTTTTTTTGAAACAAAATTTTAAAGTAGGCGTGGTTGTAAATAAAATTTTTAAAATTTTTTTAAAAAAAAAAAAATTTGTAAGGTAGGGCTTTTAATGAAATTTTAAAATTTTTTTTTTGAAACAAAATTTTAAAGTAGGCGGGAAATAGATTTTTTAAAACTTTTTAATGGCGAAAAAAATTAAAGTGGACCTATTGTTTTCCTAAAGAAAAATTTTTAGGGCTTAAATTAAAACCCGGAATTTTGGGGGGCTAAATGGGAATTTTTACAAAGTTTCTTTTTAATGGCGAAAAAAATTAAAGTGAGTAGGGCTTTGAATAATGAAATTAAAATTTTTTTTTTGAAACAAAATTAAGTAGGGGGGGGCTAAAGGAATTTTTTGACAAATTTTTTTGAAACAAAAAAATTAAATAAAGGGCGGCTTTGTTAATGAAAATTTAAAATTTTTTTGGGCTTAAATTAAAACCGGAAAATTTGGGGGGTGGGCTAAATGGAATTTTTACAAAGTTTCTTTAATGGCGAAAAAATTAAAAAACCTTTGATAATTATGCGTTTTTTTTATTTGGGTTTTAAAATCGTGTTTATTGGGCGGGGTTAAAGGAATTTTTGAAAATCGTTCTTTAATAAAAAAAAAATTAAATAAAAGGGCGGCTACGTATTTCCGTCAATAATTTTTATTTGGGCTTAAATTAAAACCCGGAAATTGGGGTGGTGGGCTAAATGGAATTTTTACAAAGTCTTCTTTAATGGCAAAAAAAAAAAAGGTCGGCTACTTGTTTTCCTAAAGAATTTTTTATTTGGGCTTAAATTAAAACCGGAATAGGGGCGGGGTTTAAAGGAATTTTTCAAAGTTTCTTTAATGGCGAAAAAATTAAAAAGTGGGCTTTGTATTTCCGTCTAATAATTTTTAGGGCTTGTTAAAACCCCAAGATTGGGTGGGGGAAATGGAATTTTTACAAACGTTTTTAATAAAAAGGAAAAAATTAAAAATGCGGCTACTTGTTTTCCTAAAGAAAATTTTTAGGGCTTGTTAAAACCCGGAATTGGGGTGGGTTGGCAAATGGAATTTTTTACAAAGTTTCTTTAATGGGCGAAAAAATTAAATAGGGTACGGTATTGTTTTCCAAAGAAAATTTTTTTTTGGGCTTAAATTAAAACCCAAAGATTGGGGTTTGGGGGGGAAAAACTTGTTTAATAGAAACGAAAAATTAAAAATGGGCTATTAATATTGAAACGTAATCTTTTTTTGGGCTTGAAATTAAAACCCGTCGCCCTATTGGGGGGGAAAAAATTTTTAAAAGTGGCTTTAATAAAAAAAAAAAAATAATAGGGCTTGAAATTAAAACCCTTAACTTTTATTTGGGCTTGAAATTAAAATTGCCAAATTTGGGCCTTGGCAAAAATTTTTAAAAGTGGCTTTAATAAAACAAGAAAAAATTAAATAAGGGCTTGAATAACCGTAAACGAATAACTTTTATTTGGGTTGAAATTAAAATTCCAAGTTTGGGCCTTGGGGCAAAAATTTTTACAAAGCGGCTTTAATAAAACAAGAAAAAATTAAATAAAGGGGCTTATTAACTAAAAATTAACTTTTTATTTGGGTTGAAATTAAAATTTGCAAATTTGGGTTGGGGCAAAGGAATTTTTGAAAAGTGGCTTTAATAAAACAAAAAAATTAAATAAAGGGTTTGAATAACCGTCGAAATAACTTTTTTTGGGCTTAAAAAAATTGAAGTTTGGGGTGGGTTGCAAAGGAATTTTTAAAAGTGGCTTTAAAGGGAAAAAAAATTAAAGAAGGGTTACTTTATTTTAAACAAAACTTTTTATTTGGGCTTGTCTAAAATGGGAAAGGCGTGGTTGAAATGGAATTTTTAAAAGCGTTGCTTTAATAAAACAAGAAAAAAAAATAATAGGGTTTGAATTAACTCGTTAACTTTTTTTTGGGCTTAAATTAAAATTTCAAGTTTGGGCCTTGGCAAAGGAATTTTTAAAAAGTCGTTTCTTAATAAAACAAGAAAAAATTAAATAATTATTGCTAAATCCCAAAAAAACTTTTTATTTGGGCTTGAAATTAAAATTTGGCCAATTTGGCCCTTGGGAAAGGAATTTTAAAAGTCGTTTCTTAATAAAACAAAAAAATTAAATAATGGGCTTTAATCCTAAACGTTAATAACTTTTTATTTGGGTTGAAATTAAAATTTAAAATTCGTGGTTTTAAAGGAAAAAAGTGGCTTTAATAGAAAAAAAAAAATTAAATAAATTTTATTCCTAAATTAAAACTTTTTATTTGGGCTTGTCTAAAAATTGGAAATTTTTGGGGTGGTTGGTTTTTTAAAAGCGGTTTAAAAAAGAAGAAAAATTAAATAAGGGCGGTATAATTTATGTAAACTAAAACTTTTTTTGGGCAAACTAAAATGCGCTGGGGTGGGTGGCCCTAAATGGGATTTTTACAAAGTCGTTGCTTTAATAGAAAGCAAGAAAAAAAAATAAGTAGGGCCTATTAATATATAAACGTAAAACTTTTTATTTCTTTTAAAATTGGGCAATTATTGGGCTGGTTGCCCTTTTTTTTTGACAAAGTCGTTGCTTTAATAAAACAAGAAAAAATTAAATAAGGACGGCTACTTTATTTCCTAAATTAAAACTTTTTATTTGGGCTTGTTAAAATTGGTTTACATTGGCCTTTTGGCAAATAGATTTTTAAAATCGTTTCTTTAATAAAAAAGGGAAAAAATTAAAGTAAGGTAGGGCCTTGTTTTCCTAAAGTTAAAACTTTTTATTTGGGCGAAAAAAAAGTAAGTAGGGCCTGGTTCTAAATATTTTTAAATGGGCTTAAAAAAAAGAAAAAATTGTGGGTGCCATTGAATTTCACGTAAAGAAAAAAATTTTTATTTGGGCTTGCTAAAACTTGTATCGTATTCCTTTGGGAAAAAATTTTTGACAAAGTCGTTGCTTTAATAGAAAGCAAGAAAAAAATTAAAGTATAGGTAGCGGCTACTTGATATATATCACGTAAACGCTAATAACTTTTTTTATTCGGACTTGACCCACAGCCTGATACCAAAAATCGTAATTTTTAAGCAGTGGAAATCGGTCTCATATTTCAATCTATAAAATTGCATATTATTAGTCCCTATGCTTTTCATCGCTTTATTCTCTCGTGAAACGAAGTATAGTTTTATTTTTGGAAGAAACTGACTTTAGGAAAGCGAATCCCACATTACACGTCACTCATAAAACACAACAAAATTGAGCTTGTTAAGATGCTATCAAAAGTAATATCAGAGTACTGGGGCGAAGATTCCCTTATTTGCAATAAAACATTTTGTTTAGGTTCAAGAGCAAATAAAGTGGATCATCTTGTTTTTGTGAAAAATCTAAATTGTGAAAATCAAAAATTAGAAGAATTACCTACTAGAGAACACAAATGTAAAAATGTTTGCATTATATTAAATATTTATTATTTTCAAATAAATATAATAATGTAGATACACTTGTAAATAAATCATGCATATAAATGCATATTAAAATACAGGGTGCACCATTAAGAGTGGGACGTAGAACAACTGAAGATTCTCTTATTTAAAATAAGTCAATTAAACTAAATATGCTTAGACAACATATTACTCATTTCCGAAATAAAGTGTTAAGCCCCCAATTAATAACGTGGTTGATTTTAGATATATTCGCACCTTATGGTCGATGCTTTGTTTTAATTTATTTTTAATTGTGAATCTACACTGAGAATGTGACATGGCATTAGTAAGAAAATAAAATTTAAAATTATAAAACTTCTCAGGCTTTCCTCAATTTTTGAAAATCAGGTGCTGAAGGAAGGCAGGTGGGGGATAAAAATTTTCTGTGCACACTACAGAATTCACATAGCTGCACATACATTGAGTGGTCACAGTATATGGGTTGATTTGTTCAGTTTTTTTTTAATTTTAGGAAATCGAGAGTTGAAGGGGAGTGGCAAATAAAAATTTTCTGTGCACACGATAAAACTCAGGTGACTGCACCTACCCTAAACAGTCGTACAATTTGGGTCAATTTTCTCAGGTGGGTGGGGGGGGGGGAAACTGGCTCTATCTGCACTGAACGGCCACATAATATGGAACGATTTTCTCGGGTTTCCTTCATGGAGGTAATTTCTGTGCATGCAAACTCACGTAGCCGCACCTATACCGCACAGTCGCACAATATGGGTCGATTTTTTCAGGTTTTGTAACAGTTTTTTTGACCACTGCAGAACGTCAATAAATTTTTAGTTTCACAAACCTTTTGTCTAGTCAATTACATCACGTAAACAACTTTTAAGTAAATAAATATCTGTATTGGTATCATGAGGTCTAACCGCCATACAGAAATGCTAGTTTGGTTGCTAACATCAGGCGTTAAATGTTAGTATGAATATTATCAAGGCCAAACAGCTTTCCTGTTTCATGCATATTGCATCAGCGCTCACTTTAGCTAGAACTTTCATCAAGAATTAACATGAAAATCCAAAGGGTTCTAGCAAGTAATTTGCGTGTGGCCTTGTGCCGTAGTGGAGCCCTGGTGTAGCGAACACTAGGCTCAGTGTTTTTAATAATGGTAAGCAGTTAAAAATAATTTACTAGACAAACTAAATAATTTTGTTGTAGCGCTCTTTCGATATCTCTTAAAATAGTTCTTTAAATAACTTCGTAAAAGTTTCAATTAAATATTTCTTACAACACTTCGTTAAAAACTTTCAATTAAATACTTCTTAAAATGCTCCGTAAAATCTTCAATTAAATATTTATTTTATAATTCTTCTACAAATGTAGAGGAAGAACTTTTAAGAAATCGTTTTGTATATCAATTGTAAGGCTTCTTCGTATATTCATTTGTTAGAACGATTCCGCCTTATCTGGTTTTATAAAAATAAGGCCGTCTAAATGTTGTTTCAAGATGATATTAATTCTATTTTCGCATCTACAAGTATCAAGTTATAGTTCATTCACGTCAACGTTGCGATTAGAAAATATCGAACTAAGATGACCGTCTTTCAACTTTACTAGAATAGTTGGATTTAATGAAATGTTCTGTAAGGAAACAATATGTTTTGATTTTAAAGAAACGTTCTACAAAGTACGTAGAAATTTTTATGGTTTGGAACTAAAGTCCGATAATTAATTGAAATGGTCTTTTTGAAGTTGCAAGTGTTAAATTACAAGTAATTAGGAGGACAACTACATTATTTTGGTAACGATCTACACATATTGGAACGTCCAAGTTTTGTATTGGATTTTGGTTGGTCCTGTTTGTGCGTATCAAAAAAACGATTTAAGTTCATATGGTCCGGTCCAAGGATCACGCAGCTGATTGTGTGCTGTACAACATGTGGAGCCGACGTCAATTGTTTGCCGAAGAACGTATGTATTAGCACCTGTTCTAACATGCTGTAACACCTTCACGTAAACAACATCTGTTGAAACGAGGTAAGAGATTAATATTATTCTTACATCACGTCTACAATTGGCAATCTTTGATACAAGGCTGCTTCAGAAAATAACTCTGTGATGACAATATAATTGCAGTGTAATCACAGTCACTATTTTTAATGAAATTAAGCAAACCTAAAGAGTTCTTATTAAAGTTTCATTTATGCAAGATTTCACTTACAGTTTCTGAATGTTGAATTAATAGAGAATTTAGATAATTTTTTATATATATAGATATATGTAAACCGAATAACAGTTCTGGTATTTTTGGTATAAATTCAAGTTAAATTTTGTAACGAAAACAAAACAAAGTTTTTGATATTTCTTTTGAATTCATAATCCTACCTCAGGGTAGACAAAATTTGTATTATCTTTTCTTAAACATAAATTTTATACTTACAATTTTTTATGAAGGAACAACTTTTAATTAAAGAATCAACATTTAATTTTCTTAATTAATTGTTTTATTCTGAACAAGTAAGTTCAGAAATAGAGTAACCAGGTATATGAACAAATAGCATAAAGTGGTAACCCCTATTTAACAAGAAGCTTTAATAGCCTTTTCAGAATTTGAAGCATAAAATCTGTGTTCATAATATTGTTTGCCTGATTAACCTTTTCTGTTTTTTTAATATGAGGTAACAAGAGAATACCTCTTGTGTCCTCACTTTTGTTAATTTAATTAAATTTTTTTTACATCTTCTGAATTAGCAGTTAATACGAGATTCTTCTCTAAGGACTCCCAAGTCCTCCTTAGGGAAACCCTGTGTTTAAAAATTAATGACTTGGTGGCGCCCTACTTAAACCCCTGTTTTGTTAAGAATCAAGCCCTAGTAAGAAAATAATGCTTTGTAAAAAGAACCACAACCAATTCTCATAAGGTCTGCTCAAGGAATAGACCCCTAGCATAGTCGGAAGATATTTGCGTCCCATCATTTTAAGGAAATCCTTCCTTAAAGTTAACTGGTCACATTTGCGGATATAAAAATAACCCCTAACTAGTAAACAACCAGTAAGTTACATTTTAGTTTTCTTCAAATTTTGTAATGGTAAAGTTTGAATACGGTTAAGAAACACACGGGTCAGACAGAAACAGGAAGAACAATAAAGTAAGGACCCACACGTATCACAATTACAAATAAAACAAAAGAAACAAATACCAGGCTAATTACAAACATGAAGAGTGAGGGGATTCACATAGACAAAAAATACATCGCCAACAATTTTGTATTTACAATAAAAAAAATAAAAAATTTTATTTAAACAAGCAAAAAATTAATAAAGTTACTATTTAAAAAGGCAATTTTACTCTATGGACAAATGCAATAGCTGTTCCACGAAGTGCGCATTTCATAGCTAATATGTAATAAATCTAATAAGTAAACAAACAAGTAATGCTGAATTCATATAAGCAAGTGCGTTAAGTAAAAAAAAAGTATTAAATTTAGAAACATTTCTAGTAAGGATTTCAACATAACAAGAAACGCTAGCAAAGCTAATTTCAAAGTGAGTTTAAAAACATTTTTCGTACGTCAGCACCATGCAACTTGGGTTTATCCGACGGTATGTGAAAAAAAGAAAAGAAGTAACATACTTCTATGTGTCAGGATACTTATCTTGCAATCCGTCGGAGATGGATCAGCACAACAACGCCACGGTAGTCAGTAACATCCACACTGCTACCGTAATTGCAACAGCGGTCTACATACAAGAGCAGTTGGTCTACGTCAAAGAATAATCCAGCCTACATAAAAAGCAATTTGGTGTAACGTAGTAGAACCATTAGGCCTACGACTAAGAATAATCAGGCCTACTTCAAAGAGCACTACCTATGTGGAAAAGCAGGGCCTATGTAAGAAAGCAAAAACGAAAATCCTATTAGTATTAATTAGTGCGTACGAACTTACCAATGCACAGAGATATAGCCTATCCAAGGAAGCGTGCATTGCTCTTAAAGTAATAATTCGTTATGCATAGTGTGCTAGCACAGAAAGTAGGATCAGAGTGTAAGTCAAATTTGGAAATGAAACTGATAATCGATTTAAATATTTGAGTAACACCTGTAAACTTTTAAAGACGTTATGCAAAAATAGACAACCAAAACAGGCAAATATGAATACAATTGTAGAATGTTATAATATTCAAACTTGTATATTCTTTAAAAAATAAAATTTGTAGATAACTGAGCTATATTTGAAGCTTTATATCAAATCATAGAAATAAATCGAGGTACTTTGACTTAATTTAAATGCGCTACTTACATTCTACAGCATGTTGGAAAAGTACATATTTTAGTCGTATGAAGATGATCTTTACAGAAACAAGTCGATTTATTTAAGTAGGATGTGTAATCAGGGGTGTTTCCTTTAACCAATAGTTACACAAAATATCGAAGCGGAAGCGTGGGAATATTTATAAAGAATCTTAAATTAAATGAAAATATTTATTAGAGTAGAATTAAACGTAACAATATTTGAAAATCAGAAACTAAAGGAGCAGAAAATAAAAATTTTCTATGCACACGATACAACTCATGTTGCCTGAGTGGCCGTACAATGCGAGTCGAGTTTTAAGATATTTGTGTGTGTGTGGGGAGGGGATAAAATTTTTAATTTTGGGGGCAACTAAAAAACCAACATTGTCACACTCACACAGTTTGGCTGCATTTGATTGAAAACTACTATATAATTTTTTAATATACTATTAATTGGTCAGCAAATTTGCATGTGTTCTGAAAGACGATATAAGAAAAATAAGAATCTGTATAAGCCAAATCTAAGTAGTGATAAAGAAAAAACAAAACGCAATTAATGCAACTTTTTACAGTATATACATGTTTTTTAAACCTTAAAAAAAAGTTTCAAAATCAACTATGTACAAACTGACAAGCAAGAATTTCTTAATATTCTATTCTTCAATAAAATTTCTCACAAGTGAAAACTACGTTGTATAATATTTTAATGTAGCATACCTTTACAGAAAAACTAATTTAATATTATTATTACAGTAGTGTCATCAAAGCACACGTTTATAATACATAAAAAAATTTTGGTGGTAATTGACTTGAGTGAATTTTCCAAAAATTGAAGCCAGAAGGGAATGCTTCTTAATAAATCATAACCTAAAATTTTCTGAACATTACACCTGTGAACATACAGTGGCTAATAAATACTTTGCACTGCTGTGATTGAAGATATCAATAAATTGCAATCTAAAAATTCATTACAAATGACAAAAAATTAGATAAATCCATTATTTGTGGATTTACTATTACTTACAATTCCCAATAGGAGAGAAAATACTAGATGTTTTATTATAGTTACGTAAAAATTTTTTACAGGTGTCATTTAGCAATATACTGCATGTGAAGAAGTGTAAGTATTATACCCGAAATGTTTTGTAAGTATGTGCAAACTGTCATAATGCCACATTTGCCATTACGTAAAAACATTTATAAACAAGATGCAGCTTATATAATTGTAACAAAAGATTTATGTTGCACAAGGCATGCTAAATAGAAAATTATTAATATTTATCGACAAATTAATATTTTATAGCACATTCTATTTTTTGCATAAAAGGTATGCCAATTTCATAAAGTATTTAAACACATACCTAGTTCCTTCAGGAGCACTAAATTGCCTGTTCGCGCGATTCCGCCTGTTATTTCGTTCCTCTCTAGTTTCAGTAAGTCTTCTTTCTATTTTACCATCATTTGTTCGGTGATGAGTGGTTTTACTATCTGAAGTAGATACACAATAAATATGACAGCTTTTATTGCTCTTATACTAAAGCTAGAACCAAACACCTTTTGATAACCTAATTATTAGGGGAAGCGGTAAAATATAAATACATATAACTTGTAATGAGAATTACCTTCACGCTTTGCCTCCTGAACCTTATTATGTAGGGGCGTTTCTTTAAATATCTTTTTCTGCACAGGCGTTTGTTTATGTTTTAATACGGGTTCAAATTTGCCCTTGTTTTCTTTCTCTGCGCCTTTGACTTTTTTCTTATCTTCCTTTTCTTGCTCCTTTACTTTAAGTAATTCTATGGGATCTGATTCATCATCCAAAAATAGAGCATATCTATTTCGTACTCCAATACCGTACGAATTCTCCATTGTATCAAATAAACGTTTAATTAATTATAATCAAAGGATGCTAGAAGATTGAAGTTTAACTACCACATAGCTCACGTATTCATTTCCTACAATATGGCCAGGAAACTTACACAACACAGTGTCTACTGACGTACTGACAATAACTAACGTATGCGCAGGCGCTAATTTCTTACGTATTTACGTTTCCCAAATAATTTGTATTATGCAGCATTGCCAAAAGTACAATTTTAACCGTACTAACAAAGTAAAATAGTAAATGGAAATTATTATTTTGGCAAAGAAAGCTAGAAAATCTATACACTGAATACCTAGTTACAAATAATAAAAACCTAGTACCTGAGTGCTCTTTTTGTTAATTACAATAATGCTGCGTTTGAAATATTACATATGTAGAAATAAACTAAACCAAAACTAAATTATATCCTATTCAACTTAATTTTATTAAAGCAAATAGTTTTTACTCGCAATCAATTAATGTTTAATATGCATGTAATTACGAAATTTATTTAAGTTACATATAAACTGTTAAGAAATCATTTGCTTATATTATTTTAACCAACTGAGACGGAAATAAAAAGTTTTGTGATCTATGAAAGAAGCAAGTTCAAAGTAATAACGCACAATAAAAGCAATTTACTTCATTTGCAATGAATTAACTATAATGACTTCTGGCTTGTAATAAAGCCTTTTAATGTTTTAAATAGATTTCTATTAAAATCTTTATAAAATTTCCTCTCCGTATACCCGTATACAATAAACGTTTTTTATGTCAAAATTACATAACTGACACTAATTATAAATTTCAAATTCGTCAATGTCATGGTTGCGTTTTATTTTGTTTTTGTAGGAATATGCAACTATACTTCTAACAAACTGACTAATAAGCACGCAAGTAAATAGCATGCACCAATAAAGCAATACTCAACAAATAATGAATTTGTCCAACACCTCTCACATACAAATAACACCATCTGAATGTACAATACAAACAAATCTCAGTATAAAAAAGCAACAAAAGCTACAGTAAACCATTTCTTTTAGTTGCCTCTTTAAAAACGCCACCAAACTACTTGGAAGGAACTTAAAAGTAGTGCAAGGCGGAAATAATCAAGCTTCACGTGCACTAAGAGTTTTCCTTCAGATTATCTTGTTGTGATAACCAAATATAACAGGATAAAATGAAGCAAATTTACCTAATATTTCGGACAGGACTTCCAAAGCAACGATCATCAGGACCACCTTCTAAAGCACGTGACGCCAACAAGCAAACCAAGATTGAAATATTTCGTCATCAAAACGCTTCAATTTCTACCAACCAAGGAAGCCCCTATATTTAATTTTTCAATGCTGCACGCAAAAGTATTACATTGGCCATGAAGCGAGTTTTTTTATGTGGAAAATTTTGAATTTTGCCAAACCACCCCCTAGATACAAAGCTATAGAAATCTGATACAATCACCGCCACGAGGTGCTGCAATACAATCAGTGTAACCATGGACATTTTCACCTACACAATAGAACACCCAGGTCGTCGTCGTTAAGCCGTACATCCAATTTCCAGCAAAGCGATAAAGAGTACAAAAGTCTCAGGGAAAACAACAACTCAAGTTTGGCCTACAGACTGATATAATTTTCAGACGCCGACCAAACAATTTTCTGTGACATTTCAACAACGAAAGCTCGTTCCTTCGTAACAAGGAAATTACGAGAATAAGCTTTTGCAAGCATTTGCAACTTATCACATCCAGGAATAAAAACAACCACGAAACTGGTAACACAAAAATAGGTCTGGGCTGGCATCAAATCAAACTACTGCACCTGGAAACAATGTTGTATCCAATGCTAAAGATCCAGAACTACAAGACATGTGGTCTCAGAAACGCAAATTTCAAACCACCATTTTCAAGATTAAAGCATGTCCAGATAGACACTATCCAACCATTACTCATATCAGAGGGATACCGATACATATTCACATGTAAACACGGATTTACAAAACACTGTAGCTAAAACAACAACCAAAGCATTCATAGAACAATAGACCGTACGCTATTGCATAGCACTCTATATAACAACAGATTAAGACCGTCCGTTTGAATCGCCACTATTCAAAAAATTAGAAACCTTGATCGGATTCACGAGAATTCGTACAACAGCACATCATCTGCAGTCAAATGGCATGGTGAAACCATTCCACCGACAATTGAAAACTGCATTGATACGCCTCAAGACATTAATATGGATAAAAGCATTACCTTTAGTTCTCGAAATCAGAAATGTTTGGAGGGAATAGTTAAACGCTACAGCTGTAGAGCTTACATTTAGCAAAATGCTACGTTTACCGAAAGAATTCCTATTAAGTTCAAGCAAGCCAGAACAAGCACATCCTGAGGCAACAACAATGCTTTACAAAGCACATACAATGGACAATACAAAGCAATCCATATAGACGACAAAACGGTCACTATTGACAAACAGGTCAAGAACACAGTTGTTTCAATCTACAGGGCCAAACCAGCATACAAGGAAATCGAACCCTTATACACAGTCAACACGAGTCCAAAAGAACAAAACTGTACTTCTGCAATGACAATTACAAGAAGCGGTAGAAGTGTACACTTCCCAAAGAAATGTGTCACTTTTTATCGTGACCAACGCAGTCACTGGAAAGAAGGTATATAGGAGTATGCTACCAACTATTTTGTAGCGGGCTACTACTACCGCGTTTCACTAATTTAAAACAAGTAATAATAAAGGGCTTTATTACTCACTGTTAACTTGTCTAATTAACAATATATGCCTTATTTATAGATGTTTTCAGTTCAATTAACAATGAAGCACTATCACACTAATAAATTTACAAGCACTAATATCTTCTTAAACTAAATTCTTAACCATAGGTCTATTAACAGCACTAACACAACTATTTACTTATTACACTTTTGTTTATTTATGTATTCTGCAAGCTGCATGTACATTAGACACGTTCACATAATACAACAGTTATGTTTACTCTTGGACTTCCAAACGCTCAACTATTTAACTTTACAGGATATAATTTATATTCGACATTCTGATATAGACTAACTCTGTACTTCATCATCGGTCTTATTTATACCGTGAATTAAAAAGATGACTCATCCTCCAGTAATTGGTAGAAGATTCTCAGTTTATGGAGAATATACAGTGCTTACGGCTCTTGTGTGTTTGACGGGTTGCCTAATAGTAGCTTGCAACACTGCCACCTCTTTAAAACCGTTACGTCTCTTAACTGTAAATACATTTTGACTACAATTCGATGACTGATGACGGTATCGGTAGCTATCTCCTCTGGTGCATCCACCGCGTCGTTGGAAATAACAGTCAACACTCTTTTCTTGGTCTTGGTAGGCAACCGTTTGATAACAACAAACAAGGACCTGGACGTTGGTTTCCTGGAAAACTACTTCTAGCATATTTCGGACTATCCTCCAATCTAAGCGATCCCTTCTACAGCCTAGCTTGGGCACCGCTAGTCTCATTACTTTATTTTCCATCATATGAGCCTTATGATTTAGCAAAGCCTCCCATAGATGTTTATAACTAGGTCTCTGCTATGAAGAATTTTTGATGACCAGATAGTATGTTACATTCCAAATTTGGAAATATACACTTTTAAACTTGTGAGTGAATTCCCGCCATTATTTTTAAAATAGACTTGTTAAATTTCCGTCATTTCGGACAGTTGCGTTTGCGCAAAAGAATGCGCAGACGCGACATTATTAGCCAACGTGACGCCGAACGGTGACGTTGGCCTGTGTCGTTCTTTTGTCTTTTCTCTTTCAGAATGTAGGTTTTCTCCTTATCTTGCTATATCGTTCCTTACCTAGTTGTTCCTTCGTCCTGCCTACAAACAGAAGAAGAGGGAAGACGTTAAATTTGGTTTCAACGATGGCATAACGCAACCCACACCAAAACGAGATACCCGGAGATTAGCATGGCTCCTGCGCAAAGATGACCCGCAAAATCGTGAAGAGTTTCACATTTTTAAGTGAGTACTTTTTATCTTTTTAAGGTGCAACATGTATCATTGTAAACGTATTTGGTACGTGATACAATTTGACACACAATTATGTCATAATATCTTTGTTGTGCAATAATGTGAACGTGGATAGTACCAGTGTTGCCAACTGTGATAGTGGCTCTGAACGCGCGACGCAGAGTTATAACAGTGGTGCCTAAGCTTGAGTTAAAAATTTGTCTTCACCTCCCATTTATCTTATAAGGTGTTAGTTTGGAATATCTTTGTAAAAATTGGGTTTTTCTCACTCAAATATAAAAAAAAATAATTTTTTAAATTTTTAATGGCTTTTGAACAGAAAAAATACAATCTGGCAAAATTGCATTTGATAACATTTATCTTATGTTGCCGTCATTTAATGTAGTTTGAAATGTCAATTTGTATGATCAAAAACCGCCATTTTGGAATAGTGATTGTTTATTTTTCTTATATGTTATTTCTAACTTAATTAATTGGCATTTTTCCTCATAAAAACAGTGTATTTATATTTTAAATTCTTTCAAATAATTACTTAACCTAATTTAGGATGAAAGTAAAGTATATACCTTTCATGTGTTTAGCAAATCACCTTAACCTAACTCTAAACATGTGCTTTGGATTAAATAATTTTTTTTGTTTAGTATTTAGTTATTTCGTTAATTTAGTTTCTCTATCGAACAAGCCTAATAATTCGTTTTTGTGTCTTTAAATATTTGGGAGTTTGTTGATTCTGTAGTAATGGGGGACTATTGGAAATTAAAAGTTGATCGTTTACATGAAGCTGAACTCAAATATGAAGTCGGTTCTCGTGAGTTCGATGCAAAGGTACCTGTATCCGAACTTCGTAAATCCTTTAGGAATATTTTGAAAATGGAATCTTCTGAAACTCTAAGTCCACTTAAATCTGGTATCGATTTTCAGACTGATAATAAAGCCGTGACTGAAGGTTTAACTGAATTAACTACGAAGAGTAAAGATTTCAATGGTGATATTTCAACTGCCGACGGCAAACATATTATTAGCCTTGCTATGCATCTCAAAGGGAGAATTCAACGCATGAATGTTACTTCTGACGCTGAAACAGTCATACAGCGAAAGTTGTTGCTATGTGTTAGTAATTTACGCAGTGATTGCGATAGGTTATACCGTCGCTTTAGACGTTCTTCCACTTCACCTAGGGCACCACTTGTCTCTACGGCTACTATTAATCCGACTACTACTGATACTGAGGATGATCTTACTTCTGCTGAATCTTCTGATGAATTACCTATACCTATATCTATTTCTAAATCAATTGCTACGTCTGGTTATGGACAGCTGGTGTCCAAATGGGACTTAAAATTTTCGAGTGATGACCGTATGTTTTTAAATGCATTTCTATTACGCGTGGACGAATTATGCTCGGCACGCAACGTTTCTGCTTCTCAACTATTTTCTTCGGCATCAGACTTACTTTCGGGAAAAGCTTTAATTTTATTTAGAGCGCATAGAAAATCCCTAACTAATTGGCAAGATGTTATTCGACTATTAAGGGAAGAATTTCAACCCGCTAATTACAACGCGAAACTGTTAGAGGAAATAAAGCAACGTACTATGGGTCCCTCAGAGTCTATTGGTATATATTTAGCTACGATGGAAAACTTATTTGCTCGTCTAACAATCTCTCTCTCTGAACCACAGAAACTCGAAATTATTTTACCAAATCTTACTCCTTTCTACCAAACCAAATTAGCTTTGCTTGATCTGAATACTATTACGGATCTTTTGCGTGTAGGTCGCAGACTAGAACAGCGCAAAATACAAGCCGATAATTTCAAGTCTCCTCCTGCTCTGAACTTTTCTCAACTCCTAGAGCCTGACTTAGCTTATACAGGTTCTGCGGTCCGCAGCAAACTTACTTCTGCTTATGTCCCTCCCCATTCTGGTGTTACTACTTCGAAAACATTTACACCTGGTGCAAGTGATGCTCCTAAAAATATTTCTAATTCTTTCGTTACCTGTTGGAACTGTGGCCAACGAGGACACAAGTCTCCTTCCTGTACTAAACCTCAAATACTTCATTGCTATGGTTGTGGTAAACCTAATGTTACCCGTACCAATTGTACGAGTTGTAACAAGAAATTTAAACTACCGATCGAGTCGCTAAGTCGAGAAACCGACCCGATCCCTTCTACCGTTGTCTCGGTACCTATTATTTCCTCAGAAAATCCTTTCTCTGGTCTTGATGACCGATCTAAATATGTTCTGGATTTTATTTTAGCTAGTTCTCGTGAGGACGACAAACCTTATCTTACTGTTACTATTTTCGACATCGAATTTAAGGGTTTGCTTGATTCTGGCGCTTCTCGTACGATTATTGGTGGTCCTGGTTGGGATATTCTCTATTCTCTTTCTTTGCCTTTGTCCCAAACGGAGATTCACAGCTGTACGGTAGCCAATGGTCAAGCTTGTGACATTCTCGGGTCACTTACTTTACCCATGTCGGTCGAAAATACAACTATTCTTCTTGACGTCCTAGTCGTTCCTTCTATTTCTCAGTCTCTGATCTTAGGCATTGACTTCTAGAAATCTATGGGTGTTGTCCCAGATTTTCGAACGAGTCAATGGACTTTCGGTTCTTCTTCTACTGTCTCGATCAGTCAGATCAATGCTCTTTCCGATCTGTCGATCATGCAACAATCCGAATTGTCTCGTATAGTCCAACAGATGTTTCCTAAAGATGATACTTTACCTTTGGGCTGTACTAATCTCATTGAACATCAGATCCGTACTACATCTAGTCCTATCAAGCAACGATATTATCCCATGTCTCCTACGGTACTTCGACATGTCAATCAAGCTCTGGATGAGATGCTAGAAAGTGGTGTTGTAGAACCATCTAATAGCGATTGGTCTAGCCCTATTGTTATGGTGCCTAAGAAATATGGCACATATCGTTTCTGCATCGATTTTAGAAAGGTCAATGAGGTTACAGAAAAAGACGCCTATCCTCTTCCTTATATTTCTACGATTCTAGACCGTCTTATAGACGCAAAATTCTTAACTAGTTTGGACATTCGCTCTGCTTATTGGCAAATACCTCTTTCTTCTAATTCTAAGGCGATTACTGCATTTACAGTGCCTGGTAGAGGTTTATACCAGTTTACTAAAATGCCATTTGGTCTTCATAATTCTCCAGCGACATTTCAGCGACTTATAGATCGTGTGCTTGGTACTGATCTTGAACCTTTCTGTTTCGCTTACTTAGATGATGTGATCATCGCTACCCCTACTTTCGAACAACATTTGGTGGTACTACAGAAAGTGCTTTTTCGTTTAAATTCTGCAGGTCTTACTCTTCGCAGAGATAAATGCATTATATGCCAACCGGAACTCCGTTATCTGGGATATGTAGTAAATCGTCATGGACTCCATGTCGACTCAGAAAAAGTTTTGGCCATTCTTAATCTTCCTCCTCCTACTGCTGTAACTGAAGTACGACGCATAGTTGGTATGTGCTCGTGGTATCGTCGCTTTATCCCAAATTTTTCTGCTCTTACTGCTCCAATTACTGCTTTGACTAAGAAAAATTCTAAATTTGATTGGTCTTTGGAATGTCAGCAGGCGTTTAAGCTGCTGAAAGAACACTTGGTAACGGCTCCAGTGATGAGTTGTCCTGATTTTTTTTGCCCTTTACTATACAGACTGATGCCTCTGATTTTGGTCTGGGTACTGTGCTGACTCAACAACAGGGTGATGACGAAAAAGTCATTAGCTACATTAGCTGTTCTCTTAAAAAGGCGGAACGCAACTATAGCGCCACTGAAAAAGAATGTCTTGGTGTTATTTGGGCAATTGAGAAATTTCGTCCCTATATCGAGGGTTCTCACTTTACTGTGATCACCGATCACCACTCACTTATCTGGCTGAATAATCTACAAAGCCCCAACGGTCGTTTAGCTCGTTGGTCTGTACGACTTCAACAATATAACTTCACCATCGTACATCGTAAAGGTAAAGAAAACATCGTTCCCGATGCCTTATCTCGCTCAGTACCTAAAATTGACTTAATTGATGACTTTCCTAAATCTTCTATTACTCTGCCAATTTTGGATCCTTGGTATCTTAAGCTACGGACTCGTGTTAATTCCAATCCTAAACTATACAGTAACTGGCATGTGGAAAACGAATTACTATATAAACATGTAAAATCTAAACAGTCTTTGCTCCAACCTCCTCAAGACGATTGGAAGTTAGTAGTTCCCAGCGAACAACGGAATAGGGTTCTATACGAAAATCATGATCTACCTACTTCAGGTCACCCTGGTGTCCACAAAACTGTCTCTAAAATTTCCATGCGCTACTATTGGCCTAAACTTAGAGCCGCTGTTGCTCGATACGTCCGTCATTGTAAAATTTGCTCTGCACACAAAGTCGAACAAAAAAAACCTCCTGGCTTTATGTCTCCCCGTGCTACTGCCACTCGTCCTTGGCAAGTCCTATGTACTGATATTGTCGGCTCTTCCTGGATCCTCTAAAGGTAATTCTTTCATTTTAGTTATTGCCGATTGTTTTACAAAATATGCTTGTTTCTTTCCGCTACGTGCGTCTACGGCCGCTGCTGTTGCTCGAACCATTGAGGAAAATATTTTCCTGGTGTATGGTACTCCTCAGTATCTAATTGCGAACAATGGGGTACAATTTCGTAGTAATATTTTCACTAAACTCTGTGATTCTTATCGAACAAAAATTCTGTTTAATGCTCGCTATCATCCTCAGGCGAATCCGGCCGAACGTATTAATAGAGTCCTGAAAACTATGATTTCTTCTTACGTTTCTGATAATCAACGTCGGTGGGACGTTAATTTAGCAAAAATTGGTTGTGCTATTCGAACGCTTAAACATGAGGTTATTGGTTACTCCCCGTATTTTGCTCTATATGGTCGTGAGCATGTTCTCTACGGCGATCATTTTGGAAAACCTCTTGATCCTGATGATGTTCTTATGGATCCCGAACGTCCTATTCCTCCTACTGACTTAGTCAAATTTGAGTCACTTCGTGAAGAAAATTCGAAACGCCTTTCCTTAGCATACAAGAAAAATGCTAAACACTATGATCTTCGTCGTCGTCCCTTAACTTTATCGCCTGGCGATCGCGTTTGGAAACGCAATTATGTTCTTTCGGATGCTAATCGCTACTTCAATGCTAAACTTGCTCCCAAATATGTGGGTCCCTTTACTATTAGAACTAAACTTTCTCCTTGGACCTATATCTTAGTGGATGATTCTGGTAACGATCTGGGTACTTGGCATATTAAGGACCTCAAACCCGATAAAACTTTAGACCCTCCAGACATTGATCCTGAACCTCCGGATCCTAAAGGGCTCCCTACGGCCGATTCTATTTTGACCCCTACGTGTCGCTATCCCTAATGACTTGTAATTTTTTTTTTGGCTTATTGGTCTTGTGTTTTCTCTGATAAACTTGTGTCCGAAAACACTGGCGCCCATTTCGTATTCCTATTTATATTTTGTAGCTAGCCCATCCCGTGACTTTTTCTTTTGGCTAGTTCTACCATTTGTTCACTACTTGACTATTATAGTCGCTTTCTACATCCATTCCTTGAGGTAAGCTTCAGATCTATTTTCTTTTCCTTTAGGTATTTCGACTTGGTCGCTTTTGTAGGTCTGTTAGCCATACTTTGCTTGAGTAATCGTTTCATACGAATCTGTGTTACCTCAGTCGGAAGTATTCTAGATGGTGTACTAGCTTGCCTTTGTCCTTTGCTTTGTCTTGGTTCTTTCTTTGCTGCACACTTGAGGTTGACAGTTTGTGATTTTAATATTTACCTACCGCGTGAGGGTATCCAATTAACAATAAATAATAAATAACCGGACCTCTAACACTATCGTACCCTCACGTTTCGGGACGTTGCCTCGCAAGCTGCAGCAGTCGGTGAAGGGGGGGGTTTATTAAACAAACACACTGAGACGAAAATTCGATTGTTTTATTGAATGAGCTACTAACTAAAACTTCAACTAGTTACATATGCATAACAAAATATAAAGTAAATAACCTTATGTACAATAGGGCGCCACCATGGGAATTAACGGCCCATGGACCATTCGCGGTAATAGCTCTCGTCGCACTTTGTTCGTGGGCGATGAACGAAAATGGCAGAACAGAAAGTAAGTCACTTATAGTCTCCGGCTAGCACAAACACAACTTAACTAAACTTAACTAACAAACATATTTTTGAATAGATACAGTTCTAGGTGTACACATCCCAATAACAAAAATTTATTAATGCTACCCTAGTCTAACTAACTTGCGTAGTGCGACGACCCTTTTTTAACCACGGGGTCATCTACACCATGAAAAATACGACCTTCTCAAGGATCAAATAGTACCGTAACTTGACTTCGGACCTGAGCTTTGCATTCTCAGGTAGTCTCGTGGATTAGTGATTAACGGCCTCTGACACCGTCGAAACACAATATAAAAGAAGACCCTTCTAAAACGATGCGGTCTCCAAAGCAATAATCAAACGGATCAATTTACTTAAACTGGGCATTCACCCGGAGTTATATTTTATGGAAGTCGACAAATACTGTTTTTAAACAAATAACTGACTTATGCTGCATAACACAGCCTTGAGTTCATGGTAATAACACATATACTAATTACTTACTCAGAGAAATAATTAACTTAAAACATAACGGCACGCACTGACTTCAGAGAAATAAAATACTTCACACAATCGGGCAAATAAACAGCCCTTTAAACTCTAACGCGTCTGGAAATAAACAACCCCGATTCCCCCGGCTGGCATCCTTATATACATTTACGTTAATTGAAAAATAACCCCTTTCTTGGCGCTCTTACTCGGCTTAGGATACGCCGGTCGTAAATCTTTAAGATTAATTAAAACTGCCAATGCCTAAGATAACCACACACGTAGCTCTCAGAATTGATTTTAGTTGAGTGCTCAGCTAATTGAAAAATTGCTTCAGACCACCCTGACATAAATAGGATCCTAAAGCATGATTGACATCTAATCATAGATATCAGCTAATCTGACATGTTTAGTGCCCTTAAAGTAAGTGCCTTTAGAAAAATTGATTAACTTTTGGATTAGATCTTTCTGGGAACTTCGCTGGGAAGCTACTTGGGTGATCCTGCAGCCGCTACAATTCTAATAATTAGCATGCTAAAATTAAACTAGAAACTAACTATTTTTAGGAATACTAGAACTATTAGAGCGTATTAAAACAGTATGTTACAAGTTGTGTCGCCTAGTTGGTTTGCTACGAGTTTTCTTCCTCGTTTTTTTTTCTTCCATTCCTCTTGGTTTCTCCCCGGGAAGCCAAAACTTTTCTTTGAGGTGGAGAACAGAAATGTCCCTTTTGGAGACATCCGTCTTTTGATGTTTTTGAAAGTAGCTAAGAGCTTTAATCCTCATTGGGTGTTTACTTGATGCTTTCTTTACCTGTTCTGTCGTTGTTGGTTACGATAGATGACTTTGTCTTCTTTTGAAAAAAAAAATGTTCCTTTTCTCATACTGGTGTTGGTCCTTCGGACCGGATAAAAAATATATTTTTTTGTTTGGTTCCTTGTTTGTCGCTTTTTTTTTTCACCCCGACGTCTTTATTTTGCTAGGGGGGAATTTGTAACGTGCATTTTTGTAGCTGAACATTTTACGCTTTTTCCCAATTAGTAAATACATCGTTTCTTTGGGATCACTGTTTGTATAAAGGAAATACTTCAGAATAATTCAGATTTGTATGCAATTTAACTCGTGGGTATTACTTTAAAAGTAGATAATTTGAAGATTGATTTTCATTAATAAATAAATTGCAAGGAATGAATTGTAAATTGGATTATTCGTAAATTACTTTCCAACTTATCGGAAATGATAAACCGCTGTAATTTATTATTAGATATGATTGCGGCATTCACGTTTTGGATGTTCCTTATGTTATTAGCGAAGGAGATAATAGTCGACAAGAGTTTATGGTAACAACTAGTTTATATAAACAGATTAGAGTGTAGTTCTGACTACATTTGAAGGAAGTATGCTTTATAGGTAACGTGTTTGATTGACGACAAGTGCGGTTGTAAGGTCATTGACGGACGGTTTTAGTGATGCGCGTTGCTCTACTAATTGTTTTTTTTGTTGCTTTTCTGTTGGAAATAAAAGTAGTAGAACTTGTCGTGCGTTTTACAGAACATTGACTTAGTGATGCGCGTTGCTTTACTAATTGTTTTTTTTTGTTGCTTTTGTGTTGGAAATAAAAGTGGTAGAACTTGTTGTACTCGACCTGCACGTGCGTTTTACGGAACATTGACTTAGTGATACGCGTTGCTTTATTGATTGTGTTTTTTTTAGTTGATTTGTCTTTTTATATTTAAACTGTGTGTGCGATCTAGTCTACGTGGTCCTTTTTATCAGAGTAGTGCATACTTTGGATTATCCAAATACAGTTTTAAGCTTGAGTGTTTTTAAAAAAAAACAATGATGATACAGTTGTAGCAGGTTTAGTAGAAAGAAAGGTTGCTTCTTATAAACATGTATCTCATTCACATGTAAAGACAGTTGATACTGTAGTTTCTGAATTTTCTAACCCCAAAGAATCTAAAATAGATCATTGTTTGCGCAAATTTCGTTATTCAAAAGCATTCGATTTTTCTTTGTTACCATAGGTAGCAAATAGAACACCTCACGTTACTGTTAGTTTAATGCATTACATCGTGCCTTGAAGGCCCGTGATTCTAAATTTTTATTACCATTTTTTTTTCGATTTGTGTTACAAAATATTTCGAAATTATTGTCTCAGGAAATAGAATTAACAAGAAATTTATCAATGCTACATAGTTCCATCAGCATGATAATGTCTGCTGCTAACACTAGTGAAATACGTAGGTGTGATTAGTGTAAAGTGTAAGAAATTCCATCAACACCCTCACAGTCAAGGGTGAAGTGCTTCGTTAGTGCAGGACATCGTGAATCTCACACTTCAATTGCAAGGAAGCGTTACTGAAGGACTTTTTGTAAGTTGAACTATTTCCTACTTGTTATTACTTTAAATATCTATCCGTTGTTTTGCCATGTCTTCGTCGTTCTGATACCTTTTACAATAGACTTGCCTGCTATTAAGAAAGAAAGAAAAGAAAGAAAAAAACACAATCAATACTACTGAATTACTCCTATTAATTGTGACTTACCTATTTATTTTTTGTTAACATTTTGTCTGATTTATGTTTAATTGGTGTGTGAGGAAACGTTTCTGCTACTCCCCAATATTACCTCACTTTGTACTAAAAATTTTTGTATTGCTTTTACCGTTGTTTTACTATATAGATTATCCAAACAGTTTTTTTTACATTCTACAAAGTACTGAACAATCTATGCTCGATCAGCATGCTATGCTTTTTCTTTATTTCAGGTTTGCAGGACTAATTTTTTTTTATTGCAGGTTTACTATTCTAATTTTTTTTTATTGCAGATATTGTTACTAACTCCTGACAGTCGCGTACATTATATGTTGGTCTGCTTTCTACAACCCCCCCTAATCTCCGATTGAGCCCGGTCATTTCTTTGATTTTCTTTGGGTTACGCACGGCTACGAGCCAACGTAGCATAAATTTTGCGCCCAACGTGGCTGTCACGATAAACGTAACAATCGATTCAGACCACACTAGGTGGGATGAAAATTCTTTAAAATTGCTCAAGCTTTGCGTACATCCAAACACGAAGCTACCCAATTTACGCCTTCATTTCTTGGATTTGGAAAATATATTCCAATCGATACTAACGTAATTGAATTAGACGAAAAAGTACGCTCGGACAAAGACCAACAATCATTACCTTCTATCTTTAACGACGTTAGAAAAAATTTGCTAAAAGCTTACGATAAAAGTAAGGACCACAATAATCTGCGAAAACAAGACATTTCCTTTGCTTTAGGCGAACAAGCTTAGAAAAAGAATTATGTCTTATCTAATGCAACTAAAAAATTCTCTTTAAAATTAAAAAATTGTCTGAAGGGCACGTTATGCCACGATGGCGGTTAAAATATAAAGACAAAGTTGAGAATGACAAATTCTATAGGAGTGACAGGGGACGTTCCGAAAATGGCATTGATTTTTAATTTTTTTTTAATTTTTTTAATTTTTTAATTTTTGACCCACATTTATTATGTGAATCGTATAGTAATTGGTTATCAATTTCCCTTAATATAATTGATCAATGTAAGTAGTTAGCGACAGGTTATGTATTTCTTGCTAATTTCGAATTTTCTGTTTCTATTGTAGCCTTTGAAAAAGGTGCGAAAAATGTACCGAAACATTAGGTGTTGATTAAAATTTAAATCTGTATTCTGTTGTTTGATTTGGACTACATCCCATGAAAATATTAACATGTATATTATACTATAAGTCTGACCAGTCCATTAATTATTAATGTACTGAAAGGGACGATCTAACTGCAGATCTTTTGGGCCTTGTGTTATATTCTCACCACTTTATGGTAGCAGATTTGAAGAGGTTTAGCTGAAATACGACGTAGAATTTATAATCAATCAGTTTTTGCATTTTGGTACCTATTGAATATGGGTTTTTTCACTTTTATACGGAGGACATATGGAGAAGAAGTGGCAATTAAACTAAAAAGATGGGCTAATATTGCTTACAAATTAGCTAACTTAAATAATCGAATATATTTTTTAGGGAGGTACAGACGCAGAAATTTGATACCAAAGCACATTAAAGGGATGTATAGTAATGCATCCAGGAGCAGTGACTGTGATTATGAATAAGCACCAGTATATAGATAAGTCTCTGGATCTTTTATCAGATACTACTACCTATAAATTGTTGCCTAGAGATCCTACATTCACTACTCAGAAAAAGGTGAACGAGCATATAAAGTTATTACATAAAAAAGGGATGTTGGACGATTCTGAAAAGAATCGACTATGCATTAATAACTCGACTCCTGGTAAATACTATGGATTACCAAAAATACATAAACCAGTCCTCTCTTTACGACCTATCATATCTACGGTTAATACACCTACTTATGGTATTGCTTCTTTCTTATCGAATATCCTCCAACAGGCTTTCCCACTTGGTGGATACAATGTTAAAGATAGCTTTAGTTTTGTGCAACAATTCAAGGATTTTTACCTACCTGAAGATTACATTCTCATTTCACTGGATGTAGTTTCTCTCTTTACGAATATTCCTTTATCTATGGTTATTGACATCATTAAGGAAAATTGGAATAAAATCAAGCCCTTTTGTAATATGTCTGAAGATATGTTTTTAACAACTGTCAATTTGGTTTTTAACAATACGTACTTTGTTTTCCAAGAGAAGTTCTACTTACAATTATTTGGAACTCCAATGGGGTCACCTCTGTCACCCATAATCGCTCAAATGATTATGAATAATTTACTGTCGAGTGTTCTACCTAGATTACCATATGAGATGTTTTTCTTGGTAAAGTATGTGGACGATATCATTTGTTCGTTACCAGTCCAATATGTTGACCAAACGTTAACAACATTTAATGATTTTAATGATCACCTTCAGTTCACTTTTGAAATTAAAGTGGATGGTAAATTACCTTTTTTGGATGTTATGGTCATCAGAGATATATCTAATCATCTATTATTTGATTGGTACACTAAACTAACAAACTCTGGCAGATATACTCGTATACCTAAGCACTTACTACGTGATAATGCTAATCTTTTAGTTTTATTTAAACAAGATGATTTAAACTTAAAACACATATATGACGATCACGACAATACTGACATGAAGTATGATAAATTCGGTGAAATATGTGCTGCTTGTTGGCAAGACAAATACGGTTTCTTAGTTGTAGACAAAGATAGTGATCCAAGTCAAGGAAGGTACCGAATAGGTTTTGATCACTTCATACATATTTAAACCTTGAGAGACGCAAGTATCGTTAGTATCCAAGAATTTTTTTTTATTACAATAAACTTTTTACGCAATGAACAAGGAGGCGATAAAACTTAAAAGAATTTTAATTAAGAAAAGAAACATTGTAAAAACAAGTTGCGCCAGTTAAAAGATAATGAAGTCGTCCAAGTGGACTCAATCTTACCCATAACATCGCGATTAAAAACTATTGCTAATAAACTGGATGGAGAAAGTGTGGTAAAGAAAGAAAAATTTAAAGAATAAGAAGAAGAACTGCCTCATAGCAGTGTAAAAAAAATTAAATCTAAATTGCTAGAAAGGAACGTTGACTATATTGATTCGCCGGTTATTGCTCAGCATATACCGAATATAAAAAATGATGCCATAGAGGAAGATGATGATGATGATGATGTTGATAGTGAATACGAAGCAGAAGTTAATCGAAATGCTCAAGAAGCCTAGGAATATATACAAAGCTTTGCCGATTCACCTGGTATGACACATTATCTCGAACAGCTACATCCGCTACCTCGAGAATATATTTACAATATGTTTAAAGATGTTAAGAACGAATTTGATCATAAATATGGTATTAGGTTTAACCCTGATTCAAATGGTCTTATGATAGGCAATTCGAACTTCGTGTTGGAGGATGAAAATGTTCTAATAAATGATTTGAAATATAAAAGTACTCCTGGATTATACGAACTACTGTTTAAAAAATATCCTTGATATTGTGAAAAGAACAAATGCTAATAAAAGATATTATTCTGAAACAGAACAAATTCAGGGTAATAATTCATATAAATACAAAAATATAATATCTGCATTAAACATAATTCCCCAAACACCCCGTAGACCTAGAACGTTACCCTATAGAAAGCGTCTTGGAGACGGTATGACAATGGAAGTATCAAATAACGCCATAGATTATTTATATTGGAATGATCCCAATGAACTTGTTGTAGATTACGGCTTTTAGTTTCATCTCAGACTGCTGGACACACAGGTCACGGCAACAAAATAAATTCGATCATTGAAGAATTGCGCGATGCGAAAGTGATTAGATGATATGACAATTGACAAATTTGGAAGGCACTTAAATAACCGTAAAATAGATATAAGTGAACAGGAATATGAAAACAAAAATGAAGGTTTTGAATCCTTGATTGAGTATAAGTTACATATGCTACATTACACGTTAGTAGCAACGTTTTACTCTAGTACATTCCTCGACAGTTACAAGACATTCCTTATTTTCAACATTAAACATAATTATTAATTTCCTTATGAGGAAGCAGTCGTTGAGAATATTAAAGGATACCCGCAAGACATTGAAATTCCTATAAACGAAAAAAGTTATGTAATTGCACAGTTACAAGGATTTTTGCTTAAATGTATGGATGTAATTAGCTTTCGTGACAGGGGTGCTATCATAAACAATACCACAATGTTTCTTGATTTTATATTAAAAGTTCCTTTCAAAGCAAGTGGAGCCCTCGACATTCAAACATAGAAGTATTTATTAATTGTATTTAATAAATCCTGATTAGAAAAAAGTATTATGATAGTTGCTCAATCAAAAGTGAAAGAGGATATAGTAAATGAACTTCATAAACCAGCAAGAATAAATTTCAAGAGACGCAAAGTGATAGTAAAAGATTTAAATGATCTTCTTCAGACCGATTTGATTAAAATGCTACCATAATCGCAAAAAAACAAAGGATTTAAATACATTTTAGTAGTTATTGATTGTTTCTCCAAATACGTATGGGCTGTACCACTTAAAAGTAAAACGGGTATTGATGTTACTGCTGCAATGAAAACAATTTTAAATAAATTTAAAAATCCACCAAGAAATTTGCAGTCTGATTTTAGTAAAGAATATTATAACAAGCACTTTCAATCCTTAATGCAGACATATGGCATAAACCATTATAGTGTTTTTCTACAAAGAAAGCATGCATTGTGGAACGTGTAATTAGAACTTTAAAGGGAAAAATGTGGCGCTTGTTTAACCTGAACGGTTCTTACAATTGGATAAAAAATGTAAGCGATATTGTGAAACAATACAACAATACAGTTCACCGTACTATCGGTGTCAAACCTGTAAAAGTTGATAAATCAAATGAAAAATTATTCTTAAATCATCATTTACCCACATCAAACTTGCAACCAAAATACCAAAATATTCAATTAAAGACAGTGTGAGGATTAGTAAACACAGGGAAGCATTTACGAAAGGTTACACGCCAAACTGGTCAAATGAAAATTTTAAGATTAAAAAGCTAAACGTAACCTATCCGACAACATATATATTAGAAGATCAAGACGAGAAAGAAATCAAAGGTGCATTTTATGAAATGGAGTTGCAAAAGGTTAAACATCCAGAAATTTACCTGACAGAAAAAGTCCTAAGAAAGAGTGGAAATAAAGTCTTTGTAAATGGTTAGGCTTCTCTAACGTACACAATAGCTGAATCGATAAAAATAATGTTTGCTAGAAGTTGTTATAATAATTATAGTTAATAAGGCTAACATTGTAAAATTATATTAAAATAAATAATACAGACAAAATCTTTCTATTGTTTTTTATTATTATCAAACCATTCTTTTAATAACAAAGTATTTTGTTTAGCACTTTGCAGATTATTATTGCTGTGTCTACAACAATGGTTGTTAAACGATTGTTGATTTTTAACTCCGATAGCTTAGGACAACCTAGTGCAAGCATATCAGTTACAACGTTTTGCATTAGATAAGTTTCAATCAATTTCTTCTATTCTAGACCCTTCACAAATACTTCTTCACCGGGTCGGATAATTTGCTTCAAATAAAGCGCTATATATGATGACACCATTCCAGCCGTTGAAGATTCATCCCAAGAAAGACCATGAATATTCCTTGTCACCCAGTCGTTATGTTTTATACGATCTTGGCTCAAACAACTAGACTGCATTGGCAGTTTAAAAATTTGATGTCAAACAACACCTTCCAATAAGTCCAAAACCGCAATTTCTTTTCACACAAACTCGTTTTTCTTGTATTTAAATCCCTGAATATCAATTATATACATGTTTGTATATGTAGGTATGTAAATATATGCAGTAAACTTCGACCAATTAAATTAATATTAGGAGCAATCTCCTTATATAGCAGATTACCACCATCTGCGTACTTTGCCAACCTACTTTTTAACCTATCACAAGAGTGAACACACATTTTGAATTGAAACCGGCCCATGTGTATTTGCAGCCTTTAAACATAAGTAAAAAACATAAATCAGAATTCACTTTAATTAAACACAATTGACTTGAATGCGATATTTTGCATCTGACCTACTTTATAACTTCTCGCTAGAAAACCGAATTCAAAACAGCTCCACATTTTCTCTGCACTTACATTTTTCAACATAACATACGTGTGTTTTGAAGTCACACACGTATGTTCCATTGAAAGTAATATAAAGCCGGTCTGACTTCAAAACGTGCCCACACTTATTTTACATTGAAAGAGAGGCCGGTCTGAATTCAAAACGGTGCACGTGTATGTTACATGGAAAAAACATACGCGTACACCGTGTTGAATTCAGACCGGCCTTACATCACTACTCGCAACCGATACCACAACACCCCAGGCGGCTTCCTTTGGCAAAACGTAAGGAAGCCGAGCAAACTATCACGGAAATAGAAAAACAGGGAGTGATTGAGCCCTTGGATAGTCCATAAGCATCCTCGGTAGTGCTTGTCAAGAAAAAGGATGGGTCGACAAGGTTTTTTGTAGACTACCGGCGGCTAAACAATGTCTCAAAGAAAGACAGGTATCCTTTGCCCAGAATTGATGACACCTTGGATACTCTATCCGGATCTAAATGGTTTTCAACCTTGGACTTAAAAAGCGGATACTGGCAGGTAGGCTTGGAACTAAACGATAAAGAGAAAACTGCGTTTACAATTGAAACTGGATTCTGGCAGTTCAAGGTCATGCCCTTTGGAATATGCAATGCTCCTGCTACTTTTGAACGTTTGATGGAATCGATACTGTATGAACTGTTCTGGAAAACATGTCTGGTGTACCTAAACGAAGTGATAGTGTTAGGCGAATCTTTTGAAGAAGACCTTAAGAACCTAGAGGAGATATTCCAAAGATTACGCGGGGCAAACCTGACCTTGAACCCTAAGAAATGTCATCTATTTGGAAGAGGTGTAATACCTAGTACATGTCGTTTCGGAAACCAGAATATGAGCCGACCCTGACAAGATAAAAACGGTGAAAGTGTGGCCTACACCAGCAGATATACACAAACTACGCCGTTTTCTGGGATTGTGTACATATTACTGATGTTTTATACCAGGGTTTGGAACATTGCCAAACCGTTGACGAAATTAACCGAAGATGAACAAGAATATAATTGGAATGATGACCGTCACAGCGCATTTGAACAACTAAAACGGCTACTAGTTACAGTACCGATTCTGAGTTATCCACGGATGGAGGGTAAATTTGTGTTGGATACCGATGCCAGCAACGCAGCTATAGCAAGCGTTCTTTATCAAGTGCAGGACGGGCAAGAAAAAGTTATTGAACATTTCAGCAAGGTCTTGTCGCGGTCACAAAAAAACTATTGTGTGACAAGAAGGGAGCTGTTGCCGTCGTCAAAACCGTAGAGCACTTTTATAAGTACTTATACGGCCGTAAATGATTAAATTCTTCTTGTCCCAAAATTTTACTAGCCTATTTCGCCTTTAATTTCTTATGCCTAAATCAAATAAACCTACTACCACTCCTTCCTTACCCTCATCTACCACTGCATTAAAATCCCACGTAATTACTAAATTTTCATGTTCTTTTACGTATCTTAGTACGCCTTCGATATTTTTGTAAATCGCCTCTACCTCTTCCTCACTGTAGCTAGAGGTGGGCATGTATACTTGTATTATTACGGTATTTACCGGATTAGAGTCTAATCTAACCATGAATACTCTTTCGTTCTTTTGCCAGTAGTTTTCTACACGTTGTCTTATACTTTTTCGCATAACTATCCCCACACCGGAATTTCCTTCCTCTGATCTTGTATGAATCACCCTAGGGTCTCCGCTCTAAAAATCCCCCGCCTCTGGCCTCCGAACTCCGCTGATCTCTACTATGTCTAATGCTAACCTATCCATTTCAATTTTCAAGTTCTCTAGCTTACCTACTTGTTTCATACTTCTGATATTCCACGCTCCGAATTGCAGAATGGTCACCACTCTTTTTTTATACTTTCTGATCACGTCCCCCAATTAAGTCCCCTTCCGTAGAACCAAATGGGGGACTATTTTAACTAGTTGGTATGCGTGTGACTACTATGCCCAAGGTCCCGGGTTTAAATCCTGACACGGTCCTCTTGAAAAATGTTAGGCGAGCATTTTTCACAAAAAATACGCCCTCGCTCGGATGAGAGGTAAAATTGAGGTCCCGTGTGTGAGTGTTGTCACGCACGTTGAAGGTCCCTACCTTGCTTGCAACAGCAAGGGTTCAGCAAAATTCAAAATTTTCAGGTAAAAAAAAAATTTGTTTCGTGGCCAATGTAGTAACTTTGGATGGAGCATTGGAAAATCAAATGTAAGGACTATTTTAACTACGGAATTTCTTCCCCATAGAATGCCATAATCTTTAATAACAATTTAAGTACGCTGTGTACTTGGGACGTAATGTGGTGGTTTCACGTCCAATAAGTAGCTATACAGTCCACTTCGTTAAAGGGTAGAAACGACACTTATATAGAACAATAGAATACGGCTGAGGTAAGTAGATATATAAAATTATAAGACCCCTCGCGCGTTAAACAGTGTTTTAGAACGCCATACCGACCCCTATGGTCTTTGCCACTCTAAGTACCGAAAAGGCTGCTACCCTCTTTCGGGAACCTGTCTTAGTCTGGTTCTTCACTAAAAACCCTACTACTTTGGTTGGACCGTAGTTTTGCTCTTTAGATTACTGGAACGCGCAAGCCATTCCACCGTTCTAGTAAGCTAGAACTTCTTCAAGGTGCAGGTCCATTCAGGATTAATTTTTACTTACTTCAATAAAAATACGAAACCATGAATTTTGATAGCATTAAAAACGAAGAAACGCTATGGTAGGAACCAAACAAACTTGCGTGTGACTCATCACAATTCACAAAAAGAAAACACAACTATAATATAATTATGTTACTTGAGGTCTATAATTTCACGGTTATAAAATAGGATAACTATAGAAAGGTGCGTCGTCTCAATCCTCTAATAAAGAAATTAAATGCGAGTCTAATTTTGAAACCACGAAGATGAAGGAATACGTTCTTGAATATGCGAAATGCGATTGCTAACGAATGTCTTCCACTTATGCGAGGAAGACCGAATTCAAGACAAAACAACAGTAGAATCTGACCACGCGAAAATATTACTAAATAATAAACTATCTGTTTAAGTATTTTTGACGAACTCTACTAAATTTGCCAAGAGTATGGCAGCACACAATTTGAGACGGGGCAATAAAACGCGATTAGTAAGAGTAACCTTCGATTTTGCGCATACCAATGACATGGTAATATTACTGTCTAAATCGAATGAACGAAAATAGATGACAGCTGCATACCCGGCTTCAGAAGCATCACAGAATCCATGCAACTCCACCTTTTTAAAATTATTACATACGATGCGACGCGAAATCTCAATATTCGAAACCGCTGACAATTTACCCAAAAAATGCTTCTATTTTTGCACGACTTCCAATGGAGGTTCTTGGTCTCAACCGAGGCCTAAAAGCCAAAGATCTTGAACTAAACGTTTAGCGAAAAGTACTAAAGGCGCTATCAAACCGAGAGGATCAAAAATTTTTGCGATAGCCGACAAAATGTTACGCTTAGTGTAAGTGCGCTCTTCAACGTCTAAGTTGTATAAAAATACATTTGTAAAAGCGTGCCACGAAAAGCCCAAAATTTTTATTGAACCACTATCTTTATCTTGAAATGTAATTGCTTCCGAACTGGGCAGGGACTCCCTCAAGTTGGACATCACTTCCGGGCAATTACTATTCCATTTTCTTAATTAAAAACCACCACTAGTGCAAATACTATTCAACTCACCAATTAATTGATTAGCAGCTTCAATCGAAATGCATCCAGTGACTAAGTCATCAACATAGGTATCGCTCGCCAATACCGATGACGCGAAAGGAAAATTAATCGATTCTAACCTTGCTAATTCTTGAACAGTACGCAAGACCAAAAAAGGCGACGACGAAACTCCATAAGTCACAGTATTTAATTTAAAGTCGATAATAGGATCTGATGGAGAAAATCTCCAGACGATACGTTGATAATCACGATAAGAGTATGTTTAACCAAAATCTGCCGATACATTTGTTTAATATTGGCTGTAATTGCGATAGGATGTACACGAAAGTGCAATAACAAAACTGCAATGTTCTTTTGCAGAGCAGGGCCAATAGCCATGCTATCATATAACGAATTTCCAGATTGATCCGGACACGAAGCATCTAAAACCACACGCAATTTGGTGGTAGTGCTATCACGCTTATGTGCAGTATGATGGGGAATGTAATATATTTTCTCATAAACCGACGAATTTTTAGGCGATTCCACTTGAACTTTTCAAATAATCCTCCATAAATTTTTTATAATCCAAATACAATTCACGATTTTTTAGCAAACAACGTTCTAAAGACAAAAATCTTTTAATAGAAATCGATCTCGACCCACGAATGAGGGTTTAGAAATTTTAAAGGGCAAGGATACTACAAAACCACCGTCCTTGTTACGTCTATAATTTTCCACAAATTCCTTTTCACACTTTTCTTCTTCAGGAGAAATGTGTTTCTTGAAGGGAATATTTTCTAATTCCCAAAATCTTCGAATGTCGCTATCTAAAAGCTCAACGAGAGCACACAACGACGTAATAGAATTATTCGGAAAAACGACCTTTCCCGTTAAAACCCAACCAAAGGTTGTTTTAATAGCAACTGGCTCGTTAGCGACACCCCAACGAGACTCGTTCAACAAAACCTGAGCAAAGATTTTCGCTCCGAGCAGCATGTCAATTTTAGCAGGAATATTAAAATTAGAATCAGCTAAGGCCAAACCTCGAGTAAGCGACCATTCCTTGACCCCTATAAACGACGAAGGTAATTGATTACAACTGGTAGGGTAAATATAACAATCAATTTCATATGCTCCCGAGGGGCTGATTACACACGATAGTGCACCAGACACCAAAGACGAATTCAAGCCAAGTCCTTAAAAAGTGACATTGGCTCTCCGTTTCTTCAAATCTAATTTCTGACGACTACAACTAATTAATCTACGAAATTAAATTATTAATGGACAAATGCAACTAATTACAGTGCTCGCCCGACAAAACGTTTAACGTTTCAAATATATATAATATATATATATATATATATATATATATATATATATTCTTGTTAACTTACACTAGGGGTTGGATTGGTTAATTAAAGTAACCCGTGGGTTCTTTAATATCCCCAAATGGAACCAGTGAACTTTAAGGAGAGATTTCTTTAAAATGACGGAACGCAAATATCTTCCGACTATGCTAAGGGTCTATTCCTTGGGTAGAGCTTGTAAGGATGGGTCGTGGTTCTTTTTACAAAACATTATTCTCTTACTAAGGCTTGATTCTTATCAAAACAGGGGTTTAGGGAGGGCGCCACCAAGTCATTAAGTTTTAAACACAGGGTTTCCCTAAGGGAGACTTGGAAGTCCTTAGAGAGGAATCTCGTATTAACTGCTAACGCAGAAGCTGTAAAGAAAATTTAGATAAATTAACAAGGTGAGGACACAAGAGGTATTCTCTTGCTACCTCATATAAAAAAACAGAAAAGATTAATTATGCACACAATATTATGAACACAGATTTTACGCTTCAAATTCTGAAAAGGCTATTAAAGCTTCTTGTTAAATCGGAGTTACCACTTTATGCTATTTGTTCATATACCTGGTTACACTATTTCTGGACTTACTTGTGCAATAATAATAATCTATAGGAACACTGTGGCACGATTTAAATAAAATTAAATAAAAACCCTTAACCACAAAAAATATTTAAATTACTAAATACGTATTTAGACCACTATGTGGCCATCATCAGTAGAAAAAAAAAGGAGCTGTTGTTCTGGAACACTTCAGAGGATATTCTCCTCACCACTTAGGCTGAAGTGAACCTTCCCAACCTATAATTTACTATATTGTTGCTTTAAACACTATCGAGGATATTCTCCTCACCCGCAGGCTGGTGTTCTCAACAACAAACAAGTGAATTGTCACAATTCACTTGTTTGTTGTTGAGAACACCAGCCTGCGGGTGAGGAGAATATCCTCGATAGTGTTTAAAGCAACAATATAGTAAATTATACAGCTAATATTTTTTTTTATTTTTATTTTTTTTTTTTTTTTTTTTTTCCTACTGATGATGACCACATAGTGGTCGAAATACGTATCTAGTAATTTAAATATTTTTTGTGGTTAAGGGTTTTTATTTAATTTTATTTACTTGTGCAAAATAAAACAATTAATTAAGAGAATTAAAAGTTGATTCTTTAATTAAAAGTTGTTTCTTCATCAAAAATTGTATGTATAAAATTTACGTTTAAGAAAAGATAATACAAATTTCATCTACCCTAAGGTAGGATTATAAATTCTAAAGAAATATCAAAAACTTTAAGTGTTTCTTTTACTACAAAATTTAACTGAAATCTATACCAAAAATTCCAGATTTGTTATTCGGTTTACACATACATAAGAAAATATCTAAATTGTCTACTAATTCAATGTTCAAAAGCTGTAATTGAAATTATGCATAAATGAAACATTAGTCAGAACTCTATGGATTTGCTTAATTTCATTAATAATAATAACTGTTATTACACTGCATTTGTATTGACAATAAAAATTTATCAAAGTCCTTTCTAGTTTGTTAAACTGAATTATGGCACTAATATGTCATCGTAAGGTTATTTTCTGGTGCAGCCTTGTATCAAAGTTTGCCAAGTGCAGACGTGATGTAAGAATAATACAAATTTCTTACCTACAGGTGGTGTTTGTGTGATGGTACTACACCATGTGTAAACAGATGTTTATAGATACGGTCCTTGGGCAAACCATTGACGTCGCTTCCTTGTGTTGTACAGCAAATAATCAGCTGCGTGACCCTTGTACCTGACCATATGAGCTTAAAGCGTGTCTTCTATACGCACCAAAAGGACAAACCAAAATCCATAACAACGGTTATTGCAAATACGCCAAACTTCAATGTACTACCATATGTAGATCGTTACCAAAATAATTATCCGCGTGTAGTTGTCTACATAGTTACTTGTAAATTCATACTTGCAATTTCAAAAAGACGAATTTCATTAATTATCGGACGTTAGATTCAAACCATAAAATTTCTATCTACTTTGTAAAACATTTCTTTTAAATTTCAACTTACAGTTTCATCGCAGAACTTTTCCATTAAATCCTTCTACTATCGTTAAGTTGAAGGACGGTCATCTAAGCCAATACTTTCTTAACGCTACACCGACGCGATTGAACTATCAACTCGATACTTGTAAATGCAAATAAAGGATCAATGTTACCTTGAAACACAACATTTAAACGGTCTAGCTTTTATAAAACCAAATAAAACGGAATCATTGTAACAAATGAATATACGAAGCAGTCTTCAAACGAATATGCCAAACGATTATTTAAATGAAAATTTTAAAGGTGTGTAAAATAGATATTTTAGTGAATATTTTATCGTGGTGTAAAAAAAAGAAAAAAAAGAGCGCTACAACAAAATTATTTAGTTTGTCTAGTAAATTGATTTTTAATCGCTTACCATTATTAGAAATCACTGAAGCAAGTGTCTATTACACTTGGATTCTTCCACTATGGCTTAAAGCCACACGCAAATAACTTGCTAGAATCCTCAAGTTCCCCATGTTAACTCGTGACAAGTGTTCTAGCCAAAGTCATTGCTGGCACCTTGTGCACGACATAGGAAAGCTGTTTGGCCTTGATATATATATATATATATATATATATTATATATATATATATATATATATATATATATATATATATATATTTATACTATTTAACGCCTGATGTTAGCAACCAAACTGGCATCTCTGTATTGCGGTTAGACCACATAATTCCAACACAGATATTTATTTAATAGAAGATGTTTACATGATATAATGGACTAGACAAAAGGTGTGTAAAACTAATAATTTATTGGTGTTCTGCAGTGGTCAAAAAAACTGTTACAATATATATATATATATATATATATATATATATATATATATATTTCAATAAATCAAAATTTTATTATCGATTTCTGTAGTTTGCAAATTGGGATCTTGTTCAAAGAATGATACGATATTATTTTTGCATCAATTTATTAATATTCTTACGTTTCGGCAAAGGTTGTTGCCTTTATTAAAGATACTACAAAAAAACAATTTTTAAATGTCAATATCACAGTACTTATTTAAAATCTAATGCCTAATAATCAAAAAACCCCAAATGGGGTTTTTTTGCCTTTATCAAAGATACTATAAAAAAAATAATTTTTAAATGTCGATAAGGTAAAAAATTATTTTTAAATATCACCGTACTTACTTAAAATCTTATGCCTAATAATAAAAAAAACCTATTTGGGGTATTCAGCAGAGAACTAATCATATATGTAATTAAACTACGTTGAGGAGTGTTTAGCAAGTTTATAAAATAAAGACGCGGAAGATAAGATAAAACCTAATAAATTCTCATGTCATTACGCTTGTAATAAAGAAGAAACAATAAACGCTTGATAAAAAAACGCACTTTCAAAGATTAGTTTAAATACATAAACGAAATCAGCGATCGTGTTACATCATATATTTTGTACAATTCTTCAAAAGCTTTATCTATACAAAACAACAGACGTAAGTTAAAAATCCGGCCATGATAAGAAGAGTAAATAACAACATCATATGAAAATCCGAAATAGTTTCATCAGAAATCAGCTTGAAAAATACTGGGAATATTAAAGGCAAACGTGGTTGGTTGCAACAATCTGTAAGACTGCTTGGAAAACCAATCCAAATGTAGTGGGAAAAAGCTATATGACACCCACCGGTGATAAGGCAGCTCAGTCTCAACTTGAAGCACGTGAAATCCACAACACTTTTAACCAAATATGTACGCTTCAGATAAGTGAAATTTATATTATAGTGAAAATAGTGCTGCGTTAAGAATACATGAAAAGTTTTTGCCTTTTTTTTTAGAAAACAGCTTCTAATCTGCGTCGAAAACAATTCTAATTCTAGACTATTTCTGGTTCAATTCTAATTCTAATTCTGGACTATTTCTGGTTCACTTCTAATTTCAATTCTGGTTCTAATCCGAATTCACGAATATAAAAAATTCTAATTCTAATTCTGGTCTGGAACTCTGGGACAATTCTAATTCTAATTCTGCGACAATTCTAATTCTAATCTGCGTCTAAAACAATTATAATCCAAGATACTAAGTCTGGTGTTCAGAAATTCATAATACTAAAGTGGTATTTAAGGCGTATACAGAGAAATATTGAATAAAGCACGAGGTGATTTTTTCAAACAAAGGGTAACCGTACTGAATTATTGGTTCAACATAAGAAGTACAAAGCAGAGCATTGGTATTCGATTAAAGATAATGAGGGGGTGTTGATTCACAACACGAAACAAATCAGGTCAGACCTACCTAGTTTTAAGGAATCTTTTTTAATTTAAATTTTTATACTGAATACATTAAATTTCTCTAAAACTTGTAAAGAGTCAACAGGAACATTGCATACGTTGAAACTTACGTAATAATCATAAAAAGGTCTCGAACGTTCCAGATTTTTTGTGTAAAAGGTATCGTTTTTGGTGACTATATTAAATTAAAGGTATATAAATTTTGGGATAAATAATCCATATAATATTAATTGAATGAAGGGTGTATTTAAAGAATTACAAAGTTTGTGAAGTGTAAATATTATTTCCTTTCATTATATGAATGTTGATTGACTTCGTTTTATCAATTCAAACAGGAGATCACAAAGGGGTAAATAAAATTTGATCATCGTAACGTTGTGCACTCTGTGTAAATTAAAAAGGGGTAGCCGTGGCATAATAAAATTAATAGATTATTGAGAAAAACACAGAGCGGTGGCGTTCAGTTGGACGTTCATTACCCCGAGTACGGCGTTATCATATCAATATATATATATATATATATTGCTGTGATATGGGGTTGTTTAAGGGTGTATTGAATAGCAAGGGTCGTGTAGTAACCATAAATTGCGTTAGGAAGCAGAAAACTGCATTTATTTAGCAGAAAATTAAGTAATTCGTATATTATGTAAATAGCAAGTATTTAACACTGTATATAGACCATAATTAGCTTTAAGCGATGCAAGAAAGTATATCTTACAACAATGGAACGCGCAGAAAAATAGGTAATTCATACATTATGTAAATAGCAAGTATTTAACACTCTGTATTATTGATTTTAAGTAATGCAAGTAAGAATGTTTTTCAACAAAAGTACGCGCATTCAGAAGAAAGTATAGTACATGTAATTAAACAGGCTTCGAGAAGTGTTCTAATTAGTTATAAAACAAATACGAAGATAAGAGATAAAATTTAGCAAAGATTTATGTAATTACGGTGAAATAATAAACATTTTTGATAAGAAAACGCAGTTTCAAACACGCACAAAACTACATAAACAAAAATAGCATTGAAGTTACATCATTTATTTTGTTCAATTATTGGAAAGGCGATATCTATACAAAACAACGTTTGGTCAAGATAACGAATAATAAGATATCAAATAAACACCATTACACGGAAACCTAAGAAATTACATCAGAAAATGCAGGGAATATTAAAGATCTGGTTGATTGAGCTATCTGCAGGACTTGTTAAAAACCCAGCCCACATGTAAGTGGGAACAGCCTATATTAACACAGAGCAATGATAAGACGAGTCAGTTCATAACTCAGGCAGGGCAAAGCTGCGTCGCTGCTAATCAGAAAGCTACGCGTAACTTAAATATAATAGTGTATGTTACAGTGATTATAAAGTGCAACGATTATAAAGACTTCTTTTGCCGTTTAACGGCTTTGAATTTGGGGTACATTTCTAAATAATTCGAATCTATGATATAACATTTCAAATGTGTGGTGTATTTCTGAACATTTCCAATTGCAATAATTCAAGTATGCATCGATAAGAATAATTTAAATCTGGGTCAAAATAATATTACAATTCAAATCAGCGTCGACAATTATATTTTGGTACAATTTTCAGTTGCGAGATTCACGGCATATAAATTAAAGAAGCACGAAACAATTTTTGGAAAACGAGGGGTGACTGTACTCAAACACTGGTTCAACGAAAGAGGACAACAAATGGTTTTGATCCACAACCCGAACAAGCTGTAGCAGATCAGATCTATTTATTTTTAAGATATTTTTTCTATTTAAATTTCAATACTGAATTTATTCAATTTATATAAACTTGTGACGAAGTCATCAACAAACATTGCATACGTTAAACTTACGTAATATATTATAAAAGGGTCTAGAACGTTCCAGGTTTCTTTGGTAAAAAGAGGTCGTTTTTGGTGACTCTAGATTGAATTCAGAGTATATAAATTTTGGGATAAATGATACATATGATATTGATTGATTGAAGGGTGTATTTAAATAATTTTCAAAACTTGTAAATAATATTTCTTTTCATTATATGAAATTAATTGATTTCGTTTTATAAATTCAAACAAATAGGTAATCGTAAAGGGGCGGAGAAGAGAAAAATTGATCATCGTAACGTTGTGCATTCTGTGTAGATTAAAGAGGGCTAGCCGTGGCATAATAATAAAATTAGTAAGATAAAATTTAAAGTGAGAACACAGAGCGGTGTAGTTAAGTAAAAACGTCATTACACCGAGTACTGCGTTATCATATCAATATATATATATATATATATATATATATATATATATATATTGCTGTGATAAGGGGTTGTTTAAGGATGTACTTTATAGTAAAGGTCGTTTAGAAATGAGAAATTACCATAGGCAGCAGAAAACTGCATTTATTTTGTAAAGAATTGAGAAATGGAAGTAGTTTGTAAATAGTAAGCAGTCAACACCCTGTATATAAAGTATAAATAGTTTTAAGCGACGCAGATAGACATAGGAATACGCATAGGTAGCGTAGGAATAAGGAAGACATGCATTAAGTAGATAGGAAATATTTAATACCCTGTAAATAAAGTTTTTGTTAATTTAGGTAAGGCAAGTAATGATATTTTTCAGTGGAAGCACGCGTATTTTATATGTAAACATAATAAAGTGTAATTAAACACGCATTGAAAAGACTTCCAAACAATTAGGTTAATACTGAGATAGAAATAGAGCTTCAGGAAGCATAATGTAAATGCGTGCAAGTAGTTAAGAACTTTGATAAAAAGAGGTGATTAAAAATTGCGTAAATAACATGCAGATATGAAAATTAAAAGTCGAATTGCATCAGTTGTTTATGGAAAAGCAATTAGATGCATCAAAACACCGCATGTTTGATAACGAAGACAGCTGCGACCAGGTCACAATTATTGGAAAGCATAGAAAATTACATCAGAAACTACTTTAAATGCAAATATTTGATTGGTCAAAATGAGCGACGAGTTTGTAGACCATACCCACTGACGGAGTAGGGAAGAAAAGATATATTAACAGGTACAGTGATAACGAAAGCAGTTTACAACTCAACAAAGGCCGAAGTGCGCCACTATGAAATAAAGTGATACGTAATAATAATTCAAAGTGAAAAATAGTATAAGTGCTAAAATGAAAATTATGATTGCCGATTAAACGGCTTCCAAGTCCGTGGAGAATAAATGTAATTTCGAGTCAGGGGACAATGATAATAAGAATTCTATTCTAAAGCCGGGGAGAAAATCCAACTTCCGAGTCCGTGGAGAATAAATGTAACTTCGAGTCAGGGGACAATGATAATAAGAATTCTATTCTAAAGCCGGGGAGAAAAATACAATTTGTGAGTCCGTGGAGGATAAAAATCCAAGTTCTGAAGCCGGGGAAAAATAAGCGATATTCTGAGAATAGATGGTATTCTAAGTTTGGGGAAATTGATAAGAAGTAATTCTAAGTCTGAAATGAGACGACAATAGGGGTGCATAAGAATAAATTAATGATGGTAGTCCAGAAGATGATGGCTACAATTTAAATGAAATGGTTCAAGCGTGTGGATAGACAATATTTTTGAATGGGCATGTAATAATCCTGAATTGGGGGAAGATAATTTTTATTCAAATGGATGGTTTAATGCATGGAAAATATTAGTGGATGCGTCAATTGCAAGAAGAAAATAGACCAGGTTAGATTTTTAGTTGTAAGACATTATTTTTCTATATTTTTTATTTGAGTATTGAATTTGCTTAATATAAATTAATGTGACGAAGTTCATCAAAACAAAGGATTTGAATACGTATAAAGTGCGTGATCGGATAAGAGGTTTAGAACGTTCTACACTTTTTTTATAAAGATAATAGGTTTTTTTGGTGACTTTGGGTTTTTGATTAAAAGTATATGATTTTGATAAATGAGATTTACAACATTAATTAATTGAAAAGTGTATTTCAAATAATTTACAAAAACTGTACATAATATTTGTTTCATTATATAGAATCGAATTAACTGAATTTTATAATTCCAAATAAATGCTAGTCGAGGTCATAAGATAAAGTTAATGGGAGTGATTTGATAATTTAAACAGTTCAAGGAGGAGCTATAAGTTGAATACAAAATTGATAACAAGTAAGGCGGTAACATATTAAATTTTGTTATTGGTAGACAAGGTTGGTTCAAGATAAAATCCAGTTAAGTTTCTGGAGGGAATTTATAGCAATATTAATACGACAGCTCAACGTCGGAGGAGATAATTACAATTCTTGTTTATACATAGCAATATTAATATAACGGCCCAACGTAGGGGCTCGATAATTCCAGTAATACATAGCAATATATATATACAGGGTGTCCCAAATTGATTAGGCTAGCATTGGGATTTTGGAAACTATAAGAGCTACGAGGTCGGTTAAATGAGAAATGTTGTGCAGTTTTTAGTGTTTATTCAGATTCCGTTGAAAAAAATTTAAAATTCCGAACCGTTTCTAAGTTATTAAAAAAAAATGAAAATCGAGATTTTCAAGAATGTCAAATAACTCCGTAATTATAAGAGATATAAAAAAATGTTTCATATAAAAGTTGCACTATTTAATAAGGCAAACTTAAAAGTGTTACCAATATAAAATTCAAGATGACGGTTTTCAAGATATTAATAGCAACTTTCTTATTTTAAATGGAGGCCATATTGGATTTTTACACGATTAAAATAGAACGTTTTTGTCTCTTTTCAACGATGTATAACACAGTATTTTTACATTAACATTTAATAAAGATATTAATTATTTCAATTTTATAACTAATCAAATAGGCTTAAAAACAAATGCAAGTGAATAAGAAACCAAACAAAATTTATTATAACAGTGAATAAATCAAAAACAAACCAACTTAATAGTAATGTAACAATAATTTATAACAAATGCTCAAAATTCTGGCCATTGCTAAGTAAACATAAATGAACACGTTTTGCAACACTGGCAGGTACTGTCCGCAATGTATTGCTTCACATAATTCCTCTACATTATTGTAAATAATGTTATTGCCATACACTTTATCTTTTAAAGTGCCCCATAAATAAAAATCTAGAGGCGTTAAGTCAGGTGATCTAGCTGGCCATGAAATAGGTGTGTTAGTCGCTATGATTCTATTATTAAAGCAATTGTTTAAATAATTAATAACATTTCTAGCATTATGAGCAGGAGCACCACCTTGCTGATACCAAATTCGGTAATTTTGTGCCAAAGGTAAATCATCCAGTAAATCTTCCAAAGATGTCTGAAGAATTTCCAAATATCGTTGTGCAGTTAGGTTTCCATCAAAAATTATAGGACCAACTAAATTATTTTCCAATATGCCGCAAAAAACATTAAATCCGAATCTATCTTGATTTCGCCGTGGAATCACTATACGTAGATTTTCTTGTGCCCAATAATGCTCGTTATGACGATTAAATAAGCCACAGCTAGAAAAGCGAAATTCGTCAGTCCATAAAATGTGATTAATAAAATCATTATTTTGTCTTATTTGGTTAGTAAACCATCTGCAAAATACTGATCTGCGGACATGATCATTTGGTTGCAAAATCTGGGTAACGTATAATTTAAAAGGACGAAACTTATGTTTCTTAAGAATTCTTGACGCTTTTGACTTAGATACATGTACCTGGGCTTCTATTTCCCGAGTTGAAATAGTCTGGTTAGCCGCTACACATGCCAGTGCTAACTCGTCGTCCTCAATTTCATCTTTGACTATCACTTGTGGGTCACGAATAGGTTTTTTTAAACATCCATATTGCTGCATAGTTATATCCAATTTTCTAAACACTTTATCATGAGGTTGTCTTCTCTCTGGAAAGTTACCGAAATAAGTCTGTGCTGCAAGACGGGAGTTTTATTACATTTGATGTATGTACAAAACATATCGTACTACTGCTCTAATTTTTAAAAAATAGGCATTTTAAATATGTAATAAATAAATCCACTAATTCAATTAAATAAACGAATACATACAGATTTAAGTATGACAGTTCACTGTTATAAAACATTTTGTTTGGTTTCTTATTCACTTGCATTTGTTTTTAATCCTATTTGATTGGTTATAAAATTGAAATAATTAATATCTTTATTAAATTTTAATGTAAACATATTTTGTTATACATCGTTGAAAAGAGAAAAAAAAGTTCTATTTAATCATGTAAAAATCCAATATTTAAAATAGGAAAGTTGCTATTAATATCTTGAAAACCGCCATCTTGAATTTTATACTGGTAACATTTTTAAGTTTGTCTTATTAAATAGTGTAACTTTAATATGAAAAATTTTTTTATATCTCTTATATTTACGGAGTTATTTGACATTTTTAAAAATCGCGATTTTCATTTTTTTTTAGTAACCTAGAAACGGTTCGAAATTTTAAATTTTTCTCAACGGAATCTGAATGAGCACTAAAAACTGCACAACATTGCCTATTTAACAGACCCCGAGTTATAGTAAACCCCCATCTAATATATATAAAACTAATATTTGTATTAGGAAATATTAGGAAACTAAGAAATGCTAAAGACAAGTGCAACAATGTCGTTGCAACATTTAATTACATATTATTATGATTATTTCAGTTCCCATGAGTGGAAACGCTACAAAGTAGCCCAAGGATAAGTGACACTGCAAAAGTCAGGTCACAGACGGTCGACGGATGTCACGTACCGTGATTACGCAGAATAAGCCTGCAACATTGTATTTATGAATAGCTCTTAAGATAGCAACTAAGTATTGTAGAATGTAAGCGGACATTACGTCCGCAGGTTCCCACCAGAAATGTGAGGGGGAGAAAGTTATATAAGGACCAGGAGCTCCACTCCTGGTCAGTTCATCAGACGTTCAGCTTTAACCTTGCAGTTCACTGGTAACTCACTGTACAATTAATTAAAGTATTTCGACATAGACTTATAAATCAAGTTTGTTCAAATTCCATAATTAAATTCTGTACAAAACTAAATAAATGTGTTATTGTTCAAAGAAGTCTTTTTAAAAAGGACCGCTCGAAGCCACGAACTCTAACTGGCGCAGTCGTAACGGATGTCAAAAGGGCACTAGCGAATCCAACTTCGAGGAACTGGTGGTCCGGGAATTTCAATTCCGATTTTGGCAGAACAAAAACTGGAGAAGAAACACGCATCGTTCAGATCCAGCCGTTGAAGGAGAAACAAGAATAGTTCAAATTCAACAAAAGAAAAATTTGGAGGCGATACAAGAATAGATCAAATCCAAAAAGTCAAAAAGAAAAAAAGAAAAAACAGAAACAAAGAAAACAAATCAATGAAAGCAACCAAGCAACTAGTGTAAGTTCATTTTCCTAAACCAATTAAAAAATTATTTTATTATTAACGAAGACAATTGATATTTGCTAGTTTATGATTTATGATTTATGATTTATGATTTATGATTTATGATTTATGATTTATGATTTATGATTTATGATTTATGATTTATGATTTATGATTTATGATTTATGATTTATGATTTATGATTTATGATTTATGATTTATGATTTATGATTTATGATTTATGATTTATGATTTATGATTTATGATTTATGATTTATGATTTATGATTTATGATTTATGATTTATGATTTATGATTTATGATTTATGATTTATGATTTATGATTTATGATTTATGATTTATGATTTATGATTTATGATTTATGATTTATGATTTATGATTTATGATTTATGATTTATGATTTATGATTTATGATTTATGATTTATGATTTATGATTTATGATTTATGATTACTATTGTTACAAATATGTTTATGCCATTGTTAAAATATTTTATGCCATTTGAAAATAATCGACTTAGCAATTGCTAGAGATTATCTTCAAGCCTTTATTGAAATTTTATTATTATTTTATTTGTATATATGAAAAATTTATGAAAACTTGAGACAACAAAAATATTCTGAGACTAAGAACTGAGAAAAATTATTCTAAACAAAAACTAGAGACAATTATAAAAAAAGTCGCAAAGCGCAAGAGACTAGAAAACGTTTTAATTAACGTAAGAAAAATTCTTAAAACAAAATCAAACCTCTTAAGATTGCAGAATCAAAATCTTAACTGGCGCGAAAAAATTTTTAAAACCTCTAACTCGACAACCTTAACTGACACAAAAATTTTTAGAATTTCTAATCTAACTAACGCAACAAATTTTAGAATTTCCAATTCAATCTTAACTGACGCACAGAAATAATTTAAATACACCAAGAATAAAAACGCGAAAGCAAAACGAGCAATTAAAAAATCAAAACCTTATAACACCACGATTCAAATTCAAATACCATCCATAAATAGACAAAACGCATTCTATTAATTAAAACCCACATCTTAATACGAGAATTAACAAAGCGCGAACTCAAATTGAACGTAATATCTCATCATACTTCATCAAAGTGAATAGAAACTAACCTTGAATGAACACGCATAAAAATCTAATAATAAATCACCTACAAAAGATATTTAAATACATCGCGAAACCTTTCATTATTGTTAAATTAAAAACAACATAAAATTACAATCGAAAACTTTCAATCTAAAACTACTCAGAACGAATAAATTATTACGGTACTAAAAACTTAAATTACAACCTTATTCAAACGCGAAAACATTTCAGTAAATCTCACAAATTGTATTATAAAAAACACTGAGAGTAATAATTTACACCCACGCAAAAATTAAATATAACTTATAATAGAGACGCAAATACAACTAAGTGACTAAGAACATCCTGCAACAGCAGATAACAACATTGTAAGCATTACAGACACCTTACAGTCGCATAAACCAACGAGAATTAATACGCATCTAAATAAAATCGACATAACGAAATCGACTTAATTAAATAAGTAAAGAAGTTTTAACTGACGCAAATAAATCAAAACATTTACACCCGATAAATTACCACAAAATTAACCCAGCCTATTGAAACTTCGGAAATTAAAATTAAAAATCGGCAATTCAAAAGTAAACTCAACCAAACTAATACCAAGCGTAAAACTCATCAAATAACACCAAAATCTACGAAATAAAACCAAATTTTTCAAAAAAAAAAAATTTTTTTACTTTTTTAAAATTACCCAAATATTACCCCAACCAAGATGACTAATGAAATGAAGTTGTATCTCGAAATGATACCGTCATTCGATGGAAATAATACATGCTTACTTAGTAATTACATTTCGGCAAGCGAAATATTCTTAAAGACATTTTATAAGCCAGGCGATAACGACAGAAACACTCTTCTTATCCGCCTCATAACCAGTAAACTAACCGGAAGGGCACTAACGTTAATAGCCAGTCGCGAAGACGTGGACGAATGGGAAAGCTTTAAACGGATATTAATTTCATATTTCGGCGATCAACGGAACTTAAAATGTTTAATAAGGGACTTAACCGGACTGAGAATGGAACATAACCAGTCACCCTATCAATTTGGAATGAGATGCCAAGATGTCAGAAGTTTAATCTTGACAAAACTCAAAATCGAAGAAACCGACCCAAACGTAAGACTAATAAAAACTAAAATGTACGACGAGATGGCATTAGACACCTATCTAAATGCACTACCCGAGAGACTTTCAGACAAAATTAGATTTCAACATCCCCAAAACTTAGAACAAGCAATGAATATGATAATTGAAGAAGAAAATGTAATGTACTACAGAAACCGACTATATAACCCCAACGCGAATAAAAGCTATACGCCAATGAAAACTATACAACCCGCAAGACAAATAAATCCACAACCAAAATTTAACTCATTCAATGCACAAACAAACCAAACGCGAACAAATAATCCACATTTTAATAATTCAAACTTTAACAACCAATATAAACAATTCCCAAAACCAACATTTTACCCGAACTTTACAAAACCCGCATATCAACCAACATTTAACTCGAACTTTTCAAAACCCGCATTTCAACCGAGATTTAACCAAAATATAAATCAACAAAGACCAGCATTTAACGCGAATCCTAACAGAAACTCACCGATGATAAACACTAATAATTCAAATAATTATTACAAACCTACACCAATGGATACCTCATCTGGTAACACCAGACCTAACACAAAAATAACGCACATAAGACCAAATCCTAATCAAAAACCCACATTCACTTCAGAAGAGCTATTTCATCAGGAAGTAGAAGAGTATGAAGACGAACAGAATAATAATAATCAACCGTGTACGAATAACGAACAAAATCAATCAAACCATTATGAACGCGAAGAATCACACGAAAATTACGAGGAAGACGACGAAGAGAACACATGTTCAAATTTTCAAATGGACCATTTTATAAACGACCTAACGTAATAAATCTAAATAATATGAATCACCTTGTATTACCCTATATCGAAATACCCCACGCTGAATTTAAATTACTAATCGATACCGGATCTTCTAAAACATTAATAAGCCCGCGAACAGTAAAAAAACATTATCTAGACTATGTAGAGAGAGAACCCTTTAAAATTAAAACCGCCCATCAAACAACCATACACCAATTCGTAGCAAACATACCTTTACCAAAAACCTTTAACGTAAAGATGAAACATAAATTCTGCATATTTGAATTTAATGACAAATATGACGGACTATTAGGAATGGACCTTCTAAGAAAATTAGGAGCCAACATAGATATCAAAAACCGATTATTAAGAACCAAGTATGGACGAATCCCCATTAAATTTCAAAATACCCAAATAGACGAAAAATATACATTAGAACCCCGAACGGAAAAAAAAAAAAGAATCCCCGTAGATTCAAATAAAAACTTAGGAATAATAAACCACATAACTTTTCAACAAGGAGTAGAAACCCCAACCGCATTAATAAAAATCAAAAATAATTACGCCACAACAACAATAATAAACTCAAACGATTACCCCGTAGAAATATCTTTAACAAACGCGATAAACGTAGAAGAATTAAACTTTGACGAAATGGAAATAGATGAATCCCCAAACGAAAATTATAACCCCGTAGAAAATGACGAATTATTTAATTCAAAATTTAAATAATATACGATTTAACCGCGACATAAATCACGAAGAACAAAAAGCAATACAAAAATTATGTTATGAATACCGTGATATATTCCATTGCGAAGGAATACCCCTAACGTTTACAAACACAATTAAACACAACATTGAGCTAACGGATAACAAACCTCTATTCACCAAAGCATACAGATTACCCCAGGCAAGTCAGGAAGAAGCTGACAGACAAGTTACCGATCTATTAGATCAAGATATAATACAACACTCCAATTCACCATGGAGCAGCCCCGTACTAATAGTACCAAAGAAACTAGACGCATCAGGAAAACGGAAATACCGAATGGTAATAGATTACCGCAAATTAAACGAAAAAACGGTAGACGATAAATACCCGTTACCGAATATCACAGAAATATTAGACAAGTTAGGCAAATGCCAATATTTTTCGACGCTAGACTTAGCATCAGGATACCATCAAGTAGAAATGGAAGAAGGAGATACACAGAAAACAGCCTTTAGTACCCCTAGAGGACACTACGAGTATAAACGGATGCCATTTGGACTGAAGAACGTACCCGCAACTTTTCAACGAGTAATGGATAACATACTACGAGGGATACACAACGAAAAATGCCTTGTGTACCTAGACGATATAATAGTGTATTCAACATCATTAGTGGAACACATAGAAAGATTAAGAGAAGTGTTCGAAAGATTAAGAACCGCAAAATTCAAAGTACAACTAGACAAAAGCGAATTTCTACAGAAAGAAGTAACCTTTTTAGGACACGTAATAACACCCCAAGGAGTGATGCCAAACCCCGATAAAACAAACGCTGTATTAAATTACCCTATACCCCATCGGCGGCTGGTCGTATGAGGCAAGTGAACCGCCGCCTCACCTTTAATTTTATATACCTTCTTTTCAATTATAAAGAAAAATTCTATTACAACTAGTACAAACGTCTTTTAAACAATTTTTGGTCAAATATATCATAATTCGATTAATAATCAATATTATATAATAAACGTTTGTAATACAAAATTTATTTCTTAATTCGTGCACGATTTCTGTTAATACAAATTCATCTGAGGCGTTATAAAGCGCGCCACACTTATTTGACCATGTCCATGCATCCAAAGCTACATTATACTCGAGCGCGATGCGTCTAGCGGTTATCTGTATACATCAACCAACACTTTATACTCGGGTACTGAGGCTCTCTCATCGTTGCCTCTCGGGTCTTTGTAAACATAATAACGACAGCAGCAGCTGCGGGATGGCTGGATACTTATACATACATACTTAAAGGAAGTCAGTCAATGGTCGGTAGGGATGATGAGTGTCAGACTTTGTAATACTTGTTAAACTGCACAAAAAGTCGAAAATTAAACATATGTGAATGTTAAATATATAATTTTCTATTATTATAAGAGCTTAAACTTAGGTACTAGTGCAACCTTTTGCCCCGTAGTGGTTCCATAGTTTTTAACAACTGACGTTGACAAGTTGGAATTATTTGTTGGTTTCATTTTAAATTATTGTATTGTTTGAAAGCTGTGTTTTGTAAAAAACCTAGTTGGGTTAATTCTTCAATAGTGAATTGATGAACCGCGTTAACATTTGTACGTTTGGTGCTTCATGCCTCAAATAGAATAGATTACACAGGGTTTAAGTGTTTACTGTTTAGTGTTCTTGTTCCTTATTTAGTACTTTATTTCTCGTGATCAGTGGTTAATCTTAATCTATATAAGCAAAAACTGATTGTTATAATATAATTCAAATTGTGTAATATCGTTATATTGTTCCAATTTGGATTGATTTCAAATTTCGGCACAGGGTCATGTATCCCTTACATAATATTCTATTATCTTTATTTGAAACGCCTTTTTCAGTGCGCGGTGAGTTAAAAAAACGGCAAATTTTATTTATGCGCCCGACTCCTCCACTAAATATATTTAGTACTGATAATCGACAAGGTCGAAGTTTTAATAGAACTTTTCAGTTATCGTGGTATGAAACCTACAAATGGATTTGCGGAAGTACATATAAACAGAGTCTATATTGTTGGCTGTCCGTTTTGTTATCAAATGTCAATAACAGCTGGACTTGCGGTAAAGGTTTTTGCGATTTAAAAAATATTTCGCGTAGTGCAAAAATGCATGAATGTTCTAAAGATCATATAAAAAATTTTGTTGGTTTCAAACGACTTCAACAAAATCGAACAACTATACTAGATGCACTTCAAGAACATGCTGGTTTAAATAAAATTATATATAACGAAAATGTCCGAAAAAATAGGTTGTTGCTAACTTATTTAATTGATACTACCATACTTTTGGGTAAACAAGAATTGACTTTTCGAGGTCATGATGAATCTTCACAATCGCTAAATCGTGGAAATTTTAAAGAAGTTTTTGAATGTTTGATTAAGCGAAACGCAGAAGTATCAGAGCACCTATCAAAAATGAGCCAAATCTTTACCGGCCAGTCAAAACAATTCAAAATAAATTAATATCATGCATTGAAGATTTTCTAAAGAGAACATTTCTCAAGAAATAGCAGCTAGTCCTTTCTTTGCTTTAGTATCTGATGATACTACTGACATTGAGACAAATCTCAGTGCGCGCTAACTCTTCGATTTGTTATTCCAAATTGTAAATTAAAAGAAAGGTTTATGGGATTTTTGATGTAAATAGTGATCAAACCGCCAGTGCTCTCTTCGAAGTAGTTCAGGGTGTTTTAAATCCATTTAGTTATAAAGAAAAGTTAGTTACCCAATCATACGACGCTGCCAGTGTTATGGCTGGCGAGCTAATTGGACTCCAGGCAAAAGTTAAGTCAATTGCACCCTATGCTCTTTTACCCATTGCTGTGCTCACCGGTTAAACCGCGTTTTACAACAAGGAACACAAAATATTCCGCAAAGTAGAATCTTTTTCTACTTTATCAGGTATACCAAGTTTTTCCATCATTCACCTAAAAGATCAGTAATATTAGATCATATTGTTGGTAAACGTGTGCCACGAGCAGCGGAAACCAGGTGGTATTCGAGATCAAAAATTTTGAACATTGTCGCAAGCGAATGGGACAACTTTGTAAAAGTTTTCGAAGCAATAGTAAATGATCCGACCTCGGGAGCCGAATCCATTCGCGCAGCTAAGGGATTCCTTAAGCACTTTAGTGAATTTGTATTTACTATTTTAACTTTTATTTACCGCGAAATTTTAATATTACTGATCTCCTTTTAACATTTTACAGACTAAAGTTTTAAATGTAATATATTGTTCGCAACAAATACATACAGCTTGCGTCCGAATTAACGAATTAAGGAACGAAGGCAAATTTTTGGAATGTTTTCGGCGTGCCAGAAATTTAACAGAGTTACCTAATCGGCGCGGAACAACATCTGAGCAAGAGATATTTCAAAATACAACATTCTGTATTACGAAATTTTAGACCGCATTAGTCCGCAACTTAATAAACGGTTTCGGATCTCAATAGCTTAGAATTTCTCGCTTTATTTGATCAATCTAAGTATGAATTCTATACTACCAAATTTCCTAAAAATCCCTGCAATCTCTATTTGAGACTTATCCAAATATTTTTGATAGGGATAGACTTATTAATGAACTTTGTGCTTTTATAGAGACGAGCAGTTTAAAATTCAGATTTTATACAACCCTTAAAATACTTTCTTGTGACTTTGCTGATATATTTTGCCAAATTCAAAAGTTCTACAATTAATTTTAACGATTTCTGCTACAAGTGTATCAGTTGAAAGAAATTTCTCGTGTTTAAAACGTATAAAGTCATACTTAAGAAATACGATGAGTCAAGAGCGGCTTAGTGGATTAAGTTTAATGTCTATAGAAAAGGAACTATTAAGCGAATTAAGTAAAAATCCAGATTTTTATGAAAATGTAATAGATAAATTTGCAAAACTGAAAGACCGTAGAATACATTTGACTTATCAAACTTAATTTGCTTATAGTTAATAGTATAGCTATGTAAACTAAGGTTATTAGAATCACTTTTGTAAGCTTTTCGTTTCAATAATTGCTCTTGATTCCCAATGAATTCAAGGAATAATAAGAAATAGCACCTCTTAGATAACCTAGAGATTCATTTATGATAAATGTAGAGTTCCTAAATAGACTCATTTTGAGCCTCACCTCTTGTTCAGGTCACGAGCCGCCACTGCTATACCCAAAACGAATAAAGAAATTAAAGGATTTTTAGGCCTTAGCGGATATTACCGAAAATTTATAAAAGGTTATGCTCAAATAACAAAGCCCCTAACCAATTGTTTAAAGAAAGGAAACAAAATTGTACATACCCCAGAATTTATTAAAGCAGTAGATAAAATTAAAAGCATTTTAACAAACCACCCCGTATTAGAATACCCAGACTTTTCGAAACCATTCATTTTAACAACAGACGCATCAAATGTAGCATTAGGCGCAGTATTAAGCCAAGGAACAGTAGGTAACGACAAACCTATCAGTTACGCATCAAGAACCCTCAACGAAACAGAGCAACGATACAGTACGATAGAGAAAGAATTGTTAGCCATAATTTGGGCAACAAAATATTTCAGACCGTACCTATACGGACGGAAATTCTATATATATACCGATCATAGACCATTAGTATGGCTATGCAAACTCAAAGAACCTAACTCGAAATTACAAAGATGGAGAATCAGACTAGAAGAATATGATTATGAGATCATATACAAAAAGGGAATTTACAACAATAATGCAGACGCCTTAAGTAGAATCCAACTTAATGCACTTGAGACAGAATCATTAGCAGGAAACGTAGACGAAACCGAAGTCAGAGAAGACCCAGAAGAAATGGAAACTATACATTCAACACAAAATGACGAACCGAAAACCGCAATAAAAATTTTAAACGAAGCTATTGACACGAAACCCAATCAATTCATAATCACAGAAGTTTTAAACAACCCCAACCCTGTAAAATACACGAAAGTGGATAATAAGAAAATTTACAAAATTCAAATAACTAAAGACGACAATGAATCACAGATAATTAAAATATTAAAGGAATACACCCCCGAGAAAAAACGATTTTACTTTTACTTTACCACGGAAAACCTATATAAACGATTTTCAGAAATATATGTAAAACTATTTAACAATTCTGGCCCCGAACTTATAAGATGCACGAGAAAGTTAATAACATTAGACGACCCAGACGAAATAAATGACGTAATAAGAAACCAACACGAAGGTAAGACCAACCATCGAGGAATAAACGAGACCCTAAAACAAATTATGAGACGCTACTATTTCAAGGACATGAAAGAATTAACGACAGACTTTATCAACCAGTGCGAATTATGTGATAAAGCCAAATATGACAGAAAACCCCAAAGATACCCTTAATGTTAACTAAAACACCAGACAAACCTTTCCAGAAATTACATGCAGATACTCTAGTAGTAGAAGCACAAAGTTACTTAACAATCGTGGACGCATTTACGAAAATAGGACAAGCAATTCCAATCACTTCTAAAAATAGTATAGACGTAACCCAAGGATTTCTACACTATTTTACATTTTACGGAACACCCGAAGCAATAACATTAGATAACGGAAGCGAATTCAAAAACGAAACTATTCAAAACACTTTAGAATTACACAAAATAAAAATACACTTTATAACGGAAAACCACCCTGAATCAAACGGACTAATTGAGAGACTACATTCAACCCTATTAGAACAGATCAGATTATTAAGAATAAATTACAAGAAAGAACACATAAGCAATTTAATGTCATACGCATTAATCGCGTATAATAACACGATTCATTCAACTACAAATTTTACACCCTTAGAACTAACCTTAGGACATTCAGATTCACGCAACCCCTACGATATACATTATAACAAAGAAATCTATCAGCAATACGCTAAAGACCACAAGGAGAAACTAAAAATAACCTATGACAAAGTAAAGGACAAATTAGATAATGATAAAGAGCGAATTACCGCGACCCGTAATAAAAACTTAGACATAAACAAATTTTCCATAGGACAAACCGTATTCGAGAAAAATTACCAAAGCAAAAGACACAAAACGGCACCGAGAAATTTAGGACCCTTTAAAATCAAACGAATATCAGACAAAAACGTAGCCGCGATAGACGACGGCAAGATAACAAAATATGTTCACCTCAAAAATTTAAGACACCCTGTACTTTCAGATGGTCAATCGTCACCCTTACCGTCAACCTCCACCCAGGTAGAACGGACACAGAAATTATAATTGAAGATATAAAAAACAACCCCGGTATACTACCAATAAAATTAGGCAGTATGCAAAACACCATAGATTATTGGACCTTTGCACAAAAATTCGATTTAACCGAGCTAAAACAAGAATTTCAAATAATCAAAAATAATTATTTTCGACTAAAACAATCAATGGACACAACAAAATTCGGAAAAGAATACGCAATAGAAATGATGAACTACGACAGTATAACAGAAAGCATTTTGAAAAATATCGAAGACAAATTTAATCGACTAATACCTACAGAACAAATGACGAGAAGAAAACGAGGACTAATCAACGGATTAGGAAACGTAATTAAAGCAATTACCGGAAATTTAGATAACCAAGACGCAGAACGCTATGATAACGCCATACAACAATTAATAGAAAATCAAAACGACATTAAAACTATAATTAGTAATCAAATATCGTTAACACAATCAACGATCATCAAATTTAATGAAACCCTTAGAAAATTAGTTAGAAATCAAGATAGTATAGCCAATCGAATAGAAACCTTAGAAAATAACATGCGAACTACTATGTTAGGCATGCGAGATTTAATCAGATTCAATACGATATATAACCAGATAATATCAACCCTAACTTTAATTCAACAAATCCTAGCAACATTAGAAAACGCAGTAACCTTTGCAAAATTAAATACCCTACATTCAAGTATCATAGAACCGATAGATTTATTAAAAGAATTATTGAGAATAAAATCTTTTACAACTAATAGTAAATTACCTTTCGATATATTAGAATCAAACATTTTAATATTTGAAAAAATAGCCATAGTTAAAGGCTATGTAAAAAACAACGATATAACATTTTTAATAGAAATACCAATAGTAGAGATTAACAGTTACAATTATTATCATTTATTTGCTTTTCCAATGAAAATGACTAGCACATACCAAGTTATTATTCCAAAAACCAAATTCCTATCCTTAAATGAACAAAGATATGGTTATACAAACGACAAATGTAATGAAGTCACACCCAATCAATACTTATGCCAATCATTAACAACCACAACAATTCAAGAAGACAGCCCTTGCGAAGTACAACTACTAAAATTTACCAATCATTATGAAAATTGTGAAGCCAAACCTGTATCAATCAACAACATGAAAATTCAGAAAGTAACGGAAAATAAATGGATAGCCATTTTTCCCACCGAAGTAATCGCAACAATGTATTGTAATCAAGACGAAAGTAATTTAGCATTAACCGGAAGTAAATTAATCACCCTTAAGAAAAATTGTTATTTAAAATTAAAAAATGAAATAATTAGAGTTTACCAAGACCCAGTACAAAGCAAGAAATTAGCAAATCTACCCGATCTGCAAATCAAGATTACCCAAGAAGAAGATGAAGCAACCCTTCAAAAACCAATGCAATTAGAACACCTGGAATTAGACAACTTAAACCACGCCATGAAACTCATGGAAGATTACAAAGAAAAATTAAACGAGATCAAGACGCCCAAAGTGCACTATGATAACATTAGTGTATGGACAATTATATTGATTTTATTAACTATTTTATTGATCATTTATGTAACTTACAAAATATGTATTAGAATTAAGAATAATAAAGAAAACAGTTTTAGATTTAAGAAACCCAAACAAATAAATGTACCACTAGAAAATATGAATTTTAAATGAGATTAAACGAAAACGAAAATGATTTAATTAAAAATCAAGAAAAAGGTTAAAACCCTTAATTTTTAATGTACGTTGGGAGGAGTTATAGTAAACCCCCATCTAATATATATAAAACTAATATTTGTATTAGGAAATATTAGGAAACTAAGAAATGCTAAAGACAAGTGCAACAATGTCGTTGCAACATTTAATTACATATTATTATGATTATTTCAGTTCCCATGAGTGGAAACGCTACAAAGTAGCCCAAGGATAAGTGACACTGCAAAAGTCAGGTCACAGACGGTCGACGGATGTCACGTACCGTGATTACGCAGAATAAGCCTGCAACATTGTATTTATGAATAGCTCTTAAGATAGCAACTAAGTATTGTAGAATGTAAGCGGACATTACGTCCGCAGGTTCCCACCAGAAATGTGAGGGGGAGAAAGTTATATAAGGACCAGGAGCTCCACTCCTAGTCAGTTCATCAGACGTTCAGCTTTAACCTTGCAGTTCACTGGTAACTCACTGTACAATTAATTAAAGTATTTCGACATAGACTTATAAATCAAGTTTGTTCAAATTCCATAATTAAATTCTGTACAAAACTAAATAAATGTGTTATTGTTCAAAGAAGTCTTTTTAAAAAGGACCGCTCGAAGCCACGAACTCTAACTCCCGTAGCTCTTATAGTTTCCGAAATCCCAATGGTAGCCTAATCTATTTGGGACACCCTGTATATATGTAATTTTTAAGGAAAACCATACTACAAATGGATATAACGCAACGAATTATAAAAGTACATATTAATCAATTAATAATAAATATTTAGTGTTCGGTTAGCTCGCGTATAAATCCGGTATATTAGTCGGATCGGTATTAATAGTTTAGTTCGCGAATAATTCCGATATATATTAGTGATAATGTATTCCTATGAGGCGCCGTTTGTGTCTATAATAAAAAATAAAATATATATATTTTTTCTAATATATATGTAAAATATTTTGTAATATATATTTTTTCAAATATATATATTTTTAAAATATATAATATATATATATATATATATATTTTAATAATATATATATTTTAAATATATATATATATATATATATATATATATATATTTAAAAAATATATATATATTTAAAAAATATATATATTTAAAATATATATATATATATATATATTGAATTAAGTAACAATGAAATATATATATATATATATATATATTAATATATATATAATTTTGCATTGGACTACCGCCCGATAGAGGCGCTGTTCTTATTCTGAACGCGTGCGTCTATTAGAGATCGCACGTTTTCAGAGTTAAGCACCCTCGCTCTGGTCAGTACTTGGGTGGGTGGACACTGTTTTTTTTTTAGGAGCGTACATATACATATAGCAGTTGCAGGACCGTGTAGCACATCTCGACATGCACATAAATAATTATTTAACAATCCTGTACACGAGTTCAATGCAAATTTCGGTGCGGCATGTGATTTTCGCTTGATATACATTTTATTTATTATACCTGTTGATGGTTGCAAGACGACGACACAAAGGACGGTTACTTACAATCGCAGAAGAGAGTGCTTGCTACTTTTCGGCTGTCGTTTATTAAATTTTTGAGTAATTTTAAGAAAACGCGGAGTTTGAATATTTGCTAGATGCATTCTCATAAGCACTTTACATACCCGGAACGCGACATTAAGTATAGACGACGACGATAGCATGTTGAAAAGCACAGCTTCTCGTCCGATTACCGCAGTTAAGCAACGTTGAGCACGGTCAGTACTTGGGTGGGTGACCGCTTGGGAACACACCGCGTGTGGTTGTCTTTTTTTCTTTTTACGCTGGAATATCGTAGTTTTCCCTGACTTTGTAATTTTTATTAAATTACTCAACTCCAACTTTATATGGAAATGTCGCGTTCCGGGTTGTAAATTTAATAAACGACAGCCGAAAAGTAGCAAGCACTCTCTTATGCGATTGTAAGTAACCCTCCTTTGTGTCGGCGTCTTGCAACCATCAACAGGTATAATAAATAAAATGTATGTCAAGCGAAAATCACATGCAGCACCGAAATTTGCATTGAACTCGTGTACAGAATTGTTAAATAATTATTTATGTGCATGTCGAGATGTGCTACACGGTCCTGCAACTGCTATATGTATATGTACGCTCCTAAAAAAAACAGTGTCCACCCATCCAAGTACTGACCAGAGCGAGGGTGCTTAACTCTGAAAACGTGCGATCTCTAATAGACGCACGCGTCCAGAATAAGAACAGCGCCTCTATCGGGCGGTAGTCCAATGCAAAATGATATATATATATATATATATATATATATTTCATTGTTACTTAATTCAATATATATATTTTTTAAATATATATATATTTTTTAAATATTATATTTTTTAAATATATATATATATATATATATATATATATATATATATTACTCATATTTAGACCAGGGTAGAAAATTAATGGATTACATCAAATAATTTTAATCACCGTGTATAAGGAATTTTATTAAATAATACGCTTTATTAAAACCATGAAGCATAAATAAATTCGGTCGTTTCAGTAAAAATAAGAAATTTAAAATCATGTACAAGACGCTTTATATCAAAAGAAACAGTATTAAAAAGCTTTACGTGTAATTTAATTATTCCTAATAAAGAAACAAAGACAAATTACGTGCAAGATTTATATTAATTGATTCAAGTTTGGGCAACGAGTATTAAACGAAATGTACAAATAATAATTGAATATTTAATTAGGATTCACTAAAAATTAAAGAGTATTAATTTTAATTGAAGTTAATTGAACCGTTAGTAACAGATAATATCTATAAAAACATGTAAAAACCCAATAAAATAAAGCTCTGGGAATTAATATTATGTTTGAACACCTGGGTTTATTTAAAAAGCTCATTCGGCGAAAATTTTGCAGATAATTAATGGTTCAGAGAATCTTGGGGAAAACGTCGCATAATAGTTACAAGAATTGCTAAAGGTGGGTTATTTCACACTCCATGTGGACTAAAATAATCGATAATACAGAATATCACTTTGCATCAATAAGAACAGGTTAGATAGAGACAGATAATATGCGCAAGACCGAGACACATATAGTAAAAGGCGTGAGTAGCGCAACGTCATGGGGTTGCGATTGGTTAAAAGTAAAAGGCAAACTTGAGAGGTAAAAATAACAGCTCTGTATAAAATTAACACAGGAGTATATCACAGCAATATATATATATATATATATATATATATATATATATATATTTTAAATATATATATATATTTTTAAATATATATATATATATATATTTTAAATATATATATATATATATTTTTAAATATATATATTATTAATATATATATATATATATATATATATATTTTAAAATATATATATTTGAAAAAATATATATTACAAAATATTTTACATATATATTAGAAAAATATATATATTTCAGTTTTTATTATAGACACAAACGGCGCCTCATATATTCCCACTCTTTTGTTATTTCTAAAATTTAGAGTTACTTTCCATACTTGGTGGAAGCAACATGTAAAATATATTATTGACGGTTTAAATGTGTGTACCGTCTTTGTATTGTATGTAACCTATGTCGTGGTTACTGTGTGATTTGGAGTCAGTGTATTTTGGTTTATAGCTGTATATTAAAGAACAGGCAATTCACAGTTGCTGTCCATGTGTGTCCACAAAACGAGCGCTCGTATAGGCAAGTTTACTGGAAGGACAAAGGTGAGTGTTTGTTTACTTTATTATATAGAAACCAATTGTTTGCATTGTCTCCAACTCTGAATATTTCATTTTATTTAGTTGTTAAAAATCCTATGTAATTACAGTCCTACTTAAAAATTTCTATATCGTGGAAAGTGTATAATACCCGTACATTTAGAATGATTTTAAATATGATCTTATAGCACCTGTAACTCGAGCAAGCCAGCCTGCATCGAGTCGTACATACAGTTTCTACAGCCTGTTATGCAGTGCGTTTGGTACCAGAGAAGTGATATTTTTTGAAAAATGAATCGACTTCGCCTGCCATTTCTTCAGTGACAAAATTTCCACCTACAAATTTAACAACTCGGGTAAGAAAAAACCGCCTTTGTAACGGTTCACCAATTCTTCCTGAGCGAGTCATAGCGACAGATATTATCACAAACACCGTATCTTCTGAGCGTACTTCGTCAGACATTGAGAACTTCAACGCTTTTGCAAGTAAAGTTTCATCTTTGGTAGCTTTAAAAGCATGGCTAATATGATCTTTCGCTTCGTGCTAATCAGTAGAAAGAAACGGCTTCATTAGTGATTCATAAGTATCATGATTTCCCGCTCTAAGTACAGATTTATAATAAAGCACCGCATAGTAGAAGGTATATGTATGTTCTGGCACACTTCGATTCTCACTCAATCGATCCCCCCACCCTGCCTACTAGTTGGCGGTTGTTGAGGGGGGCGTGCCTTTGACGATCCTCATTACTCATTTGGATTCTTCATCAAGTTTATTAGCCTTGCGGGTGCACCATTCGGCTTTTCGCGGTCTAGAAAAATTTTTTAAAAAATTTCAAATCGAGTTAACATATGTCCTGGCGTTATTAAAAATCAACTCAAAATTACATAACATTGGTATGGGGAATCAAAAGTGTAAAGGGTAATTGCTTCAGTTCTCTTGCATCGGTGATTGAGCACACAAACAAAAATAAGCCGCAATATATATGGAAATAAAAATGTATTAGACAATCTATACACAGTAGTAATAAATTCTTTGTATGTATCTACATTTACAATAATATTATCATTGTACACGTTTTTAGGCTAAACATGTATATACATTGTGACCTCTAAAACGAGCATGTACTGTATATAACTTAGATCTAAGCAATATATACAACTTATAAACTAGGTAAAATAAAATCTATCATCTATTTCCGTATGCCCCCATGCATACGTTAAGGTCGTGTTAGGGATGACAAAACGATTGTCATCTGCGCCCGATAAACTAATCTTGCTAAGTAACAGCGCAAACAAATCATGTTTTTTGCTCCTGATAAACCGCATCGAATGCACGAGGGCTCGGAAGTTACTGTTACGTGCTACGTCCTTAAAACTATTAACACTTACACCCTGCACAACACTACGCTTAACCCCTTTAATCTTTTTTATTACATCCCTTTCGCTAAACAGTAACTCTTGGCGCGAGTACCCACAAACTCTAAAACTAACTCATCGCCAAACTCATCCTTGGACTTTCCGGGCACTTTCTTGTTTACAAGTGGGATCTTATATTTATTGTCTGGGTGGTAGTCACTGGTGTCGAATAGGTCCAGGCGGGCATCCATAGTGAAAGTCATAAATCAAGGTTTTTGATAGATGTAAAATCTGTATGAGTGCTAAATTTTCGCCTAGTACCAGATTATAATTAAAGTTCGGGCGTGTAATCAGAGTACTCGCACACAAGTTCTTCCGGTCACACTCCCACCGAGTCATGAGCTTAACGTCGATGCACTTGTCTACGTTTTCCATGGTTTTACCAAAGATGACATTGTTCATGAGTTTGAAAAAGTCTTTCTCAAAAGCGTTGGTAGCACGAATGCGAAGATCTGTGTTCAATTCGATATAAGGTTTCAACCATGGAGACTGGTCGAACTCGAGAACCCGGTGGATAGAGGTCAACACTAATCCGTTCCGCACACACTGCTGTAGATTCCTGTATTGGATAATGTAGCGGCGTTTGTCTTTTAAAGTGGCAAGCAGCTTCGGAGCCTTAGATGAGATTAAGGCAGCGTCTTCATCTCCGAGCAGAATGGCAGGTCATTGTGGAGATCGTGGAAATGTGGAGGGTACTCCAAGTTGACTTCCGCAATAAATCCTTTCGCAGAGTCCTTGAGAACAATTAAGATGGTGGCTTGGAGACCTGCTGCATCGGTAGGGGGCAGCCATCGGAATCCTGACATGGCCCTGCGATAAAAGTTATTGGCATCGTAGTAGGCCAAATACTTGGACGATGCCGTAGGATCGTACTCTTCCATGCACTTGTTATTGGCAGCAGCTTAGTGGCCAGTACACTGGGTCAGACCCCTTCTGACCCCAGACTTTATAAAATGATACATGTCTATATCCGTGAGGAGCTCAAATTTCACGCCGGTGTATTTTAACATGGCGTCCCAGGTTAATGAGAGCGCTGTCACATACTGGCATAGATCGAGTTCATACGTCGAAATGCACACTCGGCGAAAGTTCTCGAAGACGTCTGCCAACAACAGCACATCTGTTTTTAAATAGAGGTCGTTATATTCCCCGAGCGTATTAAGACCATACATTCTGAGCCCTTTCGTATTCGTCGGTGGTAATGGATGTAGAGACGAGGTCATTGTAGATGGCAGCCTGTGGTGGTAGGGCTGTTTTCTCGAATACTTCCATACTTTACATGTAAGTGTATGGAAACACTCTTTTTTCGGTAACCAGTTGGAACGTGGAGTCCTCGGGGAAGTGACGTCTGACCTCTACAAACTGGTCCTGGATCAAATTCTTCGCCAGTTTATCCAACCCGGACGCCATAAATCGGAGAGAGTCGATAAACCGAAGTTGGACACGGGACTTTTCAGCAGTCTTTTCTTCATCGTCCAAGGCCACTTCTATATCGTAGTGTCGTAAAGTTTTCGAAAACGCGCTCTTTATTGTTCGTTATAACGCTAATCTTTTCGTTGTCATATCCCAGTTCTTTTATGATGAAATAAGCATCGTATCCACTAAGGTTGTGGAACACCACTGGAATGAACTGCGAAACCCGATAAAGGATGTTACACTTAGAGTGTACAGAGAAGCGCGGTAAGCCCCATTCATGTGGTTGTGATTCCGCTCACCCGTCTGTTCCAAGCGGTTTCTTGCATATCCTACAGTCTTCGGTAGTATGAAACAAAAGTTCATTCTGGGGTTCCAAAGAAATCATGGGCACATTCGTCGTCAATATATTACCCAGACGTCTAGCTTCCTGTCTAAGTTTGGTGATAAATTCACCTACTGCGTCTGGGCCCCGGTAGATCTCAAATTTATTGAGGGAGTCGTCGTAGCTGCATTTGATATAATATGCCCAGCTGTAAGGGATATGCAGCTGGAGCGGTGTTGTAGATGACGTGGAAGGGTCGGGCGTTGCAAAACTGTACGGATGTAGGAGCGACTTAAAGTCGGCATAAATAACGAATGGGACCTGCATTTAGTTTTTGGATGTTTGAAAATTCCAAAACGTTGTTGAAGAGGGCGGGCATTTGGGTTACGACATGGTTGCATACCTACTCAGTATACCTGGTTAAGGCTGCCTCAGTTGGAAAAAAGATTAAACAGCCATCGCAGATCCATTAAATGTAAGCAATTTTTTGATAACAGCTTACCGACCAAGAGACCCAAATCCTGGATGTAAAGCAAATTAACGTGCCGGGCTTTCCTGCGTTTAGTAAAATGTAGAGGACCAACAATAGATCTTCTTTCCACTCCGAATACGTTGATATTCAAATCGTTCAAAGCCTCGAACTTGGCAATCTTGTCAAAGACCATAGGGTACTCTATACCACCTATATTTAAGCAGATCGAGTAATGGGGGTACTTACTGAGACGTTGAGGGTTGCGCTCGGCAGGATACAGCGCTGCTACAATGGAGTAGACAAAACAGGCCGTGTCTCGGTTTTTAACATTCACCACCGCTTTTTTAGCTTTTGTCCAGCGTGAAAGGGCAATGTAAGAGAATCCCCTAAGTGGCTGGTATTTGTTGATGTTTAGTTCTAAATGCAGGAGACGTTGTAAGGCCCAACCGGACTGGTGATGTTCAAATTCTTGGGACTTATCGAGCATCTCCCGAGAAAACGCCGTATACATTTTGTCCAAGTCGCTGGATCGAATTATAATTTGATTCCTGGTGTTGAAAGATTTAGTTGCTTCGGTATCACTCAGGGCCATCTTTGTGTACATACCGAACACTTCCATATTAAATTTAAATGTCGTGTGGACCTCCAAGTTGTCCCGGATTAGCTTTACAAAATGCTGATTTTGTTCAAGTAAAAGTCTGCAATGTCCCTACAACCCAACAGATTATTGATGCGGTAGGTTGCGATCCGGGACCAGAAGTCAGACGATAACAGTTGTATTGCTTCTTGTTTAGGACTTCCGGATTCGGTCTTATGTGCGGCACTGCGTAAATGTCCAGGGAACTGGCGTGAAGGAACTTTCATATTGCAATCGTCACCATATCGTATGTCCTGTCGCTGGCGTTTTGGGGTGGGTGCAGCACGCGGTGGTGATGCTCCACGTTTGACTGACATCGATGTAGAAAAGACAGTATCTCCGTGGAGTACATGCTGATGCAGTATTAAATTTGCTCGACATCCGATCCCCAAACCGCAAATGTCACACATAAATGGTGTTGGCGCTGATAATCCAGTCGGTGGAACTAGGGCTGTAACCTGATGTGGTGGTCTAACGATATTATGGACCTCCTTTTTGTGCCGGTTAAGGTTGCTCTGGATCGAGAAAATTTCTGGCACAGATCGCAGGCGAATGCTCTGATGAATTCTATTGTAATCTGCACAATAAAACGGTGTTTATTCCTCAGTTTAAGACATGTAAACCACGATGTTTTGTAGTCGTAGAAGAAACACAACTGAGGAAAATGGGATGAGACCCCTTATATTTATAGCCAGATGATCGTAAACAGGTAAATTAGATAAACGGGTAAATTAGAGCGCATGCTCACAGGCAGCCAATATAACATCGCCCCAAGATCCCAATGTAATCTGCACAATAAAACGATGTTTATTACTCAGTTTAAAACACGTAAACCACGATTTTTTGTAGTCGTAAAAGAAACACAACTGAGGAAAATGAAATGAGAACCCTTATATTTATAGCCAGATGATCGTAAACAGGTAAATTAGAACGCATGCTCACAGACAACTAATATAACATTGCCCCAGGATTCCAATGTGATCTGCACAATAAAACGATGTTTATTGCTCACTTTAATGCATGCGGACAAACGTTTTCGCAATCGCGGAAGAGGAAAATGGGCTGAGACTCTTTCTATTTATAGCCAGATGATCGTAAACGGGTAAATTAGAGTGCATACTCACAGGCAACCGATACAGCATCGTCGCAGGATTCCAATGTAATCTGCACAATAAAACGATGTTTACTACTTAGTTTAAAACATGCAGACAAATGTTTTCGCTGTCGCGGAAGATGAAAATGGGCTGAGACCTCTTATAAATATCCAGTTGATCGGAAATAGGTAAATTAGAGAGTATGCGCACAGGTCGCTAATAAAACGCCGCCTCAGTGCAGATACTCCTAGCGAAATAGAGCGCAGTTACGTCTGGGGAACTTGCGATAGAACCAAAAACAGAAAAATTAGTATTATAAGGATGATAAATAGGCATTGCTGTGCTTTCGGGTCTTATACAATATAGGTCCAAGGCGCCCATCGCGCCTAATGCTACTCTAACCTATGATCAAACTGCCCCATATATGCCCAAATTGTCACATTACTAAATAACTTACTGCAGTTAATCTTATGTCGTAGTGACATTTGATAAAGTTTGTAATGTCAATCTAAATTTTGAAGACTGCCATTTTTGAATAGTGTTTGTTTACTTTTTATGTATGTTATTTCAAACTTAGTTAATTGGTATTTTTCTCTTACAAAAACAGTGTATTTATATTTCAATTTTGTTGCATAAATACCTAACCTAATTTGAGATTAAGCTAATATATATATATATATATATATATATATATATATATATATATATATATACCTCTGATGTGTTTAACAACTATCTTAACCTCACTTGTAAGTGAACGAAAATGTGGTGTTTTTTGGATTTAAATTATTCGTTTTGTAAGTACCTCTAGACATAGTTACCTTAATTGTTTATTTGCTATCCCTTATGAAAAAATTTTTGATATCATATTAAGTTGAGTATATACCTGTTTTAACGAATTTTGTTTCGTTTATTGAAAGATTGTTTTCGGTTTTAAATTTTAGATAACTACCATATAATCTTTGGTCTCCCTCAAATTATTCTCTGTGGCAATGGGGCGCAATTTATCTCAAAAGATTTTCAAAATTTCGTTAAGAGTTATAAAGTACAAAAATTTGGTTCAACACAAAATACCATCCCCAAGTAAACGCTACCGAAAGAGTATCTGCTATCTCTTCATATATCGACTCAGACCACACTATGTGGGATGAAAATATCTTTAAAATCGCTCAAGCTTTGCGTACATCTAAACACGAAGCAACTCAATTCACTCCCTCATTTTTTGTTTTTGGAAGATACACGCCAATTGATGGTAGTTATTATGGTTCAGTTCTTGACGATACTAACGTAACTGAATTTGACGAAAAAGTACGCTGAGACGAAGGCCAACAATCATTACCTTCTATCTTTAATGACGTTAGAAAAATTTTGTTAAAAGCTTACGAAAAGAGTAAGGATCACTACAATCTGCAAAAACGAGATATTTCCTTTGCTTTAGGTGAACAGGTCTGGAAAAAGAATTATGTCTTATCTGATGCTACAAAAAAATTCTTTTCGAAATTAGCTTCAAAATTCATTTTATGTAAGGTTACTCGCGTTATTAGTCCACTTATTTATGAACTCCAAAACACTGAAGGAAAACGTTAAGGAAGGTGGGGTATGACAGTTCTTTATAGCAACCAGGCAGCGTTTTGTTTATACTGTATATACCTGACATTTCAGCAAATTAGTACCTGGTTTGTAAGCAGGGCTACGAATCATCCAATGCCGATACACTCCCACATTATGGTACCTGTCGTATAAAGATGGCTAACCACCAGTTTAAACCCCAGTTTATTTTTTCAGTAGCTTTATATCCATGATGCTATTGTTAAAAACTGGGTTTGCTTATTGTCATGATATTTGGACGCAAGGTAGCGCGGTGCATTAACATTCATCTCATAGCCTATTCGCTGAGCTTTTGACGTTGAATTGAAACTATGCCACAAGCGCCGTAGACCCAGCTTTAGTCAGAGGCACATGCAAAGGTCTACCATGCGCACAAAGATCCAAACAACATAGTAAATACCTTTTGATGCCTTTATAGATGAATTATAGCTATTAAGTTGATATTAACAAAACATACAGCTTTGCGTACGATTTTTATATAATATTAACCTATTCCCAATTTGTATACCACTTACAGGGTATCTGGCGTTACAGGAACTTTACCATTAGAGCACCCACTCTCAGATATACATTTGATAGCGCAAATCAAAGAATAGCGTAATATTATATGTAAATACTGCCAAAGCTAGACTTAGTAAATCATCGTCGGAATGGAAATGGATGTCATAGACTAAGATTTATAAAACTACGACATTGTATAACAGAGTAAACCCGGAAATAGTGCAGCGATATTAGAACGATTGCGAGAACAAATGAGTGGGCACTATTTATGTATCAAGCACTCTTTATGGTGTGTTACCTAAAACTTAAAACAGAAGTGGCAGTGCTCAGGTAAAAAGTGTCCTCGTAGTAAGCAGCCGGGTCGTTTCGCCTTTGTAGTATATAATTCAAGAGGTAGGTTCTTCTTAAGCTCACGCAATTACCTAAAAAGAAGTCCTTTGGCCTGCGATATTCAAAGTAGTTGATGATTAATCAGTTTGCAGGAAAGATGGTTATCAATTTATAAAACTGAATAGTCTTTCAAATCGGGTGATGTACGCATGCCAACTACAATATTCCAAGTGCTAGTGTATGCAAAATCGATGTGACATAACATTAAATTACGTCTCTTTATATGAGGATTGACCATAATGAATACCGGTATGTATGATTTGCATATATTTTTAAACATCAGACACCTAATTATTTAAATATACCTTGGTTTTCTCATAAACAAAAATAACGATATCTAAATTCCCGTTGTCCTATGGAGCACCTTACTGTTCAGCATTTGAGACTGGTTACGTTTTAATTATATGCTTAACCTAGTATCTTTTAACAAAATAACGTTTATCTGAAAAATATATAAATAAATATTTGGTTGTACATACACAAACTAGTAGATTATCTCCAGTTTAGAACACTATAAAATTTAATTCATATACAAATTTTCAAGCCATAGAATAAATAAAATGTAAATAAAACAGCGTCTGCCTATATGAAACATTAAAGCTTATTAAACGTGTATACAATGAGCATATTAATATACACATCTATCTAAAAGGAATTGAGCTAAAATGCGTCTTTTAACACCATAAACAAACATCATCATCATCATATTGTTTTCGACCTTACTTAAGGTCGGTTTGACGCAGCTCTAACTTCTTTTCTATTCTGTGCTAATCTAAAAAGTTCTACATACCCTTCACAACCTAAATTCCTAATAATTTGACTAATATAGTTTGGTCTAGGTCTTCCTATATCCTTTTATCTTTTTCCTATCCATCTGACTTTACATAGATATTAGCAACATGATGGTTGTTAAAGACCTCTAACATGTTTACCATTTATAAGGAAATGAAATATAACCTTCAAAAAGGAAAAGTGTTAAAATATATGTTATGGTAAGGCTTAAGCAACGAATCGCTACCAACATGCCAGACCGCTAACTAATTGTGAGTTATGTCCTGGTGACATTTAGTTAACTGATTTTTTTTTTTTGTTTTGTTTTCGAACTTACTTAAAGTCGGTTTGACGCAGCTCTAAATTCTTTTCTATTCTGAGCTAGTCTAAAAAGGTCTACATACCCTTCACAACCTAAATCTCTAATAATTTGACTAATATAGCTTTGTCTAGGCCTTCCTACTCTATTTTTATTTGGTAGTCTATAATCTAAGACTTTACTAAATAGTCCCTCATGTCTTAACTGGTGCTCTATCATTCTATCTCTCCTGACCTTCAATTGTTTCCACATACAGGGATCCTCACCTATCCTTCTATAAACTTCCTCGTTTATTACTCTATCTGTCCAACTAATCTTTAACATTCTTTTATAACACCAAGTTTCAAAAGCTTCTATCTTTTTCTTATCTACTTCTTTAATTGTCCAAGCCTCACTACCGTATAGTAGAACGCTCCATACGTACGACTTTAAGAAACTTTTTCTATTATCTAAACTAATACTATTAGCTATTAGTAAGTCTTTCTTTTTTAAAAACATTTTTCTAGCTTGAGCTATTCTAGCTACTATATCCCTTCTGCTACGTCCATCCTTTGTAATTATACTACCTAAATAGCAAAATTCATCTACCTCCTCTAACTCGGTATTACCTATTTTTAATTTTGGTTTAGAACTAGGTTGTAACTCACTTGCCATTATCTTTGTCTTTACTGAGTTAATTCTCATACTATAGTTACTCCGTAGTATCTCATCTAAAATATTTAAAAACTCTCCTAACTCTTTTCTAGACTCTGCTATGATGGCTATATCATCTGAAAAACGTAACATGTCTATTTTCTGTCCCTGTACACTAATACCTATCTCTTTTCTCTCTCTAGTTAAGTTTAAAGCTTCCTCAATATAAACATTAAAAATCAAGGGAGACAGTATACAACCCTGTCTAACACCATTTCTAATCTTAGCTTCCTTTTCTATTTCATCAAATCTAATTACTACGCTTTGGTTTTTATATAGACTGTAAATAATTTTTCTATCCCTATGAGAGATTCCTATTTTTTGCAAAACCCTGAACATAACAATCCAATTAACCCTATCAAATGCTTTTTCTAAATTTACAAACGCGAAATGAGTCTTTTTATTTTTTTGTAACCTTTTTTCGATAACTACCCTAATCATTAGTATCGGTTCTCTAGTCCATCTGTCTTTACGAAAGCCATATTGGTCTTCGCCTAAATAATTCTCAGTCAAAGCTTCTACTCTATTTTTAATTATTATTGCTAGTATTTTGGAAGCATGAGAAGTTAAACTAACTGTTCTAAAATTCTCACACCTATCAGCTCCTGACTTTTTTGGGATTGGGATAATAATATTTTTTTCGAAATCTATTGGAACCTCACCTGTGTCATATATTACATTTATTAGTTCATATAATCTGTCTAAAGTTTTCTGACTTGCATATTTTATTAATTCTGCGGGAATATCGTCTATCCCTGGCGCTTTATTTAATTTAAGATTCCGAACAGCTCTATCAAATTCCTCTCTTAATATTGAGAACCCTATTTCTACATCCTCTTCTTGGTCGTTCTCTAACTCATCCATATCGTCTCCCTTATATAAATCTTCTAAATATCTTTTCCATCTATCAGCTACCTCAACTTTATTTATTAGAAGCTCATTATTCTCGTCTCTAATACCATTATATTTTTCCTATCTTCCTAAAAACTTTTTAACTGCTCTGTAAGCCCTGTCTGTCTTACCTACTCTCAAATCATCTTGTATTCCTTACAATTCTCCTCCATCCATTTGTTTCTAGCTTTTCTACACTCATGTACTATCTTATTTCTAACTGTATTATATTTTGCTTATTTTCACTATCCACTTCTCTGAAAGGTTTAAGCTTTTTCTATTCTCTATTAAATCTAATATCTCCTTTGTTACCCAGGGTTTTCTCGCTTCTATTTTTTCTTACCTATAGTCTGTGTTGCTGTATCATGTACAGTCAGTTTTATTTCTTTCCATCTATTTTCTACGCTCCTCCTACAGCGATCTCTTTGCTCTTATTATCTAATACTTGTTTATATTCCTCTTTACCCTACTATCATTAAGCTTACCTAGATCCCATCCTCTCTTTTAACCTTTCTCAATTTTTTAAATTTTAGTTTACACTTCATTTTAACTAAGTTATGATCGCTATCTATGTCAGCCCCTGAATAACTACGACAGTTTTTAACTTGGTTTCTAAATCTTTGTTTAACTAAAATATAATCTATTTGGTACCTAGCTCTATCACCTGGGGCTTTTCAGGTATATCTTCTCCTAACATGTTGTTCGAATAGGGTGTTTACAGTTACTAATCTATGTTCCTGGCAAAACTCAACTAATCTTTCTCCTCTATCATTTCGTCTGCCATACCCAAATTTTCCTACCATTTTTCCCTCACTACCTTCTCCCACTGACGCATTAAAATCGCCCATAACTATTAAATTCTCATCTCCTTTTACTTTTCTCACTATACTATTTATATCCTCGTATACCTTTTCTACTTCCTCATCCTCGTACTGAGTTGTTGGCATGTAAACCTGTACTAAAACAGTGTCTGTGGGTTTTGTACTCAATCTAACCATAATTATTCTATCACTAAATTGTAAGTACTCTTTAACTTTATGCCCTAATTTTTTACCTAACACTATTCCTACGCCTGCCTGTCCATTAGTTGAAGAAGTTGTAATTATTCTATAATTATCTTTCCAAAAGTCATTACTATCTGGCCATCTCACCTCACTAATACCTAAAATGTCCAGCTTTTCCTTTCTCATTTCGACTAATAAATTCGTTAACTTATCTACTCTGAGTAATGACCTTACATTCCAAGTCCCTATCACTAAATCGAACAGTTGCTTTATATTCTTACGATGACGAGCCCCAAGTACCCCCTCCCGGAGATCCGAATGAGGGAGTATTTTACCTCCGGACAAGAATTTTACTTGTGAGCTCTCCATCATATGTATTTCGTGTTTTAGGCCACGCACACCTGGGAAATATTGTGGTAGGCTCCCATATCTTTCCACAACGCAGTTTTTAAAGATTTTATCAAAAAGCCGTATCCGTCACGGCCAACCCCCAACAAGCTTGTAAATTATTGAGGATCGCCCGAGACCAACCGACCCTCCTCCAATATCTTTTAGCCAGCAAGGCTGCTGCCCCCTGCTGCGCCTTTTAATCGCCTTTTACCATAAGCAGGCTTACTATAGTAGTATTCTTTATCCCCCACTATAGGGATAAAACAAACATCATCATCTGAAAAATTGTTCTGTTAAATATAGCCACAAAAATTTATTACTCGCCTAGATCGACGTCGCAAAATTTGATTAATTACCGAAAAGTAATAAGAAAAAACTGATCGGTTGAGCAGTTTACATTAATATGTCAGCATATGTAATAACGACATTCATCGGAAGTAAACACTTTACATCCATCTATAAGCGGATCCCCCAAATAACACTATTATTGTGCTTTTCATTAATAGAAATCTGCAAATTACAGAAATGGCGGCATTTCATACGATTTATACGAAGATGATACATCCGTCTAAATGATAGCTTTAAATTTTCTTGGAAATACGAATGATGGTTTGATATAAATAGCTTACTATATAAAGGCATCAAAAGATACTTACTATGTTGTTTGGATCTTTGTGCGCATGGTATATCTTTGCATGTGCCTCTGACTAAAGCTGGTGCTTAGAGTAGCATTAGGCGCGATGAGCGCCATGGGCTTATATTGTATAAGACCCGAAAGCATAGCAATGCCTATTTAGCATCCATATAATACTAATTTTTCCGTTTTTGGTTATATCGCAAGTTCCCCAGACGTAACTGCGCTCCATTCCGCTAAGAGTATCTCCACTGAAGCGGCGTTTTATTAGCTATCTGTGCGCATGCTCTCTAATTTACCTATTTCCGATCAACTGGATATTTATAAGAGGTCTCAGCCCATTTTCATCTTCCCCGATTGCGAAAACATTTGTCTGCATGTTTTAAACTGAGTAGTAAACATCGTTTTATTGTGCAGATTACATTGGAATCCTGCGACGATGCTATATCGGTTGCCTGTGAGTATGGACTCTAATTTACCCGTTTACGATCATCTGGCTATAAATATAAGGAATCTCGGCCCATTTTCCTCTTCAGCGATTGCAAAAACATTTGTCCGCATGTATGAAACTGAGTAATAAACATCGTTTTATTGTGCAAATCACATTGGAATCCTGGGGCGACGTTATATTGGTTGCTTGTGAGCATGCGCTCTAATTTACCTGTTTACGATCATCTGGCTATAAATATAAGGGTTCTTATCCCATTTTCCTCAGTTGCGTTTTTTTTACAACTACAAAACATCGTGGTTTATGTGTTTTAAACTGAGTAATAAACATCGTTTTATTGTGCAGATTACATTGGGATCCTGGGGCGATGTTATATTGGCTGCCTGTGAGCATGCGCTCTAATTTACCCGTTTACGATCATCTGCGTATAAATATAAGGGGTCTCATCCCATTTTCCTCAGTTGTGTTTCTTCTACGACTATAAAACCTTGTGGTTTACGTGTTTTAAACTGTAAATGAACATCGTTTTATTGTGCAAATTGGGACAATGTTATATAGGTTGCCTGTGAGCATGCGCTTTAATTTACTTGTTTACGATCATCTAGAGTAGACCATTTTTAAGAATCCCAGGACCACATTTCCTCCAGTATCCACATTTCCTCACACATCTGGACCAAATTTACATGTAAATTCCCATAAGGAGAAAATGTGGAGATGAATCTCATCTTTGCTCTCGTCTTGTGGACCGCCTTGAGGGATTTTTTACCCCAATCATCCATACCCTTTGCGAGATAAATCTTTCTCCACGTTTCCGCCCACAAGATAAATGTGCCTTGTTTGGTATCAATTAATATTAGATTTATCTCAGCTACCCGAATATCTAGGAATTTTTGAGATTGCATCATCCCCCAGGGAGCTACCCTCATTTGAAGATTTTTTGCTGGTAGCGATTTTTGCCAGTCCTTATAAATTTTTTAGCCATGCGATACGTCAAATTAGTCTAGAATTTTACGTACAAACCGAATATGCTAACAGATTTAAAATCGGACCACCCCTTACAAAGTTATACTCCTTTAAAGTCCTGAGCCTCTAAATTTTGCTCTTTGCTCTTTGCTTTGTTACGTATTTTGTTACGTGGCAGCCACGTTGGGCGTCAAAAATTTATATTACGTAATTCGTGGCAGCCACGTTGGGCGCCAAAGTTATGTTACGTTGGATCGTAGCCGTGCGTAACAAAAAGAAAAACAAAGAAGAAGAAATGACCGGGCTCAATCGGAGAGTAGGGGGGTCGTAGAAAGCAGACCAACCTACCATGTACGCGGCCGTAAGGAGTTAGTGATAATACCTGCAAAAAAAAAATTAGTTAAGCAAACCTGAAAAAAAAAGAATAAGCATAGCAGCAATGAAACGTCTAAGTTATTCAGTACTTTGTAGCATGTAAATAAAAGAGACTGTTTAGATAAACTATATAATATAACAACGGTAAAAGCAATACAGAAAAATGTTTAGTACAAAGTGAGGTAATATTGGGGAGTAGCAGAAACGTTTCCTCACACACCAATTAAACATAAATCAGACAAAATGTTAAAAAAAATAAATAGGTAAGACACAATTGATATGAGTAATTCAGTAAATAAATAGGTAAGACACAATTGGTATGAGTAATTTAGTAGTATTGATTTTTCTTTCTTTCTTTTTTTTCTATGTTTTAAAATAGCATGCAAGTCTATTGTAATAGGTATCAGAACGACAAAGATATGGTAAAGCAACGGATAGATATTTAAAGTAATAACCAGTAAGAAATAGTTCAACTTACAAAAGTCCTTCAGCAACGCTTCCTTGCAACGGAGTGTGAGATTCAACGATGTCCTGCACTAACGAAGCACTTCACCCTTGACTGTGAGGGTGTTGATGGAACTTATCACACGTTACACTAATCACAACTACGTATTTCACTGGTGTCAGCGGCAGACATTATCATGCTGATGGAACTAGGTAGCAGGGATAAATTTCTTGTGAATTCTATTTCCTGGGACAGTAATTTCGAAATATTTTATAACACAAACCGTACAAATTGTAATAACAATTTAGAACTACGGCCTTTCAAGGCACGATGTAATGCATTAAACTAGCAGTAACGCGAGATGTTTTCTTTGCTACCTTGTAATATAAATCGGGGTAATTAAAACTTTTTGTAAGTTTATTACCCTTTATCCTCGTGACTATCAGCTATATACTAAAACTCTCTATTTTAATCTGATATCACTAGGTCGAGATTTTCTTCTTTATACTCCAAGCCCAGGGTAATGTCAGATGGAAAACGGCTTTACACAAAGAAAACTCTTAAGGGTTAAACGGCTAGTAGAGTGTTAGCTCTGGGTAGATCATGAGCATGGGTCATGGGTGGATAATCGACCAAAAATATTTTTAAGAGGCGCCACCGTATTTTTTAATACAAGTGCCAACAAAATTTAACTGTGTTTGTATAAGGGAATGCGGAAACCTTATCTTAACACCACTATCATAGCCATAAAACTTGAATTTCACTCTTTAGCACACACTTACCAAAACCTCAACCACCAGATGTCAAACAGTTGTCTCAGCTTTACCTGTGAACAAACAAAACACCACATGGACACCATTTGTGTCCTCAAAAGCATATGCCCAAAAATATAATAAGTGACTTTAAACATCTGTGAAATACTAAAGGGATTCATTTTCATTACTCTGTCTTTTACTTAAGGAGGATTTGCTCTAGTTTTCTTTTTCCTAATTTAAATGTTGAATAATAAAACGTCTTTCAAAAGAAACAAAAGGAATTCTATTTATATATAGAAATCTGATTATATACATGTGACTGCAATATATATGATTACTATCTTGTCATAAATTTTTTATAAAAGAATTTTAGTGAAGTTTAACATTCAAAATAAATATGTATAAATGGATCATTTCTATAAAATTTAGTTTAAGCAAACATGTAATAAATTATTAGTTCAAAACACATGAGTTTATTTTTACCATAATCATTGAAGTACTTCATTGACCATTTACAACAAAGATTTGTCATAAAAAAACACGATTATAAAATGCAAATACTCAAATTTAACTGTAATCTACCAAGAAAATACGCGAACTTTAGCACCAATAAAAAGCTTTTACATGACCTGAATGTTTTTAAGCAAAATGTGAAAATTAAATCAAGACTGCATCTGGCGTCTAGATTAGGAAACAGAATCTATACTATTTTTTTTTATCTGACATAAGTTGTCATTCTAAATATCTTAAAACACATTGAATGCGTGTACAAATAACTGACAAACTAGATATTTATTCGTTGTGTTACTAACTTTAAAAAACTACTTTATATTTTTGTTACTCTAATAATCAACGTAGGAAATCTCATAATAATTTACTATACTTTCAAAGTTATGGAAAGTTTCAAACACTCACGTGTATCCAAATAAATTGCAGGTGCAAAATCATGACGTCAGCTGTTGTATTTTTCCAGCGTATTAATCATCAGTAAGTTTGAAGTATCAAGATTCTTTGTAGAATAAACAATTGCTATACTGCGTAGTTAATTAAATAGAACGAAACCATAACTGCTTGCTTTAAATTACTGCGACGAAAATTTATTATAATTTAACATTGAAAATTGTTGTTGTAGATATGTCCATAAGATATTGCACTAAGATGAGAAAATATTAGTAAAATTTATTGTATTAATCTATACCAACTGTCTTAAATGATGTATATTATCGTTCCATGTTCTCAATTCAAGTTCTTCTTCTTGACTCTATTAGACGCCTCGTGTTTTAGTCGGGCCATCTTGACTTTTATCTCTAGTCTACAAAAAGCGACTTCACTCTTGGACGTTAGAAATAAAAGTGCCGATTATTAACTTGACAGCGCTTGGTAACAAGCCTCAGAATATATATCTTCTAGAATCTATGTGTTATTATGAACATTATACTTTAATTTTTATTGGCTGAATATTTACGAATTAAATGCTTTAAAATTTATCTGTTTTATTATTAATTTATTAGGCTTGGTGTAACTAGGAAAAAAAATACGTTACAACCTATGGTAACAAAGAAAAATCTAATGCTTTTGAATAACGAAAATTTGCGCAAACAACGATCTATTTTAGATTCGTTGGGGTTAGAAAATTCAGAAACTACAGTATCCACTGTATTTGGATAATCCAAAGTATGCACCACTCTGATAAGAAAGACCGCGAAACTAGTTTAATTTGCAACGTTTCAATATTAAAAGACAAAACAACTAACAAGAACCATAATGGGTAAAGCACGTGTATCACTTAAGTACGTCCGTCAAAAAGTTCCGTAAAACACTTTTGTACAGTTAATATACAATTTTTATTTCACAAGAAAACAACTAAAAAAAAACAATTAGTAGGCACGCGTAAGCAATAAAAACCGTCCGTCAAATGTTCCGTAAAACACACGTGCCTCGAGTTTAACAAGCTTTACCGCTTTAAAAGGTAGCCAAAGTCGATTCCACAGTACTTAATATATTGGAACAAAGAACAAAACTCCACTCTATAAATATAATCAAGTATATCCGAATAAAGAACAAAACACGACTCTATAAATATCATAAAGTATATCGGAATAAAGAACAAAACACACTCCACGTCTGTTTATTCAACTCGTTCTATTACACCGCTTATCGACTATTATCTACCTCGCTAATAACATAAGGAACATCTAAAACGTGAATGTCACAATCGTATCTAACAATTAATTACAGGCTGTTTATCGTTTTCGATAAGTTGCAATTTATTTATTAATGAGAATTAATCTTCAATTTATCTATCTTTTAAAATTAATATACGCGAGTTAAATTGCATACAATTCTAAAAACTATTCGGACGTATTTACTTGATACAAACAGCGATTCAAAGGAAACGATGCAATCCACTCATTATAATACGACGCATTCGCCTAAGGAGTTAATAAATATAAAATATAGAAATAGTGATTGTAGAAAGGTATTTACTAATTTGAGAAAAAGCGTAAAAAGGTTAAACTATTAAGAATGCACGTTACAAATTCCCCCCTAGCAAAATAAAGACGTCGGGGTGAAAGAAAAAAAAACTACAGACAAGGCACCAAACAAACAACAAAAAAAATGTTTATCCGGTTCGAAGGACCAACACCAGTATAAGAAAAAAACATTTTTTTCAAAAGAAGAGAAAGTCATCTATTGTAACCAACAATGACAGAATAGGTAAAGAAAGTATTAAGTAAACACCCAATGAGGATTAAAGGTTATAGCTACTTTCAAAATCGTCAAAAGACGGATGTCTCCAAAAAGGGATATTTCTGTTTTCCACCTCAAAGAAAAGTTTTGGTTTCCCGCGAAGAAACCAAGAGAAAAGAAAAAAAACGAAGAAGAAAACTCGTAGCAAAACTGTCACCCTCAAGTGTGCAGCAAAGAAAGAACCAAGACAAAGCAAAGGACAAAGGCAAGCTAGTACACAATTTAGAATACTTCCAACTGAGGTAACACAGATTCGTATGAAACGATTACTCAGCAGAGTATGGCTAACAGACCTACAGAAGCGACCAAGTCGAAATTCCTAAAGGAAAAGAAAATAGATCTGAAGCCTACCTCAAGGAATGGATGTAGAAAGCGACTATAATAGTCAAATAGTGAACAAATGGTATTATCTACCTTGCTAATAACATAAGGAACATCTAAAACGTGAATGTCACAATCGTATCTAACAATTAATTACAGGCTGTTTATCGTTTTCGATAAGTTGGAATTTATTTATTAATGAGAATTAATCTTCAATTTATCTATCTTTTAAAATTAATATACGCGAGTTAAATTGCATACAATTCTAAAAACTATTCGGACGTATTTACTTGATACAAACAGCGATTCAAAGGAAACGATGCAATCCACTCATTATAATATGACGCATTCGCCTAAGGAGTTAATAAATATAAAATATAGAAATTTGAGAAAAAGCGTAAAAAGGTTAAACTATTAAAAATGCACGTTACAGCTTTATAAGGTAACCTAACAAATAGTTTTCTTCGACTAGTCATTTCCACTCGCGAGATAAACTTATCTTGTTTGGTATCAATTAATATTAGAATTTTCTCAGCTACCCGAATTTCTAGGAATTTTTCAGATAGCATCATCCCTCAGGAAGCTACCCTCATTTTAAGCCTTTTTGCTGGTAGCGATTTTTGCCAGTCCTTACAAATTTTTTAGCCATGTAATACGTCAAATTAGTCTAGAATTTTATGTACAATCCGAATATGCAAACAGACTTAAAATAGGACCGCTCCTTACAGTGTTATACTTTAAAGCTCCCAAACCTTTAAATTTTTTGCTCACACAAAATTTTATCAATTTTCTGGTTTTACATTTAATTAAATAGATACATGGGAAATACAATTCGTATCACTAATTATTGACAGTTATGAATTACCCAAAGTGCTTGGCAAAGCGCTGTATAATTTCTTTTTAAAAGTGTATATCTTCTCCAAACAAATACATTAATTACAGGAGGAAAGTACACTAAATGCAAGTCAATTAATAGCTAATTTAATACTGCTTACTGACCTAGCTTAATTGTTTGTACAAGGAAACCTTCTCAGAAGTCAAATTATTTATTCCCAATGTGCGGTTAGAAATCGATTCATAATTCTTTTTCGATTATTAATTACTCAAGGCACTTGAGTAATTGAGCTATCATTCCTTTTTGATGCACTTTCTAAATATTAGATAATACCGATTAATTACTGGTCAGCTGTATATAACCCGGTCTGATTAATAAAGTGTATTAGTTCCGTACGCTTTGTGCAAAGTTCATCGAAATTTAAACAATCGTTTTGCGCAGTGATTTTCCGCAAAATCTTTTAAAAAAAAAATTTAAGGTAAGTCAGCATTTTTTTTATTAATACAGAACTGAATTTATTTGCAAACATCAATTATTGGATATTTTACAATTGTTTTTTATTTGTATTTTTTAAAAATGAAAAATGAGTAGTTGTGGTTATCAAAAACGGTACAGCAATTTTGCAAGTAATCTGAATCGCGTTTTATATCGCTTACACGTCTCGCTGGGTTATAAATAAAACACGTGCGTGGTTTACTAATTACACCTGATGTAACCAGATTTTTAGTCTTAAAGCTAGTCTTTTTAAAGATGTAGTTTAATGTATATTAAAGTATTCAAACAAATTCTAGATGTCTTTTAAAATTTGAAAACTATTTGAAAAAATATTTTTAGTTAGCGTTTATAAATATTTTATATACAGCGCGAGTTATGTATCCCCCAATTACATATATATATATATATATATATATATATATATATTTTATTTTTTTATTTATCACTACAAGCACCAACATGGTTTTCACCAAGTATTTTAAGGTGATGTTAATCCTATTTTAGTACATAGGAAGTCAACTTATTACTAATTAAATATTAAAATCTAATAAAATTTCAATACAGATCCTAATGTATTCACATATAGGAAGTCACATTATTTCTATTATAATATTAAAATATAATAAAAGTGTCACACAAAACCACAAGTTTAAAAAGTTAAGCATATAAGCACTCTAGGCATTTAATTACATTTAATTAGAACATGTAGCTATTGGAAACTAAAGGGGAATTTCAAAAAAGTCATTAATTTCATAGAGGCAGTTTGTAACTAGTAATTCTTTAACATACTTTTTAAATTTAACTAAAGACATTTCTCTAATATTAATTGGTAAATAATTAAATAGTTTTTTTGCTGTAGAAAGTGAGTTTTTCATTGATCTACTGTACTTATAACAATCACTCTTAAGATTATGTTTGTTTCTAGTATCATGATCGTGTACATCAGTGTTTAGGGTAAAAGACGTAATATTTTTCTTTATATGTAGTATGACAGCATAAACATACAATGATGGAAGTGACATTATACCTAGTTTTAAAAACAGTGGTTTGCAGTGAGTTTTAGATGAGACTTGGCAAATAATTCTAACTGCTTTCTTCTGTAGAATAAATAGTTTATTTGCAGCAGTGCTGTTACCCCATATTATAATGCCATAAGCAAGGTGACTATGAATATAAGCATAGTACACACTAATCATGATGTTGGTATAGATTGTACCATTAAGTGTACGTAGTATAAAGAGACCTTTACTTAGTTTATTCGCAATGTATTCAGTATGAGCCTTCCAATTAAAGTTCACATCTAGGATGATACCTAAGAACTTCACCGATCCACTGTTAATACCCAGGCGTGTATCAAAGCTACATTTCAAATCCTGTGTTTTAGCATTATTTAAACATAGTTTGTTAGCTTTGCACCAGTCTTCAATTATTTGGACATTATTATCTAATACAACTTCTAGTTGCTCTTGTGTACTGCTACTGACTTTCAGCCCCAAATTATCTGCAAATAGATAGCAATTGCTACCTGAAGCAGTTATACTATGAGGTAAATCATTTATATAAATGTTAAAGAGTATGGGTCCCAAGACGGATCCTTGCGGAACACCATACATAACCTGTTTACCTTCCGAGTATGTACAGTCTTTATATACATACTGAACTCTCATACTTAAAAATGAATGAATTACCTTCACAGCAGATGATTCCAATCCGTAGTATTGAAGCTTTTTGCATAATATATTATGTTCTACTGTGTCAAATGCTTTTGTCATATCAAAAGAACTAAAGTGTACTTTTTGTCCTAGTTCATGGTTTCTTATAACTTTTTGTGTTAAATCAAGGACAGCATCACAGGTGGTATGGCATTTTCTAAAACCAAACTGTTGATTTGAGAACAAATTATTTAATTCAAAATATTCCATTAATTGTTTGTAAAGTAAAGTTTCAAAGACTTTGGACAGAATAGGAGAAATTGCAATGGGCCTAAAGTTTGATGGTAGTTTATTCTTATTTCCTTTAGGAATTGGAACAACTTTAATAATTTTTAATTCTTTTGGATAAAAATTAAAATCTAAACATGAATTGAACAAGTGTGTTAAGATTTCAACTATATGTTCTTTAGCCAATTTTAATACTTTAGAGTTTATTCCATATACATCTAAGCATCCACTACTATTTAAAGAATTTATTACTGCAGAAACTTCATCAACCTTAAAATGCTCAAATTTGAATTTATTACTTTTTTTAGGAGCCTTTTGCACATAATAACTACTGTTCTTTTTGCTAGATAATATACTGGCCTTTATTTGTTCTACATTATTAATAAAAAAATTATTCAGGTTATTAGGAGTCAAAGTATTGGGTATATCAGAGGATCTACTATTTTTACGTGTAAGTTTATGTACTATCTTCCATACAGTTTTATTTTTACATTTGCTTTCTCTTATTAGATTACTGTTATGTTCCAATTTGGCTTTTTTAATTCCCAATTCATAACATTTTCTACAATTTCTGTATTGTTCTTTGACACTTTCGCTTTTTGTAGTAAGATATAGATAATACTGATATATACATTTTTGTTTAAGTTCAACTAATTGAGGTGTATACCATTTTTTCTTATTTTTGTTAATATTTGCATTCTTATATTTTAATGGAAACGCACTATTTACTGTCCATAAAAACAGTCTATGAAATTCAGAAAACCTACTTTCCTCATCCTTTAATTTGTATATCTGATACCAGTTAATTGACTTAAGACGATCTATAAAAACCAAATTACGAGTATCATTAATTAGTCTGGTTATTATTTTATTAGCATTTAAGTTTTTTTCCTTGTTATGATTTTTTATATTAGCCAACTTAACTTTAAAATTAATTGCAAAATGATCAGACAGAAGTGCAAATACAATATTACTATGCCATATATTTTCATGAAAATCTGTAGCAATATTATCAATGCAGGAGCCATCATTAACTGTGCCAGGTCTAGTTATTTTATTAGTCGTTAGCTGTAAACCAAAGCTAGTTAAGAGATTTTTTAAGTCATTAGAAAATTGTGTATCTGCATTAATGTCAACGTTAAAGTCTGCCCCTAGTATAATATTTAACTTATACTTAAACAATGCACATAAAATTTCATTAAATTTTTTCAGAAACTTATAGAAGGTTTCTTGGTCTTTGTTATATGGTCTATAAAGAGACATAATAATACATTCTTTTTGACACATTTCAATGGCACTTGCTTCACATAACATTTCAGTTGATAATTCCTTAACTTTTTCTAATACCCTATAATTATAATGTTCCTTAACAAATACGGCTACCCCTCCATGTTTCCTATTTCTCCTACAAAAGTATTCAGCTAATTTAAATCCTTCCAAATTTATAAGGCAAATCTCATTTTCCTTTAACCAGTGCTCTGCTATAGCAATGGCATCAGATTGATATTGCTCTGCAATTAAACTAAGATAATCATTTTCTTGTGTAGACCCTGAATGTTCCAAAATAATACATTAAAAGTGCATTTTATACTGTTGGTAACTTGATTACCCACATCCAACCCTAAACTGAAGTTTTGTTTATTTTTGTACTCTGTCTAGAAAAAAAATTTTTTTTAATCCTGTTTGATGTGATTAACTGGATGTCCTGTTTTAAATTTGTCACAGCACTTACTCTTGTTAAACTAGTGGTAAGGTTTTGTTTACTTATGCTAAAAAATTATGTGTTACATTCTTTGTGGAGGACTGCTCCTGATGTAGTTTGTGTTTGTTTAGTTCAAACTCATCTATTACTTCTATGATCCTATCACATACATATTTCTTGCCGAGAATGTTTAAATGCAGACCATGTTTAGTATGAAATCTCTTACCTAAACAACTTATATCTATGTAAGTTACATTTTTGAAATTACTACATATTTTATTAATTTCTTTATTCACTTTTTCCACTTCTTTGTTAACACAGGACCAGGAGGGTAGATCATGACGATATGATATGGAGAATATCACTACATTGGTATGAGAAAGTTTTGATATTCTAATTTCAAGAGAGTTGAGTAAATTTTTTGATTCATTCTTTCCAACATCGTTAGTTCCAGCTAGGAATACTGTGAAATGCGTGTCATCCAACTGCTTACGAACATCCGAGTTTACATTTGTAACATCTATAAATTTTGCTCCTGGCTTTATTACTCCTGTGATGTTATGTCTACTATTCATTAAAATTCTATTAGTTAGATGACGACCCTGACTATCTGCATAAAAGTGTATTTTATAGTCACTGATGATTAGAGGTTTTCTTTCACTTTTAGATTTCTTGACACTAACTGCTTCCATTATAGTTTTTCAGGTCTGTTAGAGGTAGAAGAAAACTTTTGTTGTTTTTATTTGTTGTACTTTTGATACTGCCGAGATATAGTTTTAATTAAAGAACATTCATTATTTTCGAGAGTATCATTCTTTATTGGATATTCAAATACTAATGATGAGATATCTTCCTTTGTTAATCCATTTTTGTTATTTAGAATGTATGCCAAAAGAGAGCGTTATTTTATTAAATCAATCTCGTTCAACTGAACTTTCTCGATGAACTGAAAGTTAGGCGTACCATTTGTTACAATGTCATGTACTAACGATTCCACAATGAAGGATGTTAAAATTCCACAGTCGTAGTTGTTTTTCTGTTGTGGGCTGTTTATAATAAACATTTGTGTTTCTGTGTTTGTTTCTCTCATTAAGTAATATGCTAATTTATTTGCAATTATTTCTGCATCAGAGTAGTTTTTGTTTTTCAAAGAATCACAGTAATAAAAGATGTTATTACGTTTACAGTATACGAGGAGGCTCCAATGAGAGCCCCTCATATAATCAAGTTCGTTGGCATCATTTATTGGTATCAATAATATGTCTTTTGTTTGAAGCTCAAGGGGATCAAGAAAGTGATTAAAATCATCAATACATTTTATTGCATGACTTATTAAGGGATTTAATATCAAGCATGCCTCTGTGAGGAGAAAATTGTTATTTAATAATTCAAAATATTTCTGCATTGTTAAATCCGTGATCCAATTTTTCCCCAAAAGTTCATTGATTGTCATAATTGTATTATAATTACTCTCTGTTTGAGTTGGATGTGATGCAAGTTGCTTTTGTGAGTGTTGAACATTAATATTTGTGCTCTTATCTTTGTCTGACAAAATTGAATTATTTATATTTGAGATGTTATCTGGTGAAGAAAATTTAGACATGTTTTCATTTTTCTTTTTGGTGAACTGAAAATCACCAATTTTTAACAAAAGTCTTTTTTCTTGTATATAATTTTCCAATTCTTTTTTTGATCTAAATTTTTTTCCTGTAGGTGATGTTATATAAATATCAACTTTCCCTTTATTTACCCCTTTCTTTCTTATAACCTCTTCTCTTTTCCATCCCTTGGGTAAAACTATCTCACTGCATTGTGAATTCATCATTTTATAAGCATTTATATAGTAATCTATATTGATATATTGAATCTAATAGGAATTATTAGAAATTATTAAGTAAAAGTATAAGTTCAATGCAACATTGTAACACAAGGATAACCCAGAGAGGTTATCGACAGTTCATGTGAACGGACATGCAACTTTGCATCCGTGAGGGCAGTGATACTGCAGGTGGCAGGTCACAGGCGGTCAACATACCGCAGTTACTTAGAATTAAGTTGTTACATTGTAATAAAGTGTACAATTAAAGAGAAACGCAGACATAAGATCTGCAAGTTCTCACAGCCGTGTGAGGGGCAGGTTATTATAAAAGGCCCGGGAGCTCAATGCCCGGCAGTCAGTCTTCGAACTCCATACTTCGTTGTTCAAGCTACTCAACCGAGTCAGTCTTCAAACTCCATACTTCGTTGTTTGAGCTACTCACCAGTACAATTAATAATTTTTTTATTAAAGTTATTATAAACCAGCTATTCCAAATTTCTTGTAATTTCTGTTTAACTTATTAAATAAAAAATTGTTAAAGTGTCGACGTTTTTTTAAAAAACCAGCTCCAAAGGCCCGAACTTTAACTCGCGTGAAAAATTTATTTAGGTTATTCAAATTTTACATTGAGTAATTTATTAGTCGCTATTAATTTTTTCAAAAGTAACGCACTATTTTACATATATTACGTTTTCAAATTTTAGATAGTCTTATAGCTAAGATAATAAAAACAATTTTCAGAAATATATTATTAAAAAAATAAATACATCTAAACATCAACAAAAAGCTGCAACAGTAAAACATTTTCCTTTGAGCAACTTAAATTATTCAAACAATGATTTAAACAGTGATTGTACCTATCACCGAATTTTCTTAATTCTTTGAGTCTAGGAACTGAGAATACACCTTCCATGTTTAAAATGTTGTTTGATAAACATTTCGATAGTAACTACTTCTTCTGTTCTTCTTTAACATAGACAGTAGCCTCGGGAGGTATGACTTTTTTCAGTAAATCACCCACATTTGTATACCCATTCGTAGACTGTTCATCCCAGCAGAGTCCATGGATTCTTTTCTTTAACCACTGAACTTCCTTTTTGAAATCATCACTTAGGGTGTTATACTCAACCGCCATGTTCAGTATCTCATACCATATTACATTGTTCACTACATCCAAAATGGCGATCTCCTTGCAAGAGAAATCACTAGTTTTGTATTGATATCCTTGTAAATCGATTATGAAACACATGCTTCCTGCTTCAAATCATAAATGGAAATGGGCTTCTAAGCAAGTCTCTCCTATCTAGCCAGTTAGAGGTCTTTACCCCGCCAACTCCTTTTATAATTTCTTCAACTAGGTAATTATCTAGAACTTTGGTCGGTTGATACTAAAGCAAGTCTGTTTTCTTAATCCAACTTTTACCATCCCCCAACCACGACACTAATAGTTCACGTCCGTGCTTTCGTTTCCGTAAAACTTTTTCCACTAGGTAGGTGTCAGGTGCTGCTGTGAGTTAAATCTCATCACCGTAAAAAGCACCTAGGATTGGTTGATCTTCCAAATCTTGTAGCAGATATGTTATCGGTCTCGTTTGTTGTACTTTAACAATTTTGAATAGTTCTGTACTCCAGTTTGGATGAAATCCTCGGTCGAATACTGCTTTATATTTTGATATACGTACAATTTCTCCAACCTTATACAATTTCTTGCGACTTTTAGAAGCACTGTCAGCGGTGTAAAATTTTATTCTTTCCGGATGTTCTTCCGCCTCCATAGGTGTCATATTAATAGCCCGATGGGGTGTATTATTGTATTCTTCCATAACCTTAGGCAAAATATCCAACCATCTATGACTGCCTTGCAAGTAAAATCTTCTGTACAATTTGTTTTTGATTGTTCTGATCAACCGCTCAACCATACTAACTTTGATTGCGGAATACGTAGAGTAATAGTTCGCCATATACTTTTGCATAAGATTTTTAAACCAGCGGTTGTAGTACTCTTTCCCAAAATCCGTTTGTAGATTGATTTTTGCGTTATTTTCTCCTTGCAACATTTTGTCTAATATTTTTTTCAGAGCATTTGTAACTTCTGATCCAGTTTTATTTTTTAAAGGTTCTGCTAAAGCATATTTTGTGAAACAGTCCACCGCTATTAGAATATATCTGTACCCATTGTTCACACGAGGGGTTAGGCTGCATTTCGCACAAGTCCGATTGGATAAGATCACGTTTCACATGTTTCAGCTTTGTATGACGACGCTGAAAATTTTTTCTTACAGGTTTAAATAATTCCTTAACGATGATTTCTTTACTCATTTTTGCTTAACACTGTTGCTAAACTAATAGGGCTATTTTTATCTAGTTGCACATTCGACATAAACTGAAGCTTTGGTTTGTAGTATTTGTTTTTTATAGCTGGTGGTGACGCCTCGTAAATCGACGATATTGCGAGACCGAGCTCCTTCTCGTTTGTCTCAGAAGCAGCAGTCAAATTCATAAAAAACTGTATATACGTTTTAAAGTCAGATACAAGCTTATCCATTTTTTCATTTACATATTGTTTATTAACTGCATCAGATGGTTCAACCGGTGGAGCAAGCATTGTGATACGCTGGTTTCTTGCATTGAAGGCTTTATCTTTACGCTGTATATCATCAGAACTTTTTAGACAGTATGAAAAGGCTTGATTCACGAGCTTGATTACAGATTTCTTATTAACACAATCACTATCGTCTTTAGGATCCATTACATCAACTAACCTTCTTTTACGAAAACGAATTGTTTCTTCTCCAGACTTGAATACTATAGTGCTTCTCTGATTAACACAATCATAATCTTCTTTCGGGTCTGATGAATTCACTAACCTTCTTTGCTGCATATCGTATCCATCACCATCCAACGTTAGCACAAATCCTCGGCCTGGAGGACCACGCCGAAAATCAGCATCTTTACGCTCTGAACGTCCGAAGCGGTCGATGGGCATTTTGAAACTGTGTAATTATTTATTGAGCTCACTGTATTATACCTTTTTCTCTCAACTTTTCTATTATGGACAGCATTTCGTTAATGTTTTCCTCGCTTGTATTTCCAGCTCGGTTGGATGCGTTCAACAATCTCAGCCGATCCTCAAGTTCATGTACATTATTCTAGTAGACATATTGCACAGACTTTGAATTTAAACTTTTGTAAAACCGATTAGAAAAGCCTAAACCCGCTCCCTAAGACTGTTTTCTTCTTTTTGGCTGTTTTCTTTCAGGATTCCTCCGAAATTCGGTGAGATATTTTTGCACATATTTGTTAAACTTTTTGTTATTTGTTGGGAATCCGTTTAAATCGTGAGCCGCAAATGGGTTAAACTTTCTTCTCAAAATCGATGCTGATTTGATCATCTCCAAGTAATTCGGCAAATCTTCATGCAAATTGAAATCCCCATTTTCGGGGCTGATGTCTTTATAAACCAGCAGATTGTATAAACCTTTCGTACCCGGGTATATCACATTATTTAATGTTATATCGCTAGTTTCCGGGTTAATTACCAATACACTTTTCCACAAACTCCATGAGTCGGTTTCCGCATTATACTTTACTCCATAAATTGATTTGTCAATATTTTCGTCTTTGTCACTAGCTAAGACGTCCGCATAGTAAAGAACGGTTCTTCTGGAACGAATTGTTTAATTTTCTTTATAGGTGCTTCCATGTCTTCGAGTTTAACCCATGTTGTAGGTGTGGGAACTTTTTCGGTGATTGCTTGCAACTGGGAAGCGGTTATTTGCAAGGGGTCGATCAATTGTTTATGAGCTTCTTTGAATTTTTGCTGAGATATGGTGTCTCCCTTTTTGTATGCCACAAACTTTTTTCGTACGACATCCTGCATAAGATGAAGCTTACGTTTATTTGGAATAAAATTGTTAACGTCCGTCATCATCAGGCTCTGGATGGGAACTAACTATTTTTCTTTTTTGAATAATGTCAAATATTTATATACTTGTCGAAATTCTTTCTATATCGACCATTATCCAAATCAAAATCTTTCACAATAGTTATAAAATTATGTTTCGAGTTACCCCCAACCCAACACTGTAAGTACATTTCTTTAAATTTTGAATATGTCATGTCGCCACTTATATGATCCGAAAAGATATGGCGAAGGTTTGTGTCATCCTGATTCCATAATGTGATTACATTGGCGTTATCTCTGAGTCTATGTTTTAAGGCACTAGCGTAAGTTTGACATAGGTAGAATGAATCTATTGCTTTATGTCGACCGAACGAGAAAAACTGTGATTTTACTTTGCTCGATTACTGGTATATCATCGGAAACCATAATTGAATCTTCTTTGGTATGTCTGGGTTCAATCAAATCGTCGTAATTTTCAAACTCATGGTACCCAATTTCTTCTTTTAGTGGTGAAAAAACGTTTCTTAACAATTCGTATTTCGGCTGATATAAACTTTTTGAAAATACATAGACATTTTGGAATCTAAGACCGTTCTCGTGCAAGATCAGAGATATTAAGGCATTGGTCTTTCCACAACTCGATGGTCCAGCGAATATAGCTCGTATGTTAGACGGGAACAAAACTCCATGTTTACTCATATTGTTAGGGGCGAAAGCCAAGAATTCGTAAAAGTTCTGCACCGGTATTTTAACTTCTTGTATAGCATCACCCATGTCTCTCACATTTTCATTGCCTAGGAACACCATTCTTCTTTTGAGGTTTACGGAGATCCAAATGCCTGCTTAACGCTCTTCTGGGTATACCATATAGCCTACTTGCAGAGTTAACACTTATACTTTTTTGTATTTCACTAATTGCTTTCTCTAAAGATTCCTTGGTATGCATCTTTCAAATATAAGTTTAAACTGATTCAAATTGAAAATAATACCCCCTTATATACCAGCATTACAAGAATTCGCATGGGCAGGGGTGCGCAAGCACAGAGGTGCGCATGGGCAGGGGATGCGCGCGCGCAGGGGTGCGCATGGGCACAGGCGTGCTTAGGCGTACATCGGAATGCCTGAGAACCTGCGTTGGATCACCAAAAATCTTATTAATATTAAAACAACATAGATTTTATACTATTTGATTAAAAATTAAATACAAAATATTTAATTATGAATAAATCTATTAACATTATCCGTAAACGGATTATATTCAAACATAGAGTCATGTATAATTAAAGCATAAGCCTTCATCGACGGTTCATAATTTCTTGAAGCTTCTAATTCCATTCTTACATCAACAGTTGCATCCTTGATGCTTTCAAATTGATGACGACAGTCGATTACAAAGACGGGTGAGTCCTAAAACTTGCTATAGTCCATTAAACATTTATTTGACGATTTGTTCGGATAGTATTTTTCCATAAAAGATGCATAAGACAGGTACGCTGGCAAGTAGTCGTTCTGCTCGAAATCCAAATTTAATCGACCTTGAGGGGATGCCTGAGAGTTTAAAAACACTTTGACATTGATTATATTGGCATTCGTAAAGCTCGTAGCATTTTCTTCTTTCCTGTCGTACTTCCCATTTTGCAGCGCCAGTAATATCCACCGAGCCTTCTCTGTTTCGTTCGATACTTGCGACTTTGAGTGTGTTAGAGAGGGTAATTCGTGTAGTTCCCATTTTCTGAATGCGACCATTATAGTTGAATTATTTTGCATTTCCGATAGCAGCGATGTCTTGGCAAAGTCACTTAATGTTATATGCGAAACCTCCCATGAAATACGCTGTATTTTGAACGTTACTATATTTCCAATCGACTTGTATCAATTTACGTCCGACTTAGATCTGATTAAAATTAGCTCTTGAGGCATGTTGACGATAGTTTTCTTGTAATCTTCGAAAAACCCGAAAATAGTTTTTAGCGGTATAGCACAACTAAACCGTCCAGCTTGGAATATGGTATCGGGCTTCCACTCAGTAAGTGTAATAGATTTTGTTTCTGATTCTTCCATGGATACTAAACCCTTAATAGTTCTTGTAATTCCAGGGATTGTGCAGACATCTATTATTTGATTATTACCCAATTGTGTTGTCCTCAAACAGAAACTATGGCGCATTTCTAGTAAATTCGTAAGCTTTAGGATCTGGTTCTGCTGCTCTAATCGGGTCTACAGTTGTTGACGCTTCTCTTAAGGCCTCAGTAGGCTTATAGGTACCCCTTATAAGTATGAAACTTTCATGGGGATATGTGATGTTATCACCGCTCTGGATTTCAATTGAAATTCGATCGTTGTTTTCTGCATTTAATGTAAAGGAAAAATATGTATAATAATCTTCCTTTATTATGGTTTCGTCTAATTTATAACTTCCAAACACATCCAATTTGGGTACGTCCTTATATTTAAGCCTTCCAAGCTGCATTTACTTCTGCCACTCATCATTTATAACTTTTAATTCCAAAGATCTTAGGAAACGTATTTCTTCTGCTGTAAGTTTCTCGACAACTTGACGCTTTGACGTCGTATTCACTTCTGATCGTCTAGGGGTGTTGTAGCGTATTTTTATATACAAAATCGATGGGCATTTTCAGCTACTTTTTATTTCCAATCTCACACAGGTGTATGTGTCCGGTGATAAGTTTACCAATTCACCCAAATGATCGACTAGTCTGATTGTAATATTATCAATTTCTGTCACGCTCAGCGGATAATATATGACGTGGTTAGGTTCCTTATCCAGATTATGCCCAGGTGGTACAGATAGACTGAATTCGAATATGCTGTGGGTAAGAAAATTGTTTCTGAACGATCCTGCGGTGATATTGGTTTCCACAAAAATGTTTGAGACCGATATTATGTTCACTTGCTGATTAGCGATATGTACGGAATCTGCAGCCAATTTGCGACTGGTAAACCCCAAGATGCTTCCAATATTGTTTTTACGGTTTGCCCCAAAATCAATCGGTATACTGCTTCGTATAGAACACTTTAATGTATTATTGTTGGCACTCAGTTTAAAATATTTTTCAATGTTCTCGTTGATGTCCGGCTTCTGACTGAACCATTTTTTGAAAACATCCTGTGTATATGCATTTATTTCTTCTAATTCGTATGATCCAGGTTCAATGGTTATTCTGCGATGCTCTGGATCGTTAAAGTATAAGATGTTTCCTGGATGTATGTTTTGCACAGTGTTACAAGTATACAGTCCCACTAGGCCCAAAGCATATTCGCCGTCCTGTTTCAATTTAATTGGTGGGTAAATGGATCCCGTCGATATGACATTATCATACCCGAACACGCTCACTGTTTTAGCCATTGTCACTAAGAAACTTTAACACTAAATGCCCGCAATTGTATGTGTTGTAAGTCTGCTCCGGTACACTGTTGTAGTAAATTTTACAACCTCGAAAATATCTCTTCACTTCTTCCGGCGGTCGCAGTCTCATCAAGGTCCCGGGTTCGAATCCCGACACGGTCCGCTTGAAAAATGTTAGGCGAGCATTTTCACAAAAATACACCCTCGTTCGGATGAAAGGTAAAATGGAGGTCCCGTGTGTGAGTGTTGTCACGCACGTTAAACATCCCTACCTTGCTTGGAACAGCAAGGGTTCGGCAAAATTCAAAATTTTCCAGGTAAAAAAAAACCGACTCCTGGCCAATGTAGTACCTTCGGGTGGAGCATTGGAAAATCACATGCAAGGTCTCAAGTCTCCAAACGAATCGTAGTAAAACACACTATTTCCACGTTTTCGGTACCCCACCCAATGTGTACCTGATCCTTTGGTGATATCTAAATTAATCACACCCGACTCGTTGACACGCGGTCTAATCTTCTGTAACTGATCTCTAGAAAAAACGCCGCGAAAATGAGGAATGTTAGATGCGTGTTTCCTTATATCTACGTCGGTGAGAGCTCTTCGAGGTAACTTGCTTAGTTTTTTGATACTTTTTACAAACACCACGCCCCTGTTTGTACGGTTTCAAGAATAATACTGTGCCTTTTTTGTATGGTTTTAGAAACATTCCCTTTCCTTTTTTCCCAACGGCAATGGCTTCCATAGATCTGTTGTGCAGTTCGCTCTCGTTAAGCTGCTCGTTGGCTGTCTTGACATCACTTACTGCTTTAGCTATCCCCGCAGCACCACCTGTTAGTGCTCCAAGGGCACTTAGTTTTGCGAATATCGGAATCAATAGTAGAAAACCTCCTTTTTGTGGAACGGGTATAATACGTAGAACTTTAATTTTCCTTCTCCCACAAGCTCCTTTTATGATTTTTTTACCAATTAGAATACCAACGTCTAGTAGCTTTTTCAAGTTGTCGGAACCAACTCGGTCTATTGCGGATCGTATTTTCTTCAAGAATCCACCTTTGAAACTTATTTTCCTCTTTAAGCCCATACCCATTTTTCTCTTCGCTTTCATAGCGTTTGTCACAAACCAAGTTGCAGCTTTTTCCCTAAACTTTGCGTTTTTAGACTTAACTCTCCCTCAAACTTCTTCTTCTAAAATTTTATCTGCTCGATGTCTGGCTGGAAGATCGTCGGGGTACTTGAGTATGCAATGTCGTGGTCTTTAAACAATTTATCCAATTCGTTTATTCCAGGATCACCTCTTGCTAAGCGCTCATTCAACTTTGTACCAGGACCGCAGTACTGATAACCCGAAATATGCAGCTCAAACGGTAACCTGTTTATAGCGCTGTTGATTAAACCCTCTCCAGAACAGATAATCATGTGTTTACTCAAAAAAATCTCAAACTATACTAAATAAATAAACAACAGAGAGTCTATTTATACTTTTCAATTTATCATCAGAAAATTACAACATATTATAGTTTCACAAACTACTTAAACAATATATTTACAATAACAATATATTTACATCAACATCTGCGTCACTTGAGCTGTGAACGTAGTTGTGGTTATAGTAAACAACTGTTTATAATTACACACAACTGTCTTTTATAAGATACTAGTTATCACCATAGCCAGAATCTTCAGAATCCGACAAATTTAAACGTCTAAACATTTCCACTAATGTTCTTGTGCGTGTCACGTCTCGCACAAATATATCCGGAAAACGCATAACCAGCTCCAAAGCATTTAGTGCACTCTGATTCGATTCGTTGTAGAATAAAATATTGCCAATTCGAACTTCGACTTCAACCAAGATTTTAATTCGTTTCTCCTCTTCAGTCAGAGTAGTAAACCGATCGCCATCGTTTAAATTAGAATTAGCAACAAACCCTACTAATTCGTTGTATAATGCCGGAATGTCACGACTTTCCAACTGCTTAAATTGATACTCCAACAGCTCTCGCATATGGAATAGTTTATGGTACTCCAATTCGTTTATACCTATCGAACTATTATCCATTATTTTTAACTGGAACGTTTCGTCCTCGGTTTATCCAGACACTGGTGACAGAGTGATAAAGAACGGAGCTCCTAGTTGTATGTGTAGATTCTCCATTTCTAGTGCACCATTTAATCGACTGTTTAGCACATCGCGAGAAAATACGTTAATCTGAAATTCCACTTGAAAATTGGTAAATGCTAACCAATTTTCGTATGTCAATTCCAGAACATGGTTACTACAATATTTTTTACTACACACCAACCGTAATGCGGGTTTTATTGTCTGGTTTATAACAAACCCAATTTCCACATCATGAAGGTGTTCATCAAATTCATTTAAACTATACGTAAACTTATTAATCAAATTTTCGGTATACGAAACTTGTGCATTATTAGCATCTACAGACTCCATTGTTTTGCACTGATTTCACTGAGATGACTGAGAAAGGATCCTATGCAGATAATCTTTTTAAATGTTTCAAAATTGTTGTTGCGCATGCGTAAATTGTACTTGGATTACTTAGAATGCGTAAGCGAAAAGTTAATTGGTTTTCACCGACGTGAATAGACTGGTTCGAAATGTCTGTAAAACAATTAGAGTAGAAGTAAAAGTTAAAAGTAATCTACCTAATTATACCAATTATGTATAAAAGCACCGTGCGATGCAATATAATTCAGTTTCTGTTTAGTCTTTGACTAGTTACAACGGTTAAAAAGTCTTTGACCAGTTTTAATTTTTTTATAGAAAAATGGCTTCCTTTGTCTGCAACGTTTGCAGGGCTGTCTTCTCGAGGAGCGATAATTTAAAACGACACCAGCTCTAGCAGCATGGAGTAGTGTCGAAACCCTCCGGCCTTTTTGTCTGCGACGTGTGCTCGGCATCCTTCTCGCGGAAGGTGGACTACGCTCCTACAGAAAGGTCAGACCTTCCCGGAGGCGTGGACACGAGTGGATGCCCTTGATGTCGGCCCTGGCTAGCGGTACCCCTCGCATGCTGTATTGTCGTGATCCTTTTCGTTTTACCTGTTACAACCTGTGAATATTTAATAATAACTCGTAGATGGATTTACGTAGTTTAATGACTTGTAACCAATATTATTACATAGAAAACAAACACAGCTAAATAGAAATTTGCAGCATATACCGTAATTACAATGCGGTTAAAAAAACAACAAAGAACAAATTCTACGCTATAACTTATCTGTAAATACAATCCAACTGATCATCAAACATTAGCATCCTCTCATTGCCACACTCTTACGGAACACTTTACGATTTAATTTCACGCAAAGTTCACAAATTAACTAAGTTCTAAAACACTAGACACCTGCTAGGATAACGTGACGCGCTTCCCTTGCGCGTTTCAACTCGACTCCTCGCTACCTATCGGAATAACTTAACCCTTACGGCTGCTTCTCCCTCTTATTATAGGGGCGGCCTAGTACAAAGGATAGCCTTAAACGGCACAAGGATGCTAAGCATGGTGTGGTGCAACCAGTTGCTGGACCCTCTGAAGTCAAACGACTGGTCGCACCGACAGCTGAGGGACCTGCCCCCAAGAGGTTGCGGAGATGCGTTGAGCGCGATGTGGACGTCACCAACTTGGCAGCCCACCAGCGCTCTAATGTGTATATAGTAGTTGCGACTAGGGTATTCGACGGATGCGATGGTGTGGAAGTCGTTGCCACAGCGTTTCGAAATAGAATCGCTACATACAGAATTAAAAATACTAACACTAGTGGTATGTTTTAAAAAACTATTTGAATTAGTGATTAACGCTATTATTTCTAGATATATTGGAATTCTTGCGAGATCAACGAGAACGGTTTAACGCCTTAATTGATGAACAACTGGCTATACACACCTCCCTCATGGTTAATTGCGAGTTGTTTGGTGGTTACACCAAGATGGGTGTGCCAGAGGGTGTTGAAGACGTGAAATCCTTCAACGCTCGAAATGTCGTGGTCACTTCATCCAGTGACCTGGGAGCGGTCTATGACGAGCTGGTTGAAAAGATGTCTGCAAAGTCGGACGAGTTTATGGAGCGGGACTCTGGTGAGTTTTGAAAAATTATTAACTAGTTTTAACTCTTAAATTTCAGGATGGACTCTGAAACAGGTTTTGCACTTGGAAGTGAATATTAACAAGTACCAACCTCTACACGGGTCTTCGTACATCGAGCTCCCCAAATGGATCCGAGACAAGTGTGCGATGGTTATTGTCCAGAACAATGACGAGGCCTGCTTTGCCTGGTGCGTGATGGCTGCCCTCTATCCCGGGCACGTTCATCCTGAAAGGGTTAGTAGCTACCCGCACTACTCCACGACATTGAACTTTGCAGGTATCTTTCTACCCATGGGAATGAAGGACATTTCAAAGTTTGAGGAATTAAACAACATCAGTGTCAACGTGTTTGGGGTGGAAAGTAAGTCAATCGTGGGAAGAAAGAAGGAACATCACATCAACCTTTTGTATATTGAAGAGCGAGGCAAGAGTCATTATGGTCTGATTAGGAATTTGGGGAAATTAGTAGGTAAACAACTATCGTGTGATCACAACTACAAATGGATTTGTGATGGGGGTTTGCTGTTTTTCCTAACGGATGAAGAATTGAGTAACCATGCGCAACACGACTGTAATCACGTTGCAACCAGCATGCCCAACCACTTCAACAACATCCTTGAATTTAAAAACGTTCACAAGCAAATGCGGGTACCGTTCGTGATTTATGCAGACTTCGAAAGTGTGTTGAAGCCTATTAGTTCTGCAGTTCCGGATCCCACCTCTTCCTTCACCAACAGCACACAACACCACGAAGCCTTCAGTTTCGCATATTATGTTAAGTATTGTTATGATGATAGCTTAAACAAATTCGAGCTGTACAGAGGTGTTGATGCAGCCAAAGTTTTTATGGAAAAGATGAAAGAGGAAGCCCAACGATTGGGAAAAATTTTAAAAACAAACACCCCCATGCTTCCAATGGAACCCCTAAATGAGTTGTTGTTTCATATGGCTGTGGACTGTAGAATATGTAAACAGCCATTGGGAAATGAGAGGGTAAGGGATCACTGCCACGTCTCAAGGAGATTTCGCTTTGCCGCACACTCCCAATGCAACATTAAATACACGGTTCCAAAGTTTATCCCTGTTATATTCCATAATTTAAGTGGGTACGATAGCCATTTTATAACTAAGGAATTGGGATACGACAAAGAAAGGGTTACTGTAATCCCGAATAATAAGGAGAGGTTCATATCGTTTACAAAAAACGTTAGATTGTCTAAGGAAATAGAAAACGGCGATGAAACTGATGAATCTTTTATTACACCGAGATTTGTAGACTCCTTACGCTTCATGGCATCTAGCTTAAATAAACTAGCCTCCAACTTGAATGCTGAACAGTTTGTTGAACTAAAGAGCTGTTTTCCCAATGCCGAAGAGTTTGCTCTATTACATCGGAAGGGTGTGTTCCCGTACGACTACGTGAAAGATATTACCGTATTGAAAGAGAAGACTCTACCACCACAAAATGCTTTCTACAACGGTCTAACCGCCACAGCGGTGTCGTATACAGATTATGAACATTCAAAATCCAAACGCTTGGGGAGTACAGCGATCTTTATTTGAAAACAGATGTTTTGTTACTAGCAGACATTTTCGAGAACTTCAGAGACGTCTGCACAAAAACCTAAGATCTAGATCCATGCCAATACGTGACTGCTTCTAGTTTGAGTTGGGATGCCATGTTGAAGCGCACTGGGGTGAAGCTCGAATTGTTGACCGATGTCAGCATGCAACATTTTATCAAGAAAAGGATACGCGGAGGTCTAACCCAGTGCAGCGGTCGGTATGCCAAAGCCAACAATAAGTACATGGAAGACTACAACCCTGACGAGTCATCCAAGTACCTCGCATATCTGGATGCGAACTATTTATACGGATGGGCGATGTCCCAACATCTACCCATTAGCGGCTTTAGATGGTTAAACACTGACCAGTTACATCGTATAAAACAAGAAATTTTAAATATACCAAGCACGTACGAAAAAGAGTATATTTTGGAAGCTGATATACAGCATCCAGAGGAACTCAATGATCTGCATAACGATTTGCCTTTCTGCCCTCAATCGTTGATACCTCCAACACCGTTTTTGAAGACGCCTAAGTTACTCGCCACCCTTCTGGACAAAACAAACTACATTGTTCACTACCGTAACTTGCAGCAGGCTCTGCGTAACCGTCTGCAATTATTTGTTTATTTATTTGTTCCAACGTTTCAGTAGTCTGCTACCTGAAATTTAAGCAGACCTGGCTTCCCCACAGAAAGTAACCGTCATGTGTTATGTGTGTATGTGTATGTGTGTGTGGGGGATGGTTGTGTGTATGTGTGTTGTGTGTGATGTTGGTCCGTGTTACGTTCCCCCTCTATGACCAGGACCATCGGCAGCCGGATATCCCAGTCATCAAGGAAGAACGCACAACGGACATTGCCTTGTCAGTCCGGACTATCGGCATTATAATTTGAATAAGGGCCGCTATACTTGCGGCCACGTCCCCAATGCTCCACCCGGAGGTACTACATTGGATTTAAACGCGAAAATAATCGTGCTTCTAATTAATTCCAACTTCATAGTTAATCCACCCTAAATAAAAAAACTAAATAAAAATCTAACAAACCTAACAAGCTCTAACAATCTAACAAACATAAAAATCTGACAAACTGAAACAAAAACTAAAAACAAAATCTAAAAACAGGGTTGGAAATAATGGTATCCCTAGCGCTGACTTTGGAGTGTACCCGATCAACAAGACACAAGCAAAAATGAGAGGGGGAGGGATCCGTAATACCGGATAGCAGACGCCGGCTCTGCTTACCAGTGCGACCTGAAGGGTCGTCTTAAAATTATCCACAACCAAGCTAACTAATGTAAATTTATCCCTAGCTTTCCCTATCATTCCCTAACTGATTTATATTATGATTACAATCTTCTCAATTCTGCTCTTCCTTCCCAAATATATACTGCAACCAAAATGGCGACAGAACGTCAAACAAAACAAATATGCCACAAAATACTACAATACATGCTAATAAATATAAAGTGTAAATATAAAATATAAATAAATAGAATTATATAAATATATAAATAAATGTCTAATAAGCGTTAAGCATATAGCAGTGCACAAAATAGCAAAAGCATCACTCTATTTATCAGGTGCACTCCCACAAGCATATGTCGGCTAGCGCCATTACACACAAAACGTGCTTGTTAAATTATTTCAAAAACTACTAATTAATGTAAATCAATGCTTGCGCGAGTACAGCTGCCACAATTTAAATCTTACCTCGATGATAAAATTCTCTAGCATCCGAAGATCTGGTCGTCTGCTTACATCTAACTGTAACTTACTTCTAAGGGGAAGATGGGGTGCACTGCTAAAGTCCTGGTGGGTATGCACTAAATGTTCTTGGGGGGATCACAATCACTATCACTATCACTTCACTTTCAAGTCCTGGGGGGATGCGCGGTTTCACTCTATTTTATTATCTTTGTTTATTTTATTGATTTAATTTAATGAGGGTTTCTGATTTATTTGTTATTGTTTATTTGTTATTATTTATTACCGATTTCCGCACATAATTATGAAGATAGGCAGTGATTGTATTAATGGTGTGGGGGTTTCTCGTGCATATTGGACATTTGGGTATAATTATCATGTTATTTTATTATTATTATTATATATATATTTTTTTTAATATCAGGTTTTGGTTATATCTATGCTCGTATCCTTACTCACGCCAAGTCAATCTAAAATTTTCCAATCCTCCCACCAACCCCACCGAATTTTACACGCGGTTATCATTGTCTAATCTCGCGACCCTTCCCGCGAATTCTTTTAAGGCTGTCCAGAACGCCTTCTGGTTAACCATTTCCCCGACTTCCTCTAGGCTCTTTGGCTATGCCAGACCTAGGATAGCTAGTTTGCTATCAGCCAACCCTCGATTTCCCGCCTCAAGCGGGCAGTCGAAGAGCACGTGCTTTGCGCTTTCCGCGCCCTCACCGCATTCGCAGCGGTCGCTGTTGGTTAGCCCGAACCTTTGTAAATACGTCTTCAGGGCGCCGTGCCCTGTTATCAACTGCACCATTTTGTGATCGAGCTTAACCTCGATCCTACCTCTAGCTTCTATGCTCGGTATGAATTTGTGGGTCAATCTGCCCGTGACAGCGTTGTTCCACCTCTCTTCCCATTGTCGAATTGATTTTTCGCGCAGCTTTCTTTTAATCAAAGACTTCGGTATCGACGAATGTGATATTCGAAAGTCTCCCGTCGCGGCCTCTTTAGCTAATTCATCAGCCCTATCGTTTCCTGCGTTACCATTGTGCGATCTGACCCAACAGAACTTTAAACGTCGAAACTCGAGCGCCGTACGCGCTATCCTCCAGACGTCCGCTTGGAGGTCTGTCGAGGTGTTTATGTTTGTTAAAGCCGTAAGCGCCGATTTACTATCACTGATTATATAATACTCGTCTCTGCCCGTATGGTTTATTACATAATCGATAGCCTCTCGTATGGCTACCAATTCGCACTGGAAGATTCCTCTAATATCAGCCGGGTGCCCCAACTAAGATACAACGATCTTTCTTGCAATTTCCCTATTACCAAGATTAAGATCTTCGATAATTTCGCGCCCTTTTCCTATATTTATTAATCGCCTATCTCTAATCTCTCTAACGACATATTCGATAGGGAGAGTCCTACTGATCACCAGGACAGCCTCCGTGGAGGTGGTCCTGTACGCCCTCGCCGCTTTTACCGCGGTGATGCGTTGTACGCTCGTCAATTAACGCATCTCCCGGACTTTACAACTTTCTGTCCATACAGAAGCTGCGTACAGTATTGCCGGCTCAATTGCTCCGGCATAAACCGTCCTCAGCGATTCGCCCCTGAAACCCCACTTTATTTTAGCCACCGCCATCATTTTATTTGATATTTCGCCTTATTTTTTTACGTATTGCACGTGCGCTTTCCAATTTAATTTATTGTCGATCTTGACGCCGAGGTAGGTAATACAATCTTTAAACGGAATTTTCTTCCCTCCTAGCTCTAACCTAGGAGGTCTCTGTCCTGGTTTCGTGCCGAAATAAAGCGTCTCTGACTTCGCTGTGTTAAATTTTAATTTTACCGCCTGCGACCATTCGTGTAATTTATTAAGCGCCTCGTTCGGTTTTGTGCGCATATCCATTAGCAATCTCGATCTTACAATTAAAAGCGTGTCATCTGCAAACCCAACGATTGAGCATCCTGCGGGCAACTTGACCCTAAAGATGCTCTCATACAACAACTTCCAAAATGTGGGACCAGAACATGACCCCTGTGGGCATCCCCTTTCCACCTCACTCGACAGAACTTCACCCGGAATTTCAACATGTGCCAATCGCCCCGAGAAATAGCTCTTGACCAAAGACATCAAGTTTCGCGGACAACCCCTACGATCTAACTCGCAAACGATTAATGGCCACCAGGCAGCATCAAATGCTCCTGAAATGTCCAAAGAAACAACGACACAGTACTCTTTAGCATCTCTTGCCTGCTTAATTTCCCCGACAACGAACTCTAACGCGTCGATAGTCGACTTGCCCTCCACGAAACCAAACTGTCGGTTATTAAAACCGCCGCTGTCTCGCACTAGGTGTTCAACACGCGTAGTCATAACGCGATCTAAAACTTTCCCCAGCACCGGTAGCAAGCTAATTGGACGGTAGCTGCCCGGATCTGACGCATCCGCCTTTTTAGGTTTGGGTATAAATTTCACATTCTGGATTTTCCAGCAACGCGGAAAAACGCCCCTTTCTAAACAAAGATTAAACAACCCAACAAAGACACACGGGGCTAACAGGCACGCCTGCAGAGCTGCGTCTGAAGTGATTCCATCATGCCCCGGTGCCTTCTTAGGGTTCATCCTCCTTAGGTCCCTGACGACCTCGTGAAGTAGGATTGCCTTATCGGCACCTGTTCCTTGCGCCTTTGCAGCTTCCCGACGTATTAAATCGTGCGACCCTTCATCCCCCTCGGGATTATCCGATGGGAAAAATTTCTCTAGTAAATATTCCGCTGTGGTTTTAAAACCTTCCGTGTATTCGCCATTTGTTTTCTTTATATTACTGAGCGCGATTTTTTGTTGTTTTCCTCTAATTACGCGGTATGCGGTTCCCCAGGGTTCTTTCTCTGAGTTCTGCGTGCAGAATTCTTTAAATTTATTCGTTCGCGTTTCTTCTATTAATATTTTATATTCGCGGTAACTTTGATTATATTCTATTCTCCGTTGTTCTCTTATTTCTCCCGAGGCGCGTTGATAGCGGCGCCTTAGGTTACGCGTTTCTGCCCGCTTGGTGGTTAGTTCCCGGGTCCACCAAGGTACGCTGTCTTTAAATGTTTTCTTTTGCGGCATGGAATACGACGACGCGTCTACCACCGCGTCGTTCAATTTTTTCGCGAGTGCTTCTACTTCGTCTGCCTCTCGGCAGTTAAATAGCTCATTTTCGAGCGCAGGGATACTTTCGCCAAATTTTTCTTTAAACCGCTCCCAATTTGCTTTTTTATTACAGAACCGCGGAAATATAGTTAGCTGCTCGTTTGCGCTTGTTTTGGTCTCAACGTCCCATGTTATTAATTTATGGTCAGAGAGCGTTTCCTCGTCCGACCTCAAATTCCAATTACAAATCGTTTCTAACATTTCGTGCGAGACTGCAGTAATATCTATAAAACTGCTGCCTCTATGCGTTTCAAACGTAGGTGAATCATTAGTGTTTATCACATTAAGGTCCCATCCCGTAAAAAGATCAGCAACCTGCGAACCTCTATCATCTTCGATAGGGCTGCCCCATAATGGCGACTTAACATTAAAGTCTCCCGCGATAATTAAATTTCTATTTCTACCGATTTTAAGAAGGATTCCTTCAATTTGATTTATTAAGTCCTCTGTTTGAGGATTCTCCCGCCGGGAATCGATCGGCGGAAGGTAAGTGTTTATCACGTAAAACGTATGCAATCCCATTTTTATTACTGCGGTGGTTATAAACTCATTCGACAGATTGTTTAGGATTATTCCGGCGCACGTCCCATTATTTATTATTATTCCGCTACGCGGTCGTTCGCTGTTTGCGTTTAAAACGGTAACCCCCTTCCCAAAACCTGTTATTTTGTGGCTATACAGGTGCGGTTCCTGTATAAGCCCGATGTCGATATTATTTTCGGAGAATAACTTTACGAAGTTATTTGTTGCCCCTTTACCTTTCCCGAGATTTAGTTGCGCGAATTTAATCTTCTTGCTTCTTATGGACTTTGTTTTATCTTCACAGTCCATAATCGATGTTTCGTGTGATTGCGTTCTTCAGACGCTGCATCGTGGGGCATCTACTCGACTTGGCGTCGTGGCGCGTATCGACTTTCGCGCCACCGCCAGCTCTGTCGTTTGCCCTAGCGCGAACCACACAGCAGGGGACTGCCCTCCGGCAATTCTTGAATTCATGCCCGACCTCGGCACAGTTACCGCACCACTATACCTTCTCCCTGCATTTCATCGATCGATGGCCGTACTCGTAGCACCGGTAACACTGGGTCATCGAGAAGTGGTCCCGGGCCCATACTCTTCGCCACCTGAGGTTAATAGCATCAGCTAATATACGCCTTCGAAGTGTGGGGGTCACTTCGAAGACTACGTTGGCGAAGGGATTCCTAGGGCCCTTTCCACCAAACCTGAACTTCTCTCTCAGGTGGTCTTCTAGCTTCAAATCGCCGAAGCGGGGATTCTGGCTTGCAATCAACCGCACGAGCTCTTCAGCCTTCATCCCCGCTTCGACCCCCGGAAGAACGACCCGTGGACGTTTCTTCTCGATGGTCTTCGCCACGAGTTCCTTGCAGTTCCCGCCGACCTTCAACTGCAGCTTCTTGGCGTTGTCGCGACCTGCGCACTCCACAACGACACCGCCCCGACGCGTCCTACGAGCTCCGACAACAACAAACCAGAAAAGTCCGGGAAATCCTAAAAGTAACATCAAAAATTCGGATAAAAAAGGAAATTCAGGACACAATACTAACCGAGTGGCAAGATAGATGGAACCAGAGCACAAATGGGAGGAGGGTATACGCACTAGTCCCAAACATCCGAGACAGACTAAACTGTCACCACTTGGTCCCCTCACAAGGGCTCATTCATTTTCTTACGGGGCATGGCCCTTATCCAACCTACAGGAACCGCTTCGACTTCCAAGACAACAACAACTGCACATGTGGTGAGATGGGGACACCGGAACATCTGGTGTTTCACTGCACCGAACTGCAACAGGACCTAGGAATGGACAGGACAATCCTACGGGACATACCCCTCTCGGACATGCTCTGGAACGAAAACATATTTCCTTACCTAAACAGAATCACTCACCAAACTACTACTATACTACACCAAAGGTACACAAACGGACTCTGACAGGACACACACAAACACCATACAAACCCCACAGATCACAAATACCACAAACACAGATCACACGAAGCACAGAAGTTTGACGTAACGCATCGAACGTGCAATACATAAGCACAATCCACCCAACACACATGGGAACCGACAACAAACAAGTGGCATTCTCCCAAGGACATACCAGGAACCACGTGTCTCCTGAAGATCTACCAGAAGGCTCGTGAATCCTGACGACCGGGAGTGATACCAGTGAAAACGAAGTGAAAATAGTGAAAACGGCAAAAGTACGGCAAACGTACCTCAAACACAAGTTTCCCCCAGAACACTTATTAGCATTAGAATACTAACACTAGTAGGATAAGGACTCGATACTAACCATCTAACCATCTAAAATAAAAAATACAACTAACTAAAATAAACAAGAGACAATACTAACCAAATTTGTAATTGCTTTAAGAAATCTAACCTAGCTTCAGTAACTAATGTTTATATTTCCAATGTTGTAGCGCAACTAAAATTACTACAGGAAATATTCTGACAACATAATTACAACACATCAGCACGACAAAATACACACAAGCACACACACACACACACAACAGAGACTGTACGTGGCCTCCCTGGTTTTCGGCTGCCGATAGCCAGGACACGTACAGGAACGCGTACTTCTCGGTTTCTGATTTCCGGCTACCGGCGGTTGGAAACCGGGAAAAGAAAACAGTCCCAAGGACCTCACCACAGACATAAGCACACGCACACACAAACATGAAAACAATAAACACACACACCATTATAGCACACTGGCACGACAAAACACACACATACACACACCAAAACACACAAAAAACACGCACGTACACGTACCTGCACGCACACGCATACGACACAGATATATACGCACACGTGCACACATACACACCAGGGACTGTACGTGGTTCCCCTGGTTTCCGGCTGCCGACGGCCAGGACACGTACAGGAATCCGAACTTCTCGGTTTCTGATTTCCGGCTGCCGGCGGTCGGAAGCTGGGAAGGACAGCAGTCCCAAGGACAACATCACAGACAGAAACACACATACGCACCCTCACGCGCGCACAGACCAAAACACACACGCACACATACACACCAGGGACTGTACGTGGTCCCCCTGGTTTCCGGCTGCCGACGGCCAGGACACGTACAGGAATGCGAACTTCTCGGTTTCTGATTTCCGGCTGCCGGCGGTCGGAAGCTGGGAAGGACAGCAGTCCCAAGGACAACATCACAGACAGAAACACACATACGCACCCTCACGCGCGCACAGACCAAAACACACACACGCACACATACACACCAGGGACTGTACGTGGTCCCCCTGGTTTCCGGCTGCCGACGGCCAGGACACGTACAGGAATGCGAACTTCTCGGTTTCTGATTTTCGGCTGCCGACGGTCGGAAGCTGGGAAGGAAAGCAGTCCCAAGGACATTACCACAGACAGAAACACACAAACACACATACACTCACGCACCCACACGCGCGCACAGACACAAACACACACACACACGAGTATTTCCAAACGCAAATAATATAAAACTAACTAATATAATTTAAGGTAGCAAATAATTCTGTTAGATTTCTTAAGAGTAACAGGTTTGCTGTAATTTTTAGGTAGCAGACTAAATGTAATGTTAGAATAAATAAATAAAAAAAAAAATAAAAATAAAAAAATAACAACAAACCCATCTCGAGCGGGATCGACCTTCTGCTTCAGGGTCGTCATCACGTCGTCCTTCTGGCCTGGCTTGGCGTCGACCCTAACTGCAAAGGTAGGCGTTGCACCCGCAGCAGCTGCAGCATACGACACCTACCGCGGCATCGGCACCTCCTGGCCCCGGGAACACTGCTGCCCTGAAACAAAAGCAACCACCGCTGGATTTCCCCCGACAACACCAGCTCTCCCAGGACTATCTAGGCAAAGTCAAAGCGCCCTAACCATGCCTATAAGTTGGTTCGTAACGTCGCGGATATCATCCACGGCGTGCCGAACCATCTTCCACGACGATAGTGGTGGAGGTCGCCGGCACCTTCCCATAGACGGCAGCGTGCGCCTTCCTCACCCTAAACTTCAAGAGCTCCAGCTCATCGAGGTCGCTAGCATCAACGCTAACGTTGCTACTAGTCGACATCGTGCGCTGGGCTCTCGAAGTAGACGGCAATTCTGGCGCCGCAACCACCACGGGAGGCCCCGACTCCCCCGACACGACCGCCGCAGACACAGGCTCCTCTACCTCCTCCTGAATCCCTAACATAACGTCCTTCAATACTACCTTTAGCTGTTTCCCCGAACAGCGCCCTCAGCCTCCGACCTATCAGACCCCGACCGATCTCCTCTCTTCTTCCTGGGCAACGGCTCCTTGTCGCGGTGGACCACCATGCTGACAAAACAAACGACAAAGAATGACACCTAAAACGCAGCTCAAAAACGACTTGACCGTTACGACGCTAAAAGAACGACGCTAGAAGAGCGCAAAACGTTGGTCCAATAAAAACGTTTTGTTTAAAGGTGAACCGTAAGCAACCTTGGATTTATTTAAACTTCGAACCGCCCAATTAAATATTAAATTTCAACAAAAATACAACAAGCACTAAGCGTCAAAATAACAATTAGAACCAAATAAATTCCCTAACGCAATTCGATTCAAAATGTACCGTGAAGAACACTATTTATTTATTTTAAAATTTTAAAACCGCCAAATCAAATTTAAATAAATTAATTACTTCAAAATATCAAATTATCTAATTTATAAATAACAACACTTTATTTTTAAATGTAATTAAGAAATAAGATCGAGCGCATTCGGAATGCGGTTACCGAAAAATGACCTTTCACTTAATCACTTGGTAACTAGCACAACCTGTAACTGTTACACCGCTTAATTACACCAATAATCGATTTTAAAGGAACTTTTAAGTACGCGTGTACTTAAATTACGGAAAATTTATATTAAAATTGTTTTAAAATTTACAGTTTTTGAGATATTTTTTTGATTTAAAAGGGGCCTAGATTTTGTTTTTAGCTTATTATTTGATTATACGCGCACTATAAAAATTTCACACACTTTTTATTTGTTTTACCCGGATTTTTAACTCGATTTACGCGGTTTTTGTTTTAAATTTTTTAAAAACGCCTTTTTAAGTTATTCGAAATTATTTTTGAGTATTTGTTTAGTAGTTTTTTGTTTTATTAGCCCGAAATCTAGTTGGTTTTATTTTAAAACGCGGATTTAATTTAAATTGCAAAGAAAAACGCGATTTATTTAGTATTTATTAGGTTTAAATTTTGTTTTTAAATTTTATTTTACTGCCCTGTATTTAAAATTTGATGGCACACAATTATAAAAATAAAACACAATAAAAAGCAAAGCTTCAAATAAAATAATACAACAATAAATAATATAAACCCTAGATAAAAACTTACTGTTATTGCTGAAGCGGGAGCTCTACGAAAACACGTCCGCTCGCTTCAAGCGGCAACTAGAAAGTGGAGTCTGGACCATCGGCAGCCGGAAATCCAAATGTTGCAAAGGCAATGAAAGCGTGTGTTTAGGTGTGTGTGTGTGTATGTGTGTGTGTGAGAGAGAGAGAGAGAGAGAGAGTTGTGTGTATGTGTGTTGTGTGTAATGATGGTATCCATGTTACGTTCCCCCTTTAGGACCAGGACCATCGGAAGCCGGATATCTCAATCGTCAAAGAGGAACGCTCGACGGATGTTGCCTTATCAGTCTGGACCATCGGCAGCCGGAAATCCAGATGTTGAAAAGGCAATGTAAGTGTGTGAATGGTGTTTTGTGTTTGCACAGTGCATAACAGGTGTTTTGTGTGTTTATGTGTGTGTGTGTATGTGTGTGTGTGTGTGTGTGTGTGTGTGTGTGTGTGAAGTGTGTTTGAAATGTTAATTTGTGTTTATGTTTGCCCAGGTTACTAAAAGGTTGCATTGAATTAGTATAATTTTGTACATGTTTGAACTTATACTATTACATAAATAAAAATTTAGGTTCTTTCAGAGGAAAGGATTTGTTTGCTGTATTGTTTGCCTCAAGTATGTGTAAGTCCTTAAAATTTAGCGTTAGTTAAAAAGAAAAGAAATTCCCTAATCTACTACTTAAAATTAACTTATACTACTACTGTTGGTTATTATTTGTTAGACAAAAGTTGCTAATATGTAGAAGCATGCAAATTCTACATATTAGGGGGTTGGATCGTTTCAATGTCGGGTTGATGGTTTGATCTTGTTGCTTCTGGTCGTCAAGGGCAGAGGTCTTGGAATTCCAGATCTGCAATTAACTGTCGTGCATCGCGTGTTGGAGTTTGATCAGTCGGCGTGGTTAAAACCCTACATTGACCTCAACACGAATCTCCGTACGTCTGCCACTAACGCGTTTGAAAAGATTTTTTCAAACTTATGAACAATGCGGTTTTTGGTAAAACAATGGAAAACGTGCACATTTGGTCGATGTCAAAATAGTCACGCGAGGGGAGCACGACGGGAAAAAGTGCGCGAGTGGACTAATAGCTCAACCTAACTTTAACAGTTGCTTAGTGTTGGGAGAAAATCTGGCGATTATACAGATGAATCGTGTAAAAGTGAAGTACGATAAACCAATTTATGCAGGATTGTCAATTTTAGACCTGTCCAAAACGCTAATGTACGACTTTCACTACAGTACTATGGTTCCTCTGTATGGTCCCAGATTGTCCCTGCTTTATACAGATACAGACTCTCTGGTTTATAGTGTTGAGACCCCAGACTTGTATAGTGACATTCGCAATCATGTATAACACTTTGACACATCTGATTATTCCTACGATAACAAATATAATATACCACCTATAAACAAAAAGGTGTTGGGTAAATTTAAAGACGAGTTTTGTGGCGATTTGGTCTTGGAGTTCGTCGGTACCAGGGCCACATCGTACTGCATAGTGAGTGAGAAAGACATTGTTAAGAAAATTAAGGGCGTTACCGTAGTGTGGTGAAAGATAGCGTAGATAGTTTTAAGGATGTAGTTATTAACAATAGAGATGCCCTCATGAATACGATGGTATCAATCCGGAGTGAGAAACACGTTTTGTATACACAGTTGATCAATAAAATTAGTTTATAGGGCGAAGATGACAAGCATTACGTCATTCCCAGAAGCGTATCAACCTACGCATGGGGGCATAAAGATATAGGTTAATTTTTTTTTAAGTTTTTGTTTATAGTAGCATGTAAGTTAGTTATAAGACATACCTACCATCCCCATCCTTAATAATTCCGTCGCTCCCGGCGACATGTATTTACCTCCACGTGGTATCGCTGGACGGTAAAGCATATTGTTAGATTAACGACAATATGTCTTATTGACCGAAAACACGTTTCCTCTCTTTTTAAACTACTCAAATGTCTTTAGACTTGTTTTTTTAATTAATCACTATATACCTACGTTACAGGTTACTTTCAGCTGCTTGGATTCGGTTACGCGAAGAAAATAATGTTATACTTTGCAATGTAAAAATTGTATTCTATTAATTTATTAAACTGTAAATCGGATAAAATAAATTATTAAACTTTTGTGTGCTTAATTTTTTTGTGTTATACCTTTTGGTTAAAGGTTTTTGTTGTTCGTGTTTTAAATAATTAACTTAAAACGATAAGAAACATTTATCTTAAAGGAGACAAAAATAATCTTATACATGTTCGCTAGAGGGTGTGTGTAAATTTGAATTCTGCGTAAAAATTCTAGACTAATTTGATGTGTCGCATGGTTAAAAAATTTATAAGAACTGGCAAAAATCGCTACCGGTAAAAAAATCTTAAAATGAGGGTAGCTCTCTGGGGGATGATGCAATCTAAAAAATTCCTAGAAATTCGGGTAGCTGAGAAAATTCTAATATTAATTGATACCAAACAAAACACATTTATCTTGTGGGCGGAAATGTGGAGAAAGATTTATTTCGCATAGGGTATATGTGTAACTTTGTAAGAAGCGGTTCTATTTTAAATCTATTTGCAGATTCGGATTTTGCGTAAAATTCTAGACTAATTTGATGTATTGCATGACTAAAAGAATTTATAAGGACGGTTAGAAATCGCTGTCGGAAGAAAAAATCTTAAAATTGGGGTATCTCTCTGGGGATGATGTAATCTGAAAATTTTTTAGAGATTCGGGTAGCTGAGAAAAATCTAATATTCGTTGATACCAAACAAGGCACATTTATCTTGTGGGCGGAAATGTGGAGAAAGATTTATCTCGCAAAGAGTATGGATGATTGGGGTAAAAATTTCCACAAGGCGGTCTACAAGGCGAGAGCAAGGTGGAGATTCATTTCCACATTTTCTCCTTATGGGAATTTACATGTAAATTTGGTCCAGATGTGTGAGGAAATGTAGATGCTGGAGGAAATGTGGTCCTGGGATTCTTAATAATGGTCTACTATCTAGCTATTTATAAGGAGTCTCAGCCCATTTTTCTCAGTTGTGTTTCTTCTACGACTACAAAACATCGTGGTTTGCGTGTTTTAAACTGAGTAATAAACACAGTTTGATTGTGCAGATGACAATGGAATCCATCAGAGTAATCGCCTGCGATGTGTGCCAGGAAAACTTCTAGATCCAGAGCAACCTAAACCGGCACAAAAAGGAGGTCCATAATATCGTTAAACCACCACATCAGGTTACAGCCCCAGTCCCACCGATTGGATTACCAGCGCCAACACTATTTATGTGTGACATTTGTAGTTTGGGGTTCGGGCATCGAGCTAATTTAACACGGCATCAGCATGCACTCTGTCTCTTTTACATCGATGTCAGTCATACGTGGAGCATCACCACCGCGTGCTGCACCCGCCCCAAAACTCCAGCGACAGGAGATACGATATTGTGACGATTGCAATATGAACGTTCCCTTACGCCAGTTCCCTGGACATTTACGCAGTGCCGCACATAAGGCCGAATCTGGGAGCCCTAAACAAGAAGCGATACAACTGTTATTATCGTCTGCCTTCCGATCCCGGATCGCAACCTACTGCATCAATAATCTGTCGGATTGTAGAGACATTGGAGACTTTTTACTTGAACAAAAGCAGCATTTTGTAAAGTTGATCCGGGACACCTTACAGGCCCACACGACCTTTAAAATTAATGTGGAGGTGTTTGGCATGTACACAAAGATGGACCTGCGTGATACCGAAGCAATAAAATCTTTCAACAGCAGAAATCAAATTATAACGCGATCCAGCGACTTGGACAAGGTGTATACGACATTCTCTTGGGAGATGCTCGATAAGTTCCAAGAATTTGAACATCACCAGTCCGGTTGGGCCTTACAACGTCTCCTGCATTTATAACTAAACATCCACAAATGCCAGCCACTTAGAGGATCCCCTTACATTGCCCTTCCACGCTGATAAAAGCTGAAAAAGCGGTGGTGAATGTTAAAAACCGAGACACGGCCTGTTTTGACTACTCCATTGTAGCAGCGCTGTATTCTGCCGAGCGTAACCCTCAACGTCTTAGCAAGTGACCCCATTACTCGACCTGCTTAAATATGGGTGGTATAGAGTTCTCTATAGCCTTTGACAAGATTGCCAAGTTCAAGGCTTTGAACGATTTGAGTATCAATGTATTTGAAGTAGAAGGAAGATCTATTGTTGGTCCTCTACATTTTACTAAACGCAGGAAAGCCCGGCACGTTAACTTGCTCCACATCCAGGATGAAGAAAAAGAACACTTCTGTTGGGGCAAGGATTTGGGTCGCTTGGTCGGTAAGCTGTTATCAAAAAATTGCTTACATTTAATGGATCTGCGATGGCTGTTTAATCTTTTTTCCAACTGAGGCAGCCTTAACCAGGCATACTGAGTAGGACTGTAATCATGTCGTAACCCAAATGCCCGCCGTCTTCAACAACGTTTCGGAATTTTCGAACATCCAAAAACAAATGCAGGTCCCATTCTTTATTTATGCCGACTTTGAGTCGCTCCTACAGCCGTACAGTTTTGCAACGCCCGACCCTTCACGTCATCTACAACACCGCTCCAGCTGCATACCCCTTATAGCTGGGCATATTATATTAAATGCAGCTACGACGACTACTTCAATAAATTTGAGATCTAACGGGACCCAGACGCAGCATGTGAATTTATCACCAAACTTAGAGAGGAAGCTAGACGTCTGGGTAATATATTGACGACGAATGTGCCCATGATTCCTTTGGAACACCAGAATGAACTTTTGTTTCACACTACCGAAGACTGTAAAATATGCAAGAAACCGCTTGGAACAGACCGTGTGCGGGATCACAGCCACATAAATGGGGCTTACCGCGCTTCTCTGTACACTCCAAGTGTAACATCCTCTATCGGGTTTCATCATAAAAGAACTGGGATATGACAACGAGAAGATTAGCGTTATAACGAACAATAAAAAACGGTTCATCTCGTTTTCGAAAACTGTACGACTCTACGATATAGAGTGGCCTTGGAAGATGAAAAAAAAACTGCCGACAAGTCCCGTGTCCAACTTCGGTTTATTGACTCTCTCCGATTTATGGCGTCCAGGTTGGATTCACTGGCGCAGAATTTGATCCAGGACCAGTTTGTAGAGGTCAGACGTCACTTCCCCGAGGACTCCACGTTCCACCTGGTTACCGAGAAAGAAGTGTTTCCATACACTTATATGCAAAGTATGGAAGTATTCGAGAAAACAGCCCTACCACCACAGGCTGCCTTCTACAATGACCTCGCCTCTACAGCCATTACCACCGACGAATACGTGAGGGCTCAGAAGGTATGGCGCGACTTTGGTCTCAACACGCTCGGGGAATATAGCGACCTCTAATTGAAAACAGATGTGCTGTTGTTGGCAGACGTCTTCGAGAACTTTCGCCGAGTGTGCATGTCGACCTATAAACTCAATTCGTGCCAGTATGTGACAGCGCCCTCATTAACCTGGGACGCCATGTTGAAATACACCGGCGTGAAATTGGAGCTCCTCACGGATATAGACATGTATCATTTTATAAAGTCTGGGGTCAAAGGGGGTCTGACCCAGTGTAGTGGTGGCTACGCTGCTGCTAATAACAAGTACATGGAAGAGTATGATCCTACGGCACCGTTCAAGTATTTGGCCTACTACGATGCCAATAACTTTTATGGCAGGGCCATGAGCCAGGCTCTCCTTTTTAGAGGATTCCGATGGCTGGCTCCTACCGATGCAGCCGGTCTCCAAGCTACCATCTTAAATGTTCTCAAGGACTCTGCGAAAGAATTTATTCTGGAGGTCGACTTGGAGTACCCTCCACATTTCCACGATCTCTACAATGACCTGCCATTCTGCTCGGAGATGAAGACGCTGCCTTATATCTCATCTAAGGCTCCGAAGCTGCTTGCCACTTTAAAAGACAAACGCCGCTACATTATCCACTACAGGAATCTACAGTAGTGTGTGCGGAACGGATTAGTGTTGACCTCCATCCACCGGGTTCTCGAGTTCGACCATTCTCCATGGTTGAAACCTTATATCGAATTGAACACGAACAAAAACCTTCGCATTCGTGCTACCAACGCTTTTGAGAAGGACTTTTTCAAACTCATGAACAATGTCATCTTTGGTAAAACCATGGAAAACGTAGACAAGCGCGTCGACGTTAAGCTCGTGACTCGGTGGGAGTGTAACTGGAAGACCTTGTGCGCGAGTACCCTGATTGTCCGCCCGAACTTTAATTGTAATCTGATACTATGCGAAAATTTAGCACTTATACAGATGGACCGCGTTAGAGTCACCTATAACAAACCTATACATGCATGTTTTTCGATTTTAGATCTATCAAAAACTTTGATTTACGACTTTCACAATGAGAAACTGATGCCTCTGTATGGGTCTAAGCTTTTGCTTTTGTATACAGGTACCGATTCGCTCCTGTATATGTGTCGAAACAGAATACTGGTACAGTGATATTCATTCCCGTCTGGACCTATTCGACACCCGTGACTACCAGCCAGACAATAAATATAAGATCCCACTTGTAAACAAGAAAGTGTCCGAAAAGTTCAAGGTTGTGTTTGGTGGTAAGTTAGTTTAAGAGTTTGTGGGTACTCGCGCCAAGAGTTGCTGTATAGTTAGCTAGAGGGATGTAATAAAAAAGATTAAAGAAGTTAAGCGTAGTGTTGTGCAGGGTATAAGTGTTAACAGTTTTATGGACGTAGCACATAACAGTAACTTCCGACCCCTCGTGCATTCGATGCGGTCTATTAGGAGCAAAAACATGATTTGTTTACGCTGTTACTTAGCAAGGTTAGTTTATCGGGCGCAGATGACAAGCGTTTCGTCATCCCTAACACGACCTTAACATATGCATGGGGGCATAGGGAAATAGATCATAGATTTTATTTTATCTAGTTTATAAGTTGTATATATTGCTTAGATTTAAGTTGGATACATTACATGCCTGTTTTAGGGGACACAATGTATATACTTGTTTAGCCTAAAAACGTGTACAATGATAATATTATTGTATATGTAGATATATACAAAGAATTTATTACTACTGTGTATAGATTGTCTAATAAATTTTTATTTCCATATATATTGCGGCTTATTTTTGTTTGTGTGCTCAATCACCGATGCAAGAGAACTGAAGCAATTACCCTTTACACTTTTGATTCCTCATACCAATGTTATGTAATTTTGAGTTGATTTTTAATAACGCCAGGACATATGTTAACTCGATTCGAAATTTTTTTAAAATATTTTTCTAGACCGCAAAATGCCGAATGGGGCACCCGCAAGCCTTATAAACTTAATGAAGAATTCAAATGAGTAATGAGGATCGTCATAAGGCACGCCCCCCTCAACAACCGCCAACTAGTAGGCAGGGTGGGGAGATCGATGGTGTGATAATCAAAGTGTGCTAGAAGGAATAGGGTGGGGGGATCGATCAAGTGAGAATCGAAGTGTGGTAGAAGAAAAGGCTAATAAACGTAATGAAAAATTCAAATGAGTCATGAGGATCGTCATAAGCCCCCCTCTCCCTCAACAACCGACAACTAGTTGGCAGGGCGGAGGGCTCGGGGGGGGTCGATCCAGTGAGAAACGAAGTGTACCAGAAGCGTCATGAGGATCGTCAGAATATACAAGGCACGCCCCCCTCAACAAGCACCAACTAGTAGGCAGGGTGGGGGGACCGATGGTGTGATAATCAAAGTGTGCTAGAAGGAATAGGGTGGGGGGATCGATCAAGTGAGAATCGAAGTGTGGTAGAAGAAAAGGCTAATAAACGTAATGAAAAATTCAAATGAGTCATGAGGATCGTCATAAGCCCCCCTCTCCCTCAACAACCGACAACTAGTTGGCAGGGCGGAGGGCTCGGGGGGGTCGATCCAGTGAGAAACGAAGTGTACCAGAAGCGCCATGAGGATCGTCAGAATATACAAGGCACGCCCCCCTCAACAAGCACCAACTAGTAGGCAGGGTGGGGGGACCGATCGAGTGAGGAAGTGTGCCAGAACATACATATACCCTCTACTCCGCGTAAATCAGCTTGTAACACAGGTCCATTTCCTATATGACTAACAAGCCGGTTTTGGGCTTCTTCAATTGTATTTTCGTCATCAAGCCTAGATAGTTGTCCTAGAACAAGTTCTCGTAATAATGTGTCTAAATGTGTTTCATTTGACTGAGAGTTCCATTCCAATCGTTGTGAAACTTTACTTAATAGTTCCTTTGCAAAATTTTTTAAATGTTCGTCGCAATCTGTATATGCCAAAAATATACCTAATTTTGTCAATACTGCACTAATAGTTGACCAAATTGTATAATCAGTCTCATCTTCGTTGGCTAGTAAAAGTTTTAGAACTTCAACAGTACTTGTTTCCCCAGCTTGAACCATGGCACTAAGTAAACCGAGACGATGTAAAGTAACACGGTTTCCTAACACAAAAAAAAACATACACAACCGTTAGCCGCAGGAGTAACGGTATTTTACCACGACTAGACTCTGGTCGGTGAGGGGGAGTGGGAATTTGCACCAAGATACAAATAACCTAAGGTCGACACGGTAGTAGAGTAAAATCAGGCATTCTGTGACCTCATTTCCCCCAGAATCCCTCATTTCCCCACACATCTGGACCAAAAAGTTTTCTTCGACTAACCATTTTTCATCTTTCGAGATAAACCTATCTTAAATTTTTTATGTTTCGAGATAAATGAGCATCCTCATTTCCTCCCACATCTGAACCAAAAAGTTTTCTTCGACTAGCCATTTTTTTATCTTTCATCTGAACCAAATAGTTTTCTTTGTCTAGCCAATGCATCTTTTGAGATAAACCTATCTTGTTTGGTATTAATTAACATTAGAATTTTCTCAGCTACCCGAATCTCTAGGAATTTTTCGATTGCATCACCCCAAAGGAGCTACCCTGATTTTAAGATTTCTTACCAGTTGCGATTTCCGACCGTCCTTAAACATTTTTTATACATGCGATACATTAAATTAGCTTAGAATTTTATGTAGAATCCGAATCTCTAAACAGATTTAAAATCGGACCACGCCCTGCAAAGTTACACATATACCCTCTGCGAGATAAATCTTTCTCCACATTCCACCCACGAGATAAATGTACCTTGTTTGGTATCAATTAAGATTAGAATTTTCTCAGCTACCCGAATTTCTAAAATTTTTAGATAACGCCATCCCCAGGGACCTACCCTGATTTTAAGATTTCTTACCTGTAGCGACTTTTGATCGTTCTTATAAATTTTTATACATGCAATACATCTTGTTAGCTAGAATTTTATGTAGAATCCGAATCTGTAAACAGATTTAAAACAGGACCACCCTTACCATTTTACACACACCCTCTAAATTATAACTTTCCTGCAGCTTATACCTAAAGAAAATCTAAAACCATTCTTAAAACTTTTATTACAGACAATTTTACTAATACAGTTTAAATTTTGTAAACCACATTTCTAAATACATATTCACAATTTTTATTTTGAACCTAGAACTTCTCATATCGGCTCATACTTATTAATATTTATTTCTAAATAGAGCACCTTTTCCAAAGACCAACCGGACCCGCATGTTTCAAATTCCTCTGATTTTGTTCTTATGGTTTCGCTTAAGACCTCGTACATATTTTCCAGATTACTAGAAGACGTTATAACCACATTTTTGTGTTAAAGTTTCACATCGGTAGTCTCTTCCCCGATTTTGGTGTAAACGCCGTAGAGTTCGCAATAGACTTTTACTGCTGAATGTTGTATTCTTTTTTCATTAATTAATCGAATAAATCGCTCTTTCTGCTTCCAAAGAAACTCGGGCACTCCATCGTCGACACTGGCGTTCTTTATGCGATAGCTAGCCATACGGTTGTTAAACGCTGTGCTAACCATTTCTACACAATCGTCGCTAGTAGCGGTAACTGATGCATTTTTATGTTTGTTGCTCCTTAAGTGTGCGGCATAGGTAGTTTTTTCCATTTCAAAATCGCATACTTTACACATAATTCGTGGTTGTTTCGTACAAGGCCCTTTAACAGCTGGCGGAGCTGAACGTTTACGGCTTAATGACATGCCGTGCTGTTTTTCCTTGTGTCGCTGTAAGCTGTCCATTCTCGTAAAAGCGATACCGCAAGACCCAGAGTTTAAGTACTTTGCTGCGGACGGCTTAACCCTGGGCGATGTTACACCACGACATTTGTTCTGGTACCGTTTGAGAGCATTTTTCCAGGTATAGGAAGCACCGCAAGGGTTGCACTTATAAACGTTTGCAGGTACCATTTTAGTACAAAACAAAATCCGCACTATAAGCACTTGACTTGTAAGCGAACTAACATAACTAAAAGCTTACTCGAGCGTACCTGATTTTTGCTCCTATAGAATGCAAACCGAAGGTTTCGAAGACATCCGAACGAAGTTGAGGATTCATCGGGGAACTAAATGACGTCATAATCCTTGCTGCTCGTCCAATACATTTAGCGCCAATGCATGCACCTGGTTCGCATCGTCGATGGTGCGAATGCCGTTAGTAGAAACACCGGAAAACGTCTTCCATGTTATACGGATCGCGTGCATATTAAAAATCCAAAGAGCGGTAGCACACGCACACAAATTGTGTGCAAGTCGTGCTGTATAAGATGCAGTGCTACTATAACCAAAAACACTTTAAACCATTACTAAGAAAATACCAACTTGCTGTCTACAGGATACTTACAACAATTTAATTTTAAATAACTTCTACGTCATACTTTAGGAAATGGTGGGCTTGAATATTTTCCAAATGAATCACCAAGCGAAAGTATATGCTTAGCATATTAAAATTACCCATTAATTTCCCATTTTACGACCATGGTTAATTATAGATTAAAATTTAATTTGTGCACGTTCGAGCTTCTCGTAAACTAACATATTTTATAGCAACTGTATAATACATGCATACCCCTTCGCCGCGCTACTGCTATTCTTGTAATTGCTAGAAAAGTCACTCTCCTTTTTACTGTTACGACTGGGCAAAGCACCATTTTTATACTTTCTATAGCACATCGCGCACTTTTCGTCTGATAATTATGCTTCTGTGAGCTTTTACACTTTCGCATAGCGGTCGGCCGCACGTATTGATTTCTAGAACCGGTAAGTACTCGATATCGTCCAAATAGAAATTAGATGCTCGATGTCTATCAATTTCAGATTCCCTCGTAAAGGTAGAAAAACTCGGTCAATCATCCATTAAACTTCGACCCGCTACCGTTTTGATAATTTCCAAACATTTTCGAACGACAATGGGCTGAGAATTTTAAACCTCCGAGGATCTTTAAGTCGTGGTCAATTACACATCCGAGCTACGCGTAAACTAACATATTTTGCAGCAACTGTATAATACATGCATACCCCTTCTCTGCGCTACTGCTATTCTTGTAGTTGCTTGGAAAAGTCAGTCGCCCTTTTACTGCTAGGGCCGCTAAAAGCACCATTCCATACTTTATTTATAAGTGTAGCACATCGCCACTTTTTGTCGGTTAATTAAATTTTTGTTTATGTAGGCCTTTACACTTTCGCTTATTTAAACATCTAATACGACCGATTAACCACTTTCGATTATTCTAACGGGGAGCCACCATACGCACCGTTCTTTTTGAATCCAACGATCCTATGGGCTTCCACGCACTAACACCTGACGTATCTTTCCTACTATTTGTTAAACAAAAACCACCGGTATCACCATTGTGGACGTAAACAGATGTTTGTGGATGTGTACGAGAGTATGTAACCATATACATTAACCAGTCTAAGCTATTTTATTTAGTCCACGAAAACTACTATTTTCTAAACCACAATTAATAATCGCCTTTATAGGTTCCACATTTCGACCATTACCCAATGACTGGTGCTACGTACATGGAAACTTTAATTTCTTATTGGAGAATTCTTATTCTCCGCGCACTGCTGCGTAGTTGCATGCCTACCCCTTTTGGAGGTATATGCTCGTTATAGGTTGTAAGACCCTCGGTTTCTTAACTACAATTCGTGAAACCCTTTAATCTTTTTAATCGTATCTTTCTCGCCTACATTACAGTAGGACTTAGCCCTATCTACCAACAAATTCTAATACTGGACCCCCATTAAATACGTCTTTAATTTTCCTACAACTTTTTTTGACAAGTGTTATATTGTATTTATTATACGCAGGGTAGTCACTCTTTTAAGATAAATATATTTTGCTAGGTATCAACTAATATTAAATTTTTCTAGGGACCCCAAATCTGTAAACAGATTTTAAATAGGACCACCCATACAAAGTTATGCGTTTTAAAGACCCAAATTATTAATTTTGCTCATCTTTATTTAACACCATCTTTAAAACCCTTTTTGCTATGCAAGACATATGCCTTAACTAACCATCTCCCGAAATCTAAAACCGCCGTGTCTCGCGAATACCACGTGGAGATAACACGTATACTCTGTCAACCAGGATAGAAGCCGGAAGGATTTGGAAGGTGGGAGAAGAACTTAAAAATTATGGAATCTTAAAACTAATATATACAAATATAAACAACTATCTTATATCTTTACGCCCCATGCGTAGATTGTTGTACTATTAGGAATGATGTACCTTTTGTCATCTTCCCTCGATAAACTAATTTTATTAATAAGCTGCGTATGCAAATCGTATTCTTTACTCCGGATACATACGCAGGCAAGTACTCGATACCATCAAATAAAGGTTTGGATGCTTGGTGACTGTTAACATCCGCTTCCCTCGTGTACGCCCAGAACATCCCAGCCCATGAGCACCCCTGCGCATGCACACCTGCCCATGCACACCCTGCGCGTGCACACCCTGCCCATGCGTGCTGCCCATGCGCATCCCTCTCTGTGCGAGTGCTATTTCGGGGTAACGTCACAGCCTTTTATAAATAAAGAACAATGTTATATACTATTATAAAATGTTTATTCTGACATTATACATAACAAATTTAAAAATATTTAATGCCAAGCATGGGGTCATTTAAACTTAATTTTAATACAAAGTTATACACAGAAGACAGTCCTTTCTTTATGTTTGTTTGGGTGGCTTTAATTTTATCTAATTTTATTCGCAGCTTAAAATTTAAATCGATACCCAAGTCCTCTATCTCCTTTTCTAACCAATAGTTTGATACATAGAGACCGTCTAGGTTTTCGAATTGTAAAATGTACCGAAGTTTGCCTCTATATTTAAAGTCTTTGATTCCGCCGACAACCAGATCCATTCCTTCGTGTAATTCTTGCAGCTTGTGACAATCTTTTAATCGCAGCTTTCCACTATATCCTGCATACGTATCTTGTTAGCTTGATCGACTTCTTCTTGTCGGTATTGGAGAAATCCTTATTCTCCCACAGACTGTTGCGTAGTTGCATGTCCACCACTTTTGGGAATATATGGTTGTTATAGGTTGTAAGACCCTCGGTTTTAAATGATCCAAGGTTCTTTACTAGGCAAATATACAATGTTTAACGGACCCCTTTGCGTGTGGTGTACGCAAAGATTACGAAACCCGCATTCCTTAGTTCGTCTTTGTTATCTGCCATTTTGATAAATACGTTTTAGAATAACCTTTTAAAAATATACGGATTTAGTACCATCCTTTTCCGCAAGAACGCCTACATAACTAAAAGTCTTTTTACTAACCACAAATGCATACAACTTGTAGAAACCAGATGTATCTAAGTCAGTCCATCGACACATAAAATAATCTTTTAATTCTTCCTCATTTTCTCTAATAAGATGTTCTTTGTCTAACACATCTTTGTATTGATCGCGTATTGTCGCAGTGTTTTCCATGTAGTCAATTTTCGCCTTTTTGCATCCATTTCCTCTAATTCCAGTTGTCTTTTCCTTCCACTTACAGCGTATGGTATACATAATGGGGCAATTTCCTTTAGCGTAAACGGATAGAGTTTACTACCAATATTTACGCGTTGTCGTACAACCTCTGGACGAATGTTAGGCGTATCTATCAATCCCAATTCCGAAATTACTATTTCTTTTGGAATTGTAGAATATGGTGTTGCAGATTGTGTAAAATATGTACTACCTGCTTTAATGTAGCACTTGTGTAAGATTTTTATTTTATCTTGGTTGTCTTCCTCCTCTACTATCTCCAAATAATTTACAGGTAAATAGTTAAAACTAAAGCCGAAAGCACATACTTTATCAATTTTCCCTTTCCTCTGGTTTTTGGACAACTTAATTTGCAAGCCTGTCAATTTCTTTGTATTGCCATTCCCCAATACACGTACTGTAGCAGGTTATTATACACTAAACAGCAGCTATTTTGTAGCTTGTCCGATAGCTTACTCCACATTTTGGTAAGTGGTACCGAGTACATTGGCGCCTTTAGGAAGTATAACTTACTATCTTCCAATAAGGTTAAACAGTCTTTTAAGGGTTTATACACCCGTTCGCACTGACATAGCTTCCAATTGCACAGTTGTATATTGTCGCTTCCAATCGCGTAATACCATGTTCTTTGGCCAAAGTAGACGCAAATGTTTCCCTTAAACGTACATCTGGACAACGTAAAAATCTAGTATATGATTGCCAAGTTGTTTATTAACACCAGGACTTGTTATCTGGCACACAAATTTGTTGTAAATCTTAATTCTTGCATTGGTTGTTAGCCATGTTAAACAATCAATCCCACAGTTTTATCGTTGTCAACTATAATATTACACTTTTCTTCGTATTCTCCCTTATAGCAAAAGTTATGCTTTGTAGTTAAATAATTACACATCTCCATCTTGCTAAATATGCCTGCAAAATCTTGGGTTACATCCATGTCAAAAGATAGAAATAATCTTTTCGACTTCGTCTAATATATCTGGTAGTTCCTCCAATAAAGTTTCCAACTTAACATCTGCTAGTTCCACTTTGTATGGAACACATATAGGATTTTGGAATTTTTATTAATGCATTCGAGGTCTTCTTTTCCGATAATTTCTTTTACTCTCTGGCCCTATCTTGTTACTGCTTTCCAGAAAACGGAAGCTTAGCTTTAACACCATGCCTAGCGAAACAAATCGGTCGAACTTTCTTCGTAGATAGCTGTTAAATGCACCACAAATTTCTTTTTAGGATAAACATCCTTTTGTTTGCAGATGCTTGTTCGGTGTCAGAAAGGTCGCAAATTTTAACCAACATTATATTGTCACAAAATGGTTCTGTAATTGGTGTGTGTAGTCCGCCAGTCAGCATCTTTTCGTTTTCGACATAACAAATATTACCAATATCTGTCACCAGATTATTGTTGCACATATTTTCTGCCAACAGCCATAATCCAAATCGCTCATTTGTCGGTTTCACTTTATTCCCAAGAAGTTGAGAAACGTTAATCACCTTGGAGACGCTCATGTTTACCGTTCTAGCTACCGTCAAATACTAAATTGAATACGAAAATTTGTTCTCTTATGTATCTACAGAGTGGGGCGTATATTACCGAAAATAGTCGAATATGTTGTTAAAAATGTCTTACTATAACTAAGCTCACTCAAAACTACTTCCTTATATACCAAATTTAATCTCCCTGCTCACATAACCACATGACCATATGACCATATGACCACATGACCACATGACCATATGACCACATGACCACATGACCATATGACCACATGACCACATGACCATATGACCACATGACCACATGACCATATGACCACATGACCATATGACCACATGACCACATGACCCATGACCATATGACCATGACATGACCATATGACCACATGACCATATGACCGCATGACCATATGACCATCTTTGATTCCATAGACCATTACCTAATTGCTTTTTAATGAGTTTTCCATTAAAAACCAAGTGTGGACCTAGGTTAGATAAAGGAAAAATTAATAGGTTGGGTCGGCGCCGCGGCGCTGGCTAACCATTTGCTATCTGGTCACTGGATGGAACTCGTGTGCTTGGTTTTAATGAAAAACATTAAAAGCAATTGGTCATTGGTCATGCGGTCATGTCGTATGGTCATATGTGTGGTCATAGTGGTCTATGGTCATGTGTCGCTGTCAGTGTGGTCGTGGTCATGCGTCATGTGTGGTCATGTGTGTGGTGTGCTGATGGCGTGTGTGATATGGTGTCAGGGAGTTATTGTGGGAGGCTCGCTGGCAGTGGCGTTTGGACAATTGTCGGCTGTTCGCTGGTAGTGGCGTCTGACTGTGGTTGGCAGTGACGTGCTGTGTTGAGTCGATGTACGGGCTGCACTGGCTGTGCTGACTTGTGGTGGCTGCGCGTTATCTAAAGAATGCTGTGTGCGTGATTGGATTGACGGTTGTCGTGGCTGGGCATGGTCGCCATGGGACAATGAATGCGCGAGATCGCTCGTGTAAAAATTCAAACTTGTGTTCTGAAATGTGTTAACGAAATGTGAACGTGGAAGAACTGGTATGAACGAGTCGGTTATGTCTGTTGACATACATGTGCTGGCATACGTGATTGGAGCTGTTAACATGAAGATGGATTGTAGGTTGACGCGATGAAACTGCGGGTGTGCGTGGCAATGATGCAGTGCATTGGCTGTGCGGCATCTGGTGACGCGGCGTCATCTGGGATACGTTGTCGATACGTTGAAGCGTCTGCTGACAGTCTACGCGTTGTCGAACATGATGGGACTTCGTGAATCGGTGCAGTTGGAAAACTGTTTACTGGAAATGGTTGCTAAACGCCAGTGGTCGCACTGCTAAATGGTCTTCGGACAAGCTGAACTGCTGTGTGTAATAGACGTGACGAGTGTCGCATGAAGTGGCTGAGCACAGGAAAGGAAAGATGATAATGGACTCGGCTGGTGCAACACTGTGTGAGATGAGGACGAGATAAAATGCTTCAGCGTAAAGCAGTGTATTTTAACGCATCTGCAACATCGATTCTATCAAAGATAATTCGGACTTGAGATGACGATAACGCTGCGCAGGTGTCGACAACTGTGCGTGTTACGAATGTTACCTGAAAGTCGTGTCGGAAATGGATGGAAGGCTGATGGAGGGTGGTCGGATGGCTGAATGCGACTGTGAAAATGAGGAAGAATGAGAAGGTTTTGTGATCGATGAACATGTTTTCTGGTGATCGTGGTGAAAGACTCTTTGTATGTGGCGTTGCGAAAGATGACTAATCCGTATGTTACAAGGTTTTCTAAAACGTGTTTATCAAAATGACGAAGACATGGAATGCGGGGTTCTTTGCGTGCAGGTCGAAACGTGTATGTTGCCTGTAAGCGTGATGTTAACCGGGTCTTCCACTGGTCAAATGAGGATCAGTGCATCGACGCAGTCTGCATACGGGATGTCGCCAAATCGAATGTGGATATGTGGCTGATGTGGTTGGCTGGCACGAAGAATGGATCGTTGGCGATCGAACTGGCACTCGGAGTCGGCCTGACGATTGTAACAGTGGTTGAAAGGAAGACGTTGGACAAGCTGCGTATGATAAAAGCTCAAACATGAAAGGACTGCTCTGTGGTCTGTAATTGGTAATGACGTCGTGTAACGTGTTGAAATGTTGTTGTCGGCGAATAAACGTTTATAATGTTTGATACGTGTTCTTGTTACTAAAGGCTGACTGTACGTCGCGCATGAAATGCGGTGGTGCGCAGTGGCAGTGCGCGTGCGAAGTGCATGCTGTGCTGGCATAGGACTGTGTCGGAAGATGGCAATGCGTCAGCGATGTGTGGTCATGCGTATCGGGTAAATACGTATGCTGAACGGGCAATAAGTGGTTTATCGGAAGATGACGTAATCATTCAATTGTGCTACAATATGAACGGATGGGTTGTGATGTGTTGTATGTATGGTTGATTAATGAACAGTTCTGGTCGTCAAATCGCTGTATCTGGTTGACGACCGTGTTTACTCATGTTGTGAACGGTCCTAACGTGAGTTGAACGTTTCGAAAGTAATGTGTTTCAAATGAGATAGGCGACGGTTGATTGCAGATGGGTAAATGTATAGGAAGATAAGTTGGCTGGTCAAAGTTTGTGAATGGTTGGAACAATGGTTCGGAACAGGTTCAGTGATAAATTCGAAGGGCTGTAAAGGGTCGATGGTAGAGCCGAGTTAAATGATGTGCTATGCGTGGTGAAATGGTTCTCATGTTCCAATGAGTAACTGGAAATGTTGGTGAAAAATACAGTTATGTGTATAAAGGGAGGCTGTGTTACTGGTTGAGTGGTCTGTGCGGTGGAATGGGAAAGGTGGTCGGCTGTGTAGGTCGGAACTGGGTAATGGCGGTAAGTGATGATGGTGGAAAGAGTGCTATGGAAGAATCAAAGTGTGTGGGTATATGGCGTAATTAGTTTTTCGAATGAAGTGGCTGAAAGGGTTGGATGCGGTGTGCGGAATCGTGAGCGATCTGGGGTTTGATGCGGACTGGTGAAAGTAAATGGGCGTCGTAATGTGACTGAAGAAATTCTTTTGGAAATGTGTTAACATGGATTGTTTAAATGAGTGTGTGTTGAGAGTTTCTCGAAAAGTTGTGGTAAAGGTTTGAGTGATGCCGTATGTGGTATGGCCGTGTAAATGGGAAGATGCATGGGATGTTCGTGTTAATGGTGTGTATCCTGTCTGGTGCGATGGGAATAAATTCTACGGAATATAGAAAGTTCTGGATTAAGGTGGTTGCTGTGTCAGCTGGGTGATTATGGGTTGAAATTGGTTCGGTTCAAAAGTGAATGGATGGTAAGGTGCTAGGAATATGGTGCGTTGATGTGATCGGGGTAAAGGGTAAGGTTGGTGAGGGTTCAAATCCAGAGGAGTTGATGTATCGCTGGTTGAGTGTGTTGATGGTAGTGAATGCGTTTGGGATGAAAATGCTGTTGGTGAACGCAAGTCGGAGCTGATGTGACGGTGGCGGGATTGGATGCTGGGTTGTGAATACAGTGTAGTGGATGCACGTAATCTTGCACACAGATTTGTGAAAATGTGGTGATGCTACCGCTGTCGTGGATAGATTGTTAATAGTGCACGTCGATATGTTACTACATGGTTTAAGATCGTTTTCGTGTTGCTACATGAACGGTGCGCACACATGCGACGATGCGCTAGGTGCATTGCAAGATGGCGCTAAATGTATTGGACGGCGCACGGTTAGCGTCAATTACGTTCCTCGAGTAATCTGCAACTTCGTTCGGTTATTCGGAACGTGTCGGTGTTGCATTCTTGTCAAAACAGGTATGCTCGGAGTTTCTGATATGTGTTGGTTCAAGTCAAGGTGCTTGGTGCGGGTGTTTAAAAAGTAGCTGCAAACGTTTAAAGTGAATTCGGTGCTTCTATACGGAATGCCAAACGGTACAGAAAATGTGTGGGTAACTGCCAGGTGCGTCGAAAAGGTATTAAACTGTGGGTTGCGTATGCTTTAGGGGACAACTTAGCACAAAAAGGAGGATTATTAACCTAAACTATTCGCCCTGTAAGTGAAAATTGTAACGTTTGTTAAGTGTGTGTGTTGATAACTGTAATGATGGCGTGCGGTAGGGTGGTTCTGGTGTGGAAAGTTGATCGGGTCTATGCGGTCTCAAGGGGGCTGCAACAGCATAATGAAACTCAGGTGCCGTGGTGAAGTGGACTGGGGTTGATGTGTGGTTTTGAAAAATGATTTCGTGGACTAAATAAAACGTTGCAATGGTTATTCGTGCCATCCTGGATCGTTTCGTCCGATTGAGTTTTTACAAGTAGACGTTGTGGTGCTGGTGGTGAAGTTCGTTGGTACTGCGTTAATCGGTTGACTTCGGTGGGTGTTTAAATGGCGTTTAAAATGGTGTGGCAATGCGTGAAAAGTGGATGGGTTGGTCTAAGGTGGCTAGAGAATAAGAGGCGGGCTGCAGTGTTAGCGTCAGTCGGATGGATCTCCTCGGGTTAATCTCGCGTCGTTGGGTTGAGTAAATCAGCGTGGAATGGATTGACCGGTTTTCTAACTTGAATGATGACATCGGTTCGTTTGGAGAATCGTGCTTACCGGTTCTGAAATCTGCGATCCGACGCTGTGGGTGTGGACGAAAGCTGTATGCGAAAAAGTATGCGGTGGGAACTGCGTTGCGTAGAAAACATATGTGCTGCTATCGCGTTAAATGGTGCGTGTCTAATTAATAATGGTGACTGGTCGTAATGAGATGGTGCAATGGTTTTTAAGCGGTTGATTCGATTAATAATGAGAATGTAAATGCTGAAATCTGTGCAACTGGTTAAATTCAGTGTAATGTACAGTGTGAATTAAGAAAAGCATTGTGCGCTGACGGAATGTTACGAGGTTGCGTACTACACAATCGGATTTACTGCCGGAGTTTTGAAAGCTCATTTCGAAAATAAAGTTGCGATTCAATGTTAAAATGAAATTGGTGTATTGAATGTGGACAGTTTAAACATGCTATTGTTGTAAAGTTTTGAATGTTACTGTTGGTAACATGCAGAGTATTGGGGTTATAGGGGTTTAAATCGCTTAATTCGGATTATAATGCTGACAAATTGTGCATGTTAAATTGATGTCGAAAGCGCTGGTAAACATACAGGTAGCGTCCTGGAGCTCGTTAAAGTAGAATTTGGCGTTGCGTGGATTAAATTTGAGCATGCTGTGTCGGAATGTGGGAAGTGCAGGGTTATGTAATTGGCGATGGCTGTTAAGCGTTATTCGGATCGTTATTCATGTAAAGTATCGAATATGATTTATAGGTCAAAGTCGTCGGTGAATCGGTAAACGGGTACGGTGATATCGATTTGTCGTGACGTTAGTGCGAAATTAGTTAATAATGAAAAGGTATAAGTGTTGCTGAAAAAGCGTTGGTTGATAATCGATAAAAATGTGTGACGAAACTGTGGTCAGTGAAATGGGCTAATTGTAAAATTAGGTGTTGAAAGAGCTGAATTACGAAGAAATGGCTGATGGATAAGTGGAATATTCTGGAAGTCTACAAGAGTGTTATCTGTACGGTGAAAAACTTGAATCAAAATAAAATACATCAATTGTAATGTTGACTTGAACAGAAATGGTTAAATTATAGGGTTTGACATGAACAGTCAATTTTACATCTATAGCTTAACATGCAAGCAGTTTGTCATAATAAGCAAAGCAAGCGGTTGTTAATGATCAACATTTTCATATTGCCAACTTATTAGAAATTAAATGGCTGCAGTATATTTTCATTAAGTTCACTTTGTATAAATTTAAAATCAGTCGAACGCTGCTCGCGGTGGTACCAACGCTTGTGCGTACGATTATGCAGATAAAAATACCTATCAAACGAATGTGTACAATAATTCGTTAGTTAAATTAATTCCGACGCACAACTGTTACAAAAATGATATTAAAATAAATTACAATATCAGTTATAATGTGAGATGGCTCTATAATGTTATCTGCAGGTGGAAAGCTAGCATGGATACCAGATTAGCGGCACGTACAATCAAAATATAATATGGAAAGATCTTACCAGAACAGGTCCTGAGCGCGGATATCGTATCTTGCAGGTACGCCTAAGTTTGTTTCAATACAATACGTTCCTAATGTACCAGACAAATACCAAGCACTACAAGACTGCAAACTACAAAGCTGTAAAACTGCAAACTGCAAACTGTAAACTGCAAACTACAGAACTGCAAACTACAACCCTAAAATGTTATAATTAGATGTGAACACACCTACTATTTACTTTACCGTTTTGCGGTTCCTTTACAAAACGGGCTTAAATAATAAGAACAAAACTCGACGTTATCAACGAGTTTTCAAATGTGTGTCCTACAAAGATGACAATTGTATAAAGTTTACGTGCATAAAAATTACAAACAACCTTACCTTGAACTTCTATAAAATTCTGAAAAAAGCAGAGCAAATATAAAATCTTCACTAATAATTCGCTCTTAAATAACGGATCATCAATTCCCCAAAATTAAAATAATAAGGGCGAAACTACAAATTAGTTCACAATAAGATGCACATTACCAAACGTCGAGGATCAAATTCAGAATAGAACAAATAATCACCACTCGTATTGAAGTGATAAGGATTAGTTTATGCACGCTATCAACATACAAGAATTAAAACTTGAATTTATGAACGAAACTTGATAAATTACAATAAGGAAATAGTATATTTAAAAATTGGGAAGCGCGTTACGCAAAATTGAACCGTAACAAAAGGTGATAATGATTTATTCTTAATCGCATATACTAAATGCTCCAACATTTTAGGTGTATACTGTGTGTGATAAAATCCAATAGTTCCTGGATTGACTTTAATCTAATTTTGACTTCCTACATCTAGTATAATTTGTGTTTTTCAGTCGTAAGAACAGTATTCACTGCTTTTTTTATTTTAAGAAGTTGATACTGAAATAGGAACCATTCACAAATATTTTTCTGATGGTTGGGAACCGTCAGCACAAAACTTGTTTCGAGAAATTGACAAAACAACTCCTTTATCATCGTTTGCAGGTTTTCTAGATACCTTAACTACTGGAAAGCCCATTTGTTTCGTCCATGATGACATTAAATCAGCAGCAGGTTTTTTTGCTTGCTTCCTCTAGTTTCGCCCATAAGTCTTCAATAAATGTTTGTTTTATTAGTTTTTGTTATTTAAAATTTGTTTACACGGGCGTAAGCTTAAAAGATTATATATTATATCGGTAATTTTTTTGTTATTTTTAATTACTATTTACTAACAGTACCACATCAATATCAAATATGTTGAAAATTGTATCTCAATGACTTAGTAATGTTTGTAATTATTTGCAGGAATGAGAATCGGCAAAAAATATAAAAAAGTATATAATAGTGGTACGGAAAAAAGAGCGCTGGAAACAAAAAACAAATTCTACAGGCTGCATCATCTAGCCAACAATTAACTCTTTTTTTGTAAAAGTTGATTCGAAATGATCAACAGTATCAACCTATTATATTAATTGAGTAAGGGTATTATTCTGGTAACTCTCACACTTTTAGATCATTCTTGGTTATTGTTGTGCTATAATTTAAATGTACTTTGGTTATTTCTAAGCAATTATTAATTACAAATTTATGATCATTTGTTTGTTTATTATACAAATTGCCAATCAATAATTATTTCTTTCTTATTGGAACTTAATACATGCAATTAATTATAGAAATTGCGAATTCCATTTATTAATTGGGTTTGTTTACACACATTACAAAGATGACTTTATTTGTTTCTTTCTTCTTAAATTATATTTAAACATGGCAACGCCGATAGTTCGACGCGTTATAACCAAAGCAAGAGTAACAATTCAAATCAAATTACAAATAATTTAATTGAATTACAATCACGCTTGGACGTCATCGGTTTTCTCTTAATTGAATTTGAAGATGTTCATAGAAATAAGTGAAAGTACGCATCCAACCAGTTTGAAGACGGAAAACCTAATGACCAAAAAAAATAATTGCACTTAAATCTGATGATTATTATAAACAACTACAGGTGTTGGTTTTGAAATATTTTCAACTAATGTTGATTGTGCGAAAGGATATATTGGAAAACTATCCATTCGGCAAATATTCAAGTGTTGGGATCTTGGTAGCCGCAAGCTGCTTAACCCTCTTCACATAGGTACTATTGAATATCGGGGAAATAGGGTACATATTTATAAACAATAGAACGGGAACCGAATTGCATTTAACAAGAAAGAGCAACGGCTATGTTTGAAAACAACAAACATAGAAACAAGGAGAAACTTATTGAAAGCATATGTGTGGAGCACATCACAGTATGTCTATGAAATAGGGGCAGTAAGATATGCAGACAGAAAAAAGGTAGAAGCATTTTGCAATGTTGTGCTTCAGATGTATGAGGATGATAGCATGGACAGACAAAGTTAATAACAAAGAGGTTGTAGAAATAGTAGGAAAATAAAGATATCTGTGGAAAAAGTATGAGAAATAGAAAGGCAAGATACGTTCTAAGGCATTTTAGGGGAATAGTGCAGGATATATTACAAGCAGATATAAGAAAAAGGAGGTAGAAGTAGACCTAGATCAGACTATTGCACACAGATAGTGAAAAATGCAGACTGTGGAAATTTCAAGGAAATGTGTAAGTTATCACAGAATAGGATGTTTGGGATATGTTTGTATATTTGTACATCGTCTATGTGAGTCTGCTGCACGTGTATTCGTTCTAGTGTAACTCTTAAGATCAAGTTAACAATAAAACTGAAAACTTGTTTCTTGCTAAGATGGAAATGAAAAGAATACTTTAACGTGGAATACATTTATTATAAGTGAATATAATTGAAGATTTAAGTAAAATACATTAGAATCAATGGGTATGAGCTGTCACGAGTTGACCTCTCAGACATCTTAAACGCGAATGAATTCTGGAAACGAAGCACGCAACAAAACATCAGCGTCTTCCGCCACAAAAGTAGTTTTCGGCACAAACGCGAAGTAACTTCACCCCGCAGTAATTCTATAAATCTCCAACATACGAAACAATGAGGATATACGCGTCTAGCCAGTTCCAGGACTGAAGACCTAATGACGAAGAGGTTTAGGCTGCAATAGTAACGACAACTAAAAAATTAGAAGACGAGTTAAACTACCAATGTGAATTTGAATCCGATTATTTTAGAAATAAAGCTGCTGCTAAATCTCTAATTCAAAATTCTAATTTAGAAGTGAATTCAAGTACTTTTCAAAACTCTCAAAATGCCGCGTTTCAAATAATTCTCCAGCCAATCTGAAACTTCCGCGCTGTAATGATGACATGGACTTGGACAGCTGGTTGGAATTCAGAGAGATTTACATGAGTTTGGTCCATGGTCTATATCAGATATAGGTAAGTTACATTAACTGCGCGCGTCATTGACGGGTTCCGCTGCAGAGATTATCAAATCCATAGAGTTTCGTGCGTCCAATTATGAAATTGCTTTAGCCTGTATATGTGACCGCTTTAATGGCGTTCGTATGTTGACTTAGAAACACTTTGAATCAATTCTAAACATTGAACCTCTTTCTAAAGAGTCTGCATCAAAATTGAGAAATATTAAATACACCCTGTTCAAACATGTGACTGCATTAAAATCATTTGCTTCTTCAGTAGCACTTTTAGAAACATTGCTTATACACGTTGCGGTAAAGAAATTAGATCCCTCTACTGATCGTGGCTAAAAAATGCTAAAAAAAATAATTCTGGTAATGAGTTACCAACTCTGAAAGAATTCAAAAATTTCCCAAAAAATACTGCTAATCTTTTGGAGATTTTGGAAACCAAATCTTCGAAGACCATTACGGAAAAGCCAAAATTGTATTCAAAATCTTGTGTAGCTAGTAACTATACATGTTCATAGTGCAAAGGTTCGCACCATTTTTAAAGTGTGACACCTTTCTGAAGTTGCCGTCGTCGAAACGCATATCCATGGCTAACGCGTTAAAGGTTGTTTCAACTGGCTTGCCAAAGGGCATTTCCTGCCACAGTGTAAATATAGATTCATTTGAAGGAATTGCAATTACGAACATTATACGCTGCTTCGATGCTTAATGCTTCTTCGAAGAGCGATCAAATTTCCTCAAATAGTATTCCAATCGCGAAGACTTCCATGGAAATTCATCAATCAATTTCTGCTTTCTGTTTAAACACTATGTACCTCTACGTACTTCTTTGAATTTGCTTCTTCAAGATAGCATTATTACTGTCTCTGGTTTGAACCAAACTACTTCTCAAATAAATTCAAGTGTGATGTAGAACTTCGATCTCTTCACACAAACTACAATTTGAAACTTTCTTGTCTTTTCTTGATCAGATAGCAAGAATCATGCCTAGTATGTATGTCAAAGCCGACAAATTTCATATACCTAGTAACATTTACTTATCAGATTCACATTTTAACAGGTCTGGTGACATTGACTTATTGCTTGGTGCACCAGCGTTCTATTCTTTGTATTGGACAAATTCGACTCGGTCTTAATTTACCGATCCTCCAAAAAACACGTTTTGGATGGGTGGTCTCTGGTCCTACTGAAACACATTTAGTTGGATCCACCAATTGCAATTTTATACGTAGTAATAATGAACCTACATGCTTAATTGTTTTTGGAAACTCGAGCATTATAGAAGATAATGCCACAGAAGTGCAATTTGTTCAAAATACTACTACAATTACTGAAGGTGGATTTGTTGTAGCAATCCCCTAAATCCCCTGAAAACTTGTACTATTGTTGTAATTGTGGGTAGAATGCAGAAATTTATGTACTGTATAATAGATGTTTATTGATAATAATTCACGTATATGTTACACAATGTTCTGTTCTGTAGTAGACGAATCGTGGAAGTGGAATGACCCCACCGGTTTCCGCTTCCCATACCAATCCTAGCACAGATACATTTCTAAACTAGAACGTACAAAAGCACATTTACAACAGTTCTCCTCCTCCTTAGAAAATTCAACACATATTACAAATCCAGCCTTATAGGCGATTTAATATTTCTTTTTGATCGCCTAAGGCCAACTGGAGAAGTATCAGGTAAATTTAATGCAGGTTGTTCTAAGGGTAAATCCTGGTTTTCTGTTTGCATTAAGTTGTCTGAATCATTCTGCAAAGAATCGTTCAAATTGGTACCATTACCCCTATTTGAACAATTTGCAAGCTCCCTGAACTGAATATCTGATCTCGGACTACTAAGTGGATACTGTATTACACGTGAAGAAGACCCCGGAACAGTTTCAGTAGGGTGTATATGTGTACTTTTTGTATTAGTTATGACTGGTGTATGTTCACCAATTTTACGAATTTGATTGACGTGTCTCCGCCAATTCCGACCGTCATCCAACTGAATTAAATATTGTAACTTTCCCAATCGCTCTATTATATACCCAAATTCCCATTTACTATCATGGATATAATCTCGAGCCGCAACTCTCTCTCCGACTGCAAATTCGCGTATGGGTTCCTCTGGAATTAAATCAGTTTTATCCTTAACATTTGGTTTAAGTATATCTAAACGTCATTTTATTTCTCGATCAAACATTAAATAAGATGGACTTAAGTTTGTTATAGAATGAGGCGTTTTCCTGTATGTTAACAAGAACTTTAAGATTTGACGATCTCTATCGCTTTCATTGCCTTTGAATGTTTGTAACGTTTGCTTAAACGTCTGCACATACCTTTCTGCAAGTCCGTTTGTTGCAGGATGGTAGGGTGCACTTAGTTTGTGTATAATACCATTCAGTTGTAAGAATTTTTAAATTCGTACGACATGAATGTTTGAGCATTATCCAAAACTAAAATGTTCGGAATACCAAACGTACAAAAAATTTTTCGTAACATTTCAATTGTATTTTGAGATGTTATATTTTTAACACGATGAATTTAGGGCCATCGGGTATAGGCGTCTACCATGATAAGATAGTAACTGCCCATAGTTGGTCCCGCAAAATCAATGTGCACTCTTTCAAAAGGTGCTGTTGCTCTTTCCCACGAATGTGTAGATATACGTGGAGCTTCATTTTTCAGCTGATTACAGACTGCGCAATTATGACATAAGTCTTCTATGTCCTTTGCTATGCCTGGCCACCAGCAATGTTCCCGGGCTAAGGATTTCATTTTATTAACCCCAAAATGCATCTCGTGTAATTCATCTAAAATCTTTTTACGTAGACTTTGAGGAATTACAACTATCTGTTGTCTTATTATACAACCAGATTGTAGCGAGAATTCTGCTTGTGGTATATTAAACCTATTTTTTGGATCAATTGTTTTACGACCCAGCAATCCCTCTAATAACGGTTTTAGTTGTTGATCACGTAATGTTTCATACTGTAACTCTTTAAAAGTTACTGGTAGTGTTTCGATTTGTAAAATTCCGAAACTATCAGCAACATCATATTGGTACTGATTTGTCGCATTCAGGGGCAATCTAGATAATGCATCCGCGTTTGCATGTTGTTTCGTATTCTTGTATTTAATTTTATACGAAAACCCTTGTAAAAATATAGCATAATGCTGCATGCGTGTAGTTGTAAGTGTATTCAATGTTTTTGAAGGTGGAAGTATTTGCATTTAAAGGCTGATTATCCACCAACAATGTGAATGGTCTACCGTAAAGGTAGTATTAAAATTTTTTAATACCGAAAATAATAGCGTAAGCTTCTTTATCGATCTGCGCATATTTTTGTTGAACGTTCGTTAGCGTTCGCAAAGCAAACTGAGTCGGACGCTCCGAACCATCAGGATAAATGTGTGAAAGCACTGCTCCCACAGCATATGGACTGGCATCCGTAGCCAACACCAATGGTAATTTAGGATCAAAATGAGCAAGAACTCTCTCAGACAAGATTTCTTTCTTGACTGTATCGAATGCGTTTTGACAATTACTGTCCCATACAAACGGTACTCCATCTTGTAATAAATGATAAAGTGGTTTTAATGTGTGACCTAAATTTTGTAAAAATCTGCCGTAATAATTTATTAAACCAGCAAATGCGCGAACTTCGGTTTTATTAGATGGAATTCTAGCATGTAAAATTGCTTCCATCTTTTCTTTAGTTTTGTGAATACCAAATTTATCAATTTTATATCCACAGTACTCTATTTCGTCAGCAAAAAATTGACATTTATTATAATTTACTCGAATATTGTGGTTAGCTAAAGCTTTAAGAACTAATTCTAACCGCTCAAAATGTGTATCATCATCTGGACCCGAATTTTTATATCATCGAGAAAAACTGACACTGTCGGAATGTCTTTTAAAATGTTTTCCAATGTACGCTGCCAAATTGCAGGTGCACTTGCTACCCCATATAATAGGCGAGTGCTCTGATATAGTACTTTCTGTCTTTAGGCTGAATTTCCAATTGCAAATAAGCCTGGGTCAAATCAAGCTTAGTGATTTGAATTTTTCACCACCAGCCATAGAACAAAAAAGTTCCTCTATTGACGGAAGAGGATGTTCATCAATAATCAGATTAGGATTTAAGGTACACTTAAAATCACCACATATGCGAACTTTCCCATCAGCTTTAACGACAGGTACTATCGGCGTTGCATACTCCGAACTATTGACTTTTTCTAAAATACCCTCTTTTTCCAAGTGATCTAATTCCATTTCAACCTTCGGCAATAATGCGTACGGCACTTTACGAGCTTTAATGAAATATGGTTGAATGTTTGGCTTTACCTGAAGCCTGGCTTGTATGCCTGTAATTTTTCCTATACTATCGTCAAAAGGTATAGTGTATTTATTTAGTAACGTCATAAGACGTTGATTTCCGCATGAATTAATAGTTTTTAATTCATTAGGTAGATTCGGAAAAGTGAATCCTAACTGTCGAATCCATTCTCGACCTGCTAAAGGTTCCCTATTTGAATTAACGATATACAAATTAAGTAATTTTGTAATATCGTTGTATGTAACGTTTACATGTATGTAACCTAAAACCTCTAACTTACTATCACAATATGGAACTAAATCTAAACTTGTATCTTGCAGTTTTTGATTTTTAAAGAAACGTTTGAAATACTATAAGTTAATTACTGAAACTGCTGCTCCGGAATCTATTTCAAATGGTAACTCTACCCTCTTTACATTTAATGAAATTATATATTTATCACGAAACGCATTATGTTCCGCATTAATTGAAAGGATATTACCAACCTGCATTTCATCCACCTGTCCTATTTTCTCTTTATTAATCTTCAAACATACTTTACCCTGATGGCCTCTTTTTTTACATTTATAGCATGTTAAATTTTTCTTTCTACAATTATCTGCTAAATGTTGAAAAGAACCGCATCTAAAACATTTGATATTATGATTAGGTACATTAGAAGATTGAACATTAATTTTTGGTGCATTATTTTGTACTTGTACTTTACTTGCGTGTGTAACACTGTGAAGATTCGCTGTAGATTTATGAAGTTGTGCTGCGTCTTTTGAAGAAGTTTCCATGCTCACCGCAACATCCAACGCTTTGTCAATTGTTAAATCTTTAATTTCTAACAATCTACGTTGAATATTTTGTGAACGTAGTCCAAACACAAATTGATTGCGAAGGGCTTTCTTTAGGTACTCTCCAAACTTGCATGTAGTAGCGAGGCGTTGTAGAGCCGTTAAATATTCCCTAACGCTCTCTCCCTCATGTTGTCTTCGTTGCAGAAATCGAAAATTTTCCGCCACTTCTAAAGGTTCAGGATTGTAGTGAAGTTTCATCAACGTAACTAGTTCCTCGTAAGTTTTATCACCAGGTTTATCTGGAGAAATTTTGTCACAAAGAACATCATAAGCTTCCGGTCCCATGTAATGTAGAAGATAAGCAACTTGTTTATCAACAGGTACTGTAAATACCTTAAATGCACTTTCCAATCGCATTAACCAACGGTCAAATTTCTTCGAAACATCGTAAGTTTCAATAGAAAATACTGTATAAATGGAATGTGCTGTACTGGGTGTTGATACGGAAGTTTCAGGCATTGTATGTAAAAATCAAGTAATATATTCGAAAAATTTGAAAACGTGCCACGATGCAGTTTAACCTCACTTTTTCCGTTCTTGTAATAACAGAAGTATTTACCTGAAATAACGTGAATTCTTCTTTGTCCTCGTCGCCAGTTGTTGTAATTGTGGGTAGAATGCAGAAATTTATGTACTGTATAATAGATGTTTATTGATAATAATTCACATATATGTTACACAATGTTCTGTTCTGTATAGACGAATCGTAGAAGTGGAATGACCCCACCGGTTTCCGCTTCCCATACCAATCCTAGCACAGATACATTTCTAAACTAGAACGTACAAAAGCACATTTACAACAACTATCTTCCTCACCATGGCGTACTTAAGGAAGAAAGCTTTGCCACAAAACTTCGCGCAGTCTTTAATCGCTCTTCTATTACCACTTCTGGTGAATCGCTTAACGGTATACAAATGGTAAGCCCTACTATAAAGCAAGACCTATTTTTAATCTCACTTTATTTTTGTAAATTTTCTTATGCTAGTTCTGCGGACGTCGAAAAAGTGTACAGGCAGATGTTAGTTCAGCCAAACCAAAAAACGTTTTCAACAAATTCTCTAGCGAGTTTCCCCATAGATCCTATTCTTACTTACGATTTATACACTGCCATGTATAGAACGGCTTCTTTCTTAGCCATTCGTTGTCTAACTCAATTGGGTATCGAATGCGCAAACACTCTAAAATAATACATGAAGATTTCTACGTGGATGATCTTTTGACAAGTACCAACACGTCAGAAGCTCAGTCCATTGTCCAAAACTTAACGAATATTTTAAATTTTGGTTGTTTCACTATAAGAAAATGAATTTCAAATAGTCCACAGATCTGTGATGAAATACTCAATACTCAAATTCATCCAGATGTTTTGCAATTAGACAAGCATGAACACATAGCTATATTAGGGCTCATGTGAAAAGGTTACCAAACGATCCATCCTATCAGAAATGTCACAAACCTTTGACCCCTTAGAGTAGCTAGATCTTAGCATTATAATCGCAAAATTTCTGTTACAACAACTATGGATGGAAAAACTTTCTTGAGATAATCCAGTTCCTAAAACTATTCGAATGAAATATACTTCTCATAAGCAAGATCTAATAGTTCTCAACGATTTAAAATTTTCTAGACATGCTTTATGCAAAAACTTCACTGAAATAAAACTTTATGGGTTCGGTGATGCATCTGTTCTTATATACGTTATCTGCGTATACTTGAGATTCAAGGATGAAGATGATTATTTTCATGTTTTATTTCTACCTGCTAAATCTAAGCTTGCTCCATTAAAACCTATTACTGTACTAAAACTCGAACTTTGTGTCGCACTACTTCTTTCAAAAGTTGTAGAACAGATTTATAAGGCTTTGAATTTGAACCTTTCCAAGTGTTTTCTATGGCCAGATTCCACAATTAATCTAGGGTGGTTAAAGACCAGTTCTAATCTTTTAAAGACCTTCATCTCCAACCGTGTTGCTGATATGCAACGTTTAACTTCACATGCATTGTGAAGACACGTTGCTATAAGTTTAAATCCGGCAGATGTTCTCTCGAGAGGTGTCTTCCCAACAACTAAAAACTTCCATGCAATTATTTACTTAAAATAAATATCTGTAATCCACAGGGTAATTAATTTAAACTTTAATTGCTTTTTAATGCAAAAGGGGTTGCATTTTATAAAAATATTTGCTTTCGTGTTTTCTTACACAAAATTTATTAAAATTGTGGTTTGAAATACAAGTTGATTGTAGTTTCTTAAGCAAACTGCATAAAACCAATGCTATTCTATTATATTTACTGCAAATAAAAAATATTTTTATCAAAAATATTTTGATAATTAATAAGTGAAAATAAATGGCTTTATATTTATCTTAAAATTATGTGTTTTACGATATCTTAGAATTAATTATTTTTACATACGTATTATTTTTACTTACGTTACTTGCTATTTATCTGCAATAGACTTATATCATACATAGTAATTATTTTTACAAGCGCAATTGAATTTTTCGCTTTTACATCCATGAATAAAAGTACGCTTGTATTGTATTCTACGGAAATTTTCATTTTTTCAGGATTATATTATATTTTAATGTAATTTATTTAAAGAATTTGGGTTTTAATGGCCTCTAGTGCACCCTTATCAGTCATTAAAACCCAAATTCTACAAATAAATCCCACCAACATATAAATGAATCCAGAAAAAATAGTAATTTCCGAAATTTCATGGTTACACTCTGTATAATACATGCTTACTTTTTGCCAAGCAAAAATGCAATTCCGTGTGTATAAATAATCAACCTGTATAATAAAAACATATTGTAAATATATAGCAATTAATGTGCAATAGTGAAAAACACACTTTCTGTGTATTTAAAAGCCCCAATTTATATTAATAATACATCCGTGTAAGTAGTATATGTAAAAAATAACTAATCGTTAAGAAATAATGTAAAACACATTAAATGCGAACTTTATACTTTATGAAAATCAATCGATTTCAAGCGTGCATACAAAGCCATTTATTTTCACTTATTGATCATCATAATAAAATACCTTTCCCGTAGCGTAATTTATCGTAAAAACTACAATCAATTTTAATAACAATTTAATCTTTATTAAAATAATTTTGTGTATTGAAAACACGTTTTACTTTATCGCTAAAGCAAATATTTTCTTTTACAATCGCTAAGAATGCAAACCGTTTGCATGAAAAAGCAATTAAGGCTTTAAAATAATTAGCCACATTGACTCTGTATAAGAGAGATTCAATTTTAAATAAACCATGTTCTCGAAATTTCGAGAGGAATAGAGAAAAAATGCGTCATCTATACTTAGAACAACGTAAATACCTCATTAATAAAGTAAACTTTATTCCACGAAGCAGCAGGAACGTTGAAACACCATAAAATAGATAAGAATGATTATTATCTTTCGCATTACTACTGGATTAGAAAGCGACGCGAACATTAACCTTACGTGTTAGAGAAGGACGAGGTAACGTGCAAAACTATTATAAATCAATCACGCGAGTATACGCTAATGAATGATCGTCAGAAATTTTACATCATTACGGTGTACCAGATTCCATACGAAACTCGATCAATGTAGAACGAGTGATGAAGTTTTAATAAATTGTATATAAACGGGAAGTTTTTTTAAAAAGATTTATTCATGAATACGATCGTTAAAATGTTACTTTGAAAAGAAATATCTTAAATTTGATAAGTGAATATTTAATAACATTCTGCAGGCTGTTAAACAAATAATCGTTTAAATTGTGAGGAAGTCGGACTTGCTGATACACGCAAAATAACCGTGGAAACAGTACTGTATACATATACCTTTAAATTAACTATGCGCCAAATTATTTAATTACAGGACAGAACGTAACAGCTTGACTGGACGTTCCGTTGCGGCAAAACAACTGGTTATAGTCGATATCTGCTGGATCACATGGCACACTATACCAAATTCTTTTCCTGGAAAACCAAGTGGATCAAATTCAGAAACGGTCATTCAGCAACTCGTTTATAACTTATCTTGTACAAATCAGACAAACTTACGAATGTGATTATTCCTTCACGCGAGACTCAGCAGAACGAGTATTTTCAATTAAATGGTTTCACAAACAAATGCCCAATGGGAAAAAGTGAAAAGAGATTGGTTGATTTTTGGTTCAACAAAGAAAGTACTCTTTTGTTTCTCGTGCATATTGCTCAGAGAATTTTGTGACAACACCACAACTCGCCGATGTCGATATCGGCTTTGCTAACTGGAAGAAGTTAACCCAAAAATTCCCGACCATGAAAATTCACCAGAACATCGTAAATCTTACGTATTGTGGAAAGATTATGAAAGAAGATTAAAAAAATACTAAACGGTATTAATTGACCACGAACCTGAAAGTCAGATACGATCTGCAAAATTGAATTGGAGAAATGTAGTTAGAGCAGTCATTAATATAATTCTGTACCATGCAGATATAATTTCCGCTTTACGGAATCCTCTAACATTATTTATGACAAGGACTGTGGAATATTTCTTAAGACGATTAAATTAATATCGGAACACGATCCAACTATACAGGCGCACATGAAAACTATTTCTCAACCCGGGCGACATATATCCTACGTTTCGAACAATATTCAAAACGAAATAATTGTCCTCTTAGAAGATGAATTAAAAAAGATATTTATAAAAGAAATAAAGAAAGCGAAATATTACTCCATATCAATTGACTACACTCCTGATGTCTCTCGTAAAGAGCAGAAGACTGAAATAATCAGACATGTAAGTATTCAAAATGGAGTTTGTAGTATAGAAGAGAGAATTATTAGCTTTATAGAAACTAAAGATAAAAGAGATGAAGGACTAGCTAAAAATATTCTAGCCAAATCAGATGCAGACGGGTTAAATATACAGAATTTCCGGGGTCAGTGCTACGATAATGGTACAAATATTGCAGGTAAGTATAAAGGAGTGCAAAGCAAGATACTGGAGATAAACAATGCCGCTTATTTTGTGCCATGTTCAGCGCACAGTATCAATTTAGTAGGAGTTAATGCAGCTAAGGCATCTGTAAATCTGACTTCATTCTTTGGTACGCTGTAGAATTTGTTTGTATTTTTCTCCTCCTCAACTGATCAATGGGATTTACTTCATTTTAAAGTGCCAATATCTTTGAAAAGTCAATGCGATACCCGCTGGTTCTAAAAAAAGCAGCAGTTTCGGCAATCTGCAATAACTTGCCCAAAATATTGGAAGTTTTAAATAATTTAATCGAAGAAAACCACAATTAGGAAACATATGATTCAGCAACGTCCTATTTAAAGAAATTGAAGAACTTTAGTTTTATTAGTACGTTGGTATTATAGAATTCAATATTAGCAGAGATAGACAACGTCAATATATTGCTAAAAAAAAAACCATAAGTATATCGAGTGCTAGTAAGCTTATTGAAAACTCTATGTGATTCGATTAAAACTATTCGTTCCGAAGAATTACAAATTTTGCTTGACAAAGGGAAGGAACTAGCCTTATCAGTAAACGTGGAACCTAAGTTTAATGTGAAACGAAAGAGGAAAGTGAAGAAGTAGTTTGATATGAAGCAAATAACGTAATTCTTGATAAATCAGAGAAGCTTCGTATCAATTACACAGAAGCTTTAGATGTAATTATACAACAACTTGGTTGAAGGTTTGAAAAGCTTGGTAAGTAGCCGAAGATTTCGAGTTTTTAACTGGCGAAAACCTTATTACATTTACAGAGGAAACGTTGTTGAAACATTGCATGCATTTAGCAATAAAATACCCAAGTGGTTTCAATGGCTTGGCATTGTTCGATGACGTATTGAATGCCAAAAAGCTATTTTCATCTATCGATGAAAATTTTTCAAATTTAAACCACCTAGAGGTGCTTCAATTCAAACATAATTTTCAAATTGAATCAAATTATACAAATTTAGAAATTGCAATAAGAATATTTTTGTACATGCCAGTTTCAGCTGCTTCGGCAGAAAGGTTTTTTAGCAAATTGAAACTCGTAAAGAGTTTCTTAAGATCAACTATGCTTTAAGACGGATTGAGTAGCCTATGTTTGATATCAATTGAAAACGATATAGTCAAGTTACTCGATATAGATAACATTATAGGTACATTTGCCACCCTGAAACAAGAAAATTTTACTGTAAAATTGTAACACACTTTTTCTCAAAAGGTATATAGTGTGTCTACTCTACCTTATAGGCGGCAGAGCCTCGATAGATTAGGAGGGGTTCCTGTTTAAAGTCTAAGTCCAGAGTAAAGAAAATGGTAAATGGCTTTGAGTAAAAAAGGACCCTCTAAAGAGATCTTCCAGCCAGCTAAGCTTCTTCAACTTAGGGCAGAGCTATGAGCTAGGGTCGTAGGGATGGTATACGATAATAAAAGAAGTTTTATTGGACGCCACCGTATCTTAATAAATGTTATAATAAAAATCAATCCAAAGATCAGATACAGAAATCTTCGAAAAGAAAAAAATACCTTTGACGAGCAACATATAAAAAAATATTACTTACCTATGACTCTACAAACTGGAATGGGAACGACGTTCTCGTACTATCTGAAAATTTAATCCCTTTTAAATATTTTTAGACTAGGGCTACGTTAAAACCTAGTCACTTTATCACAAAAAAATAAAGTATAGAAAGATCAACTAGTAAAAATTATACTTCAAAAAAAATTTAAACCAACACCAATAATATATCTTTCTTCTCTACAAGAATTTCATAAATGTGGTTGTTTGCTTCGATAGAAAAATTACTGATGACTTCAATGAAAGAAAGCTTTAAGACAACTTATTATTCTTTCTATTAATTTGCAAAAAATATATATATACATCGCTTGTACAAAGTGATATGTACTGAAACTTTCGAAACAATTACTTTTATTAAGATCTAGTATTAATCTCTGATTATTCATAGGAAATTTATAATTGAAAAATTTATGTTAATTCTCTATAAAAAATATAGTGTTTTCATTATCATTTTACAGTTTATATATAATACTTGAATAGGATCCTGTTCGAGTTTACAAGTAATAAATTAAATGCTCAGACTTTTTGTAGATTACAGAACTACATTTTTAATTGATTTATTTGATGGAATCAAAGGTCAAAAAACACTTATTGTTTGAATTAAGCTGTACTTTAAGTGTACTGCCAAAAAAATTATACTCTATAATATGACAAAAAAATATCAACGTATCACATGTTTAGTTACGAATACATTTTAGTATAACCTTGTAACTTCAAAAATTATCTTATAGAAATTCCTTTATGATTATAAGAGCATTTATGAAATATCCAACTATTAAATTCTGAACAAAATATTAAGTGTATCAATTTAAATGACCATAAAAATTTTACAAAAATTGCGTGTACCAAATTTAAGTAAACATATACAGAATTTTCAAAAATTATTTGTACATTGTAAGTGATGGTTCCATGAAATAAAAATTGCTTTAAAATTGAGGATGACTCACCACAGACAATCTGCTAGGCAATCAAATTCGTTAAACATCTTGGGTACTTACAATAGCAGGTGCGCGCGGCTGATACATGTGCCTGGGCTTGACCTCTATACGAACCAACATAAGTGGAAAAATTTACCCTCTTGCATAGCAACATTTAAAACTGTACTTTCAGTACAACCAACATCCAAAAGTGCTTCTGTGTTCCACAATAATTATATACGAAAGATTGATTTTTTACTTCGATATGATTTCGTACTTGCGCTGAAAAAAACTGGGAAAATGATTTGAAGGTAAACTTGAGAATTATTCACCTACCGTAGATATATTTTTCTTGATTATACTAGGTCGATACAACAACTAAAAATGAAGCCATAATATCCGTTGACACCATTTGACCTTTCTCTGCGACGGCATGTTTTATCAAAACCTGCTGGCACACGTTAACACTTGCTTCGCTGATTACATCCCTATGTAAAATAATAAAGCTTGGCCACGAGGCTATGTTACTATCCAAGCACGCGCAGAATAGGGGATATTGTATCAAGATACATACAAATAGAAGAAATCTTAAATTTTACTTTGAGTATTTAAATATAGGTGGAGTTCTATTATTATACCCCCGCCGGTACGGTACGCGAGCCACTACAGTCAGTTGGTAGCAATGTTAAATAATTGTAAAAATGACGCGCAAATAAAAGATTACGTCACACAATATTCAAATTATTTCAACATAATAAAAAAAGTTATACTAATTTTAAAGAAAACCATTCACGTAAATTGTAGGGCGACTCCAGCGCTACTCCATGATGGCGGGCTCCGTTGAAATTTCGGGGGTGGGTAATCGTCGGCCCGGGTTGAATCCAAATTAAATTTATCTTCTTCTTTCTATGTAGAGAGCGACAGGAAACTGGTATAAGGGACGATAATGGGTAAAAATGGGAGGAAACCTACATAACAAAAAAAGACACGATAAGACGCAAAGATAACTACATTTGTTCGCGTCTCGATCACCAGTCCCGACACGTCTGCCCGAATTCATCACCACCCTTCTTGGTACTCCGCGTCGGCGCAATCTCGCGCAAACGCACTGTCTAAAGTGACGGAAATTCACACACGTCTTTTCAAATCTATGGCGCGAAATCCTTACAAATTAAAACTTGAATTGAAAATGTTTAGTGCCGAATTTTCGGCACGTAACACTATGTATGAATTAGTAATATATTGTTTTTATCGGAATTTAATATTTACTGTTTAATAATGGATATTTGTTGAATAGATATTTAGAACAAAAGCGTATATTTAAGAAGCAGATAATCGTATTCGTTACAAAATTAAACAGAACTATATTTTCTTTGCGTTATTTTAGTAGTTAATATATAACTAGAAATTAATGTTTGTTTCTTTAAATAAAGAAGTATTGAATTAAAATGTTCCATTCCAAATTTTATCCTCTTGCGTTTCCATCAAACATAATTGGTGATTTACATATTAGTAAATTAAGGTTGATAGGAAATTATAGCGCTTGAAATATACAACAAACCAATTTTAACTCTAATTTCCTTTCAGACAATCAATTCCAAAAACCGTTTAGTCAGTTTAAGCAATTTCACAAAAACTAAACCGAAAAATTCTCAGTGTTTCACTTCCCGACATATAGACCTTTTAAGCGTGATTTGAGGTTTTGGTTTTAGTGCAGGTTTAGGCAAAAAAAATTTTGCTGCGGCGTATTTTCTGAGTAGTTGGTACAATAGGGCGCCAAAACCATTATTTGTCCCGAGCGCCGTTTTTCCTTTGCACGGCATTGTACATATTTTTTTAGTTGATGTAGTCATGCACTATAATAAACAATTAGTAGTGCTGTAAGGCCGGTCTGACTTCAAAACGGTGTGCGCGTACGTTTTTTCCATGTAACATACACGTGCACCGTTTTGAATCCAGACCGACCTTATATACTTTCAATGTAAAATACTTGTGGGCACGTTTTGAAGTCAGACCGGCTTTATATTACTTTCAATGGAACATAGTGTGTGACTTCAAAACACACGTATGTTACGTTGAAAAATGTAAGTGCAGAGAAAATGTGGAGCTGTTTTGAATTCGGTTTTCTAGCGAAAAGTTATAAAGTATGCCAGTAGATAGGTAGGGCCGGTCCTAATTCAAAACGTGACACACGTATTTTCCATATGTAAAATACACGTGCACCGTTTTGAATTAAAATCGGCCCCATATAATTTCAATGTAAAATAGTTGTGAAAACATTTCAATGTAAAATAGTTGTGAAAACATGAATTCTTATATACTTTCAATGTAAAATACTTGTGGGCACGTTTTGAATTAGGATCGGCTTTATATTACTTTCAATGAAACATATTTCAAAACACACGTATGTTGAAAAATGTAATTGCAGAGAAAATGTGTGTAGATGTTTTGAATTTGGTTTTCTAGCGCGAAGTTATAAAGTATGACAGATGCAAAATATCGCATTCAAGTCAATTGTGTTTAATTAAAGTGGATAATGATTTATGTTTAGAGGCTGCAAATACACATGGGCCGGTTTCAATTCAAAATGTGTTCACTCTTGTGATAGGTTGAAAAGTGGGTTGGCAAAGTACGCAGATGGTGGTAATCTGCTATATAAGGAGATTTCTCCTAATATTAATTTAATTAGTCGAAGTTTACTGCATATATTTACATACAAACATGTATATAATTGATATTCAGGGATTTAAATACAAGAAAAACGAGTTTGTGTGCAAAGAAATTGCGGTTTTGGACTTGTTGGAAGGTGTTGTTTGGCATCAAATTTTTAAACTGCCAATGCAGTCTAGTTGTTTGAGTCAAGATCATATAAAACATAACAACTGGGTGACTAGGAAAATTCATGGTCTTTCTTGGAATGACTGGCTTCAACGGCTGGAATGGTGTCATCATATATAGCGCTTTATTTGAAGCAAATTATCCAACCCGGTGAAGAAGTATTTGTGAAGGGTCTAGAAAAGAAGAAATTGATTGAAACATATAATGCAAAACGTTGTAACTGATATGCTTGTACTAGGTTGTCCTAAGCTATCGGAGTGAAAAATCAACAATCGTTTACAATATAACATCCATTGTTGTAGACACAGCAATAATAATTTGCAATGCGCAAAACAAAATACCTTTTTATTAAAAGAATGGCTTGATAATAATAAAAAACAATAGAAAGATTTTGTCTGTATTATTTATTTTAATATAATTTTTTACAATGTTAGCCTTACAAAATTCCTTTATAATAATAAAAAAAAACAATAGAAAGATTTTGTCTGTATTATTTATTTTAATATAATTTTACAATGTTAGCCTTATTAACTATTATTATAACAACTTCTAGCAAACATTATTTTTATCGATCCCGCTATTGTGTACGTTAGAGAAGCCTAACCATTTTACAAATACTTTATTTCTACTCTTTCTTAGGACTTTTCTACCAGGTAAATTCCTGGATGTTTAACCTTTGCAACTCCGTTTCATAAAATGCACCTTTGATTTCTTTCTCGTCTTGATCTTCTAATATATATGTTGTCGGATTAGTTACGTTTACCTTTTAATCTTAAAATTTCATTTGACCAGTTTGGTGTGTAACCTTTCGTAAATGCTTCCCTGTGTTTACTAATCCTCACACTGTCTTTAATTGAATATTTTGGTATTTTGGTTGCAAGTTTGATGTGGGTAAATGATGATTTAAGAATAGTTTTTTTTTTTATTTATCAACTTTTACAGGTTTGACACGGATAGTATTGTGAACTGTATTGTTGTATTGTTTCACAATATCTCTTAAATTTTTTATCCAATTGTAAGAACCGTTCAGGTTAAACAAGCGCCACATTTTCCCCTTTAAAGTTCTAATTACACGTTCCACAATGCATGCTTTCTTTGTAGAAAAAACACTATAATGGTTTATGCCATATGTCTGCATTAAGGATTGAAAGTGTTTGTTATAATATTCTTTACCAAAATCAGACTGCAAATTTCTTGGTGGATTTTTAAATTTATTTAAAATTGTTTTCATTGCAGCAGTAACATCAATATCCGTTTTACTTTTAAGTAGTACAGCCCATACATATTTGGAGAAACAATCAATAACTACTAAAATGTATTTAAATCCTTTGTTTGTTTGCGAATATGGTAGCATTTCAATCAAATCGGTCTAAAGAAGGTCATTTAAACCTTTTACTATCACTTTGCGTCTCTTGAAATTTATTCTTGCTGGTTTATGAAGTTTATTTACTATATCCTCTTTCACTTTTGATTGAGCAACTATCATAATACTTTTTTCTAATCAGGATTTATTAAATACAATTAATAAATACTTCTATGTTTGAATGCCGTGGGCTCCACTTGCTTTGAAAGGAGCTTTTAATATAAAATCAAAAAACATTGTGGTATTGTTTATGATAGCACCGCTGTCACGAAAGCTGATTACATCCATACGTTTAAGCAAAAATCCTTGTAACTGTGCAATTACATAACTCTTTTTGTTTATAAGAATTTCAATGTCTTGCGGGTATCCTTTAATATTCTCAATGACTGCTTCCTCATAAGGAAATTCATAATTATGTTTAATGTTGAAAATAAGGAATGTCTTGCAACTATCGAGGAATGTACTAGAGTAAAACGTTGCTACTACCGTGTAATGTAGCATATGTAACTTATACTCAATCAAGGTTTCAAAACCTTCACTTTTGTTTTCATATTCCTGTTTACTTATATCTATTTTACGGTTATGTAAGTGCCTTCCAAATTTGTCAATTGTCATATCATCTAATCACTTTCGCCTCGCGCAATTCTTCAATGATCGAATTTATTTTGTTGCCGTGACCTGTGTGTCCAGCAGTCTGAGATGAAACTAAAAGCCGTAATCTATCAACAAGTTCATTGGGATCATTCCAATATAAATAATCTATGGCGTTATTTGATACTTCCATTGTGATACCGTCTCCAAGACGCTTTCTATAGGGTAATGTTCTAGGTCTACGGGGTGTTTGGGGAAGTATGTTCAATGTAGATATTATATTTTTGTATTTATATGAATTATTACCCTGAATTTGTTCTGTTTCAGAATAATATCTTCTATTAGCCTTTTGTGCTTCTGGGCTTCTTGTGCATTTCGATTAATTTCTGCTTCGTATTCATTCTCAACATCATCATCATCATCTACCTCTATGGCATCATTTTTTATATTTGGTATATGCTGAGCAATAACCGGCGAATCAATATAGTCAACGTTCCTTTCCAGCAATTTAGGTTTAATTTTTTTTACACTGCTATGAGGCAGTTTTTCTTCTTCTTCTTCTTTAAATTTTTCTTTCTTTACCACACTTTCCCCATCCAGTTTATTAGCAATAGTTTCTAATCGCGATGTTGTGGGTAAGATTGTTTCCGCTTGGACGACTTCATTATCTTTTAACTGGCGTAGTTTGTTTTTTACAATGCTTCTTTTCTTAATTAAAATTTTTTTAAGTTTTATCGCCTCCTTGTTCATTGCGTAAAAAGTTTATTGTAATAAAAAAAATTCTTTGATACTAACAATACTTGCGTCTCTCAAGGTTTAAATATGTATGAAGTGATCAAAACTTATTCGGTATCTTCTTTGACCTGGATCACTATTGATTAGGGGGGGTTAAAGAGATGATATAAATATGCTATTATAGGGAAGGACCAATTGCTTTTTGTAGCAATGACAATAGCGGTGGAGCGGTTATGTAATAATTAAAAACTACTACACCAAACTACTTAATAAAGGGTATAAATACCTTTTATCCTGTGCCGCTGTGGGCAATAACGTTCACACACAAAAGCTTTTTACGGACCACCAGTAACACGCTCGACCGGGTGATGTCGGTGTCGCTTTCAAAAGCTCTCACACAACCGGCTTCTGCAGGGGTTCGGATGCGACTCACTTTATGCACTGTTACTGTCGGTATATAATGTTTCACTCAAACCGCAGGGTGAATGCACTGATGGTATTTATTGTCACAAATACCGAATTGTTCGATGATGACGTAACATACCGCCCACCAAATTCATAGAATTTTGAAAAGGAGGGAAGTAGGTTGGGTGAAGGAAATCACATGGGATTTGACCTTGCTAGGAAAACAGGTAACGAAAGATAGGGTGGTACACTACAGCGAGCGATATTACCAACTATGCAAAAATAAAAATATATATGTAAATAAGCAAATATGTAAAAATAATATACTACTATACATGTAAGAAATGTGCATATACATCTAAACATAAAAATAAAATTACAAATACCGGTAGAGGCGCTAGTTTGACCAAAGGTCGTTTTAATGTGCCATGTGCAGTTTGATCTGGGTAATACGTGCTGCCGGTAGGTCTCCCATAGGAGGAGTTACCAGGACCGGTTTGGTACGAAAACATCCATGACATGATGATAAACAATTTCCGATTGAATTTTTAATAGAAAGGATCCAGAAATTCTGTTGGATAAGATACGCTGTGGTATTAACACCGGGATGGCAATACCTTTCATGAGTTGACCGAATGATAAGTTCGGTTAATCGGTGCCGCTGGGGCAATAACGCAGGAAACTTTTCGAAATAGGAAAGCGAAGAATGTGTCAAGCGCCCACATACTCTTAAGATATTTTGTGGATCAACAAATGGAGAAAGTTTTCGCAAGCTTTTAGGTAACTTACGGTTTGCCTTGATCGAAGCTATTTCCTTTGAAAATGTAACATTTTGTACATGCCGAACGATTATCATGAGAGCATTGTGTAATTCAATGTCAGTTAAGGGACCCGTATGACGTTGAGCCATGGGTTTAGAAAATCTATAAATGTAAGCCACGATGCCTTGGATTTTATATAACGATGAAAAACGACTTAGTAGAATGTCAATGACGTTTGGATCTGTTTGAGCGACAAATGTTAGGATCTTCTTTTCCGTAGTTACCTCAGCAATTGAGGTTGACAATGTTGGTTGAGGCGGCCACGAGTCACTAGGGTAGTGAAGCCATTCAGGCCCCGCCCACCATAGCGAACATGAAATAACCGCGCTTGGTATTAATCCCCGAGATGCAGGATCAGCCGGATTATGCGAAGATTTAATATAAAACCATCGGCTAGGTGCAATGATCTCTTGAATGTGGCTAACACGGTTTGCCACAAAAGTTTCCCAACGAAAAGGTGGAGAACGTATCCAAGTGAGAGCGACCGTAGAATCACTCCACGCTGAAACATCGGAGATGTCAATCAAGCCTTGATAAGACCGAATGGTAAAAGAAAGTAAATCGGTTAATAAAACGGCGGCACATAATTCCAAACGTGGAATTGAAATGCGCTTAATTGGAGCTACTTTTGTTTTAGCGATTACAAATTGTACAGTTATTTCTCCAGTAGTTTGATTTATGAACTGGAAATACACTACCGCTGCATACCCTACCTCGCTAGCATCGCAAAACCCATGCAAATGACAAGTAAAAAGATCCGAAGGGGGTAAACAACGTGGTAACTTTAATGACGATAATAACGGCAACTCTTCTTGATACTGCTGCCATTGAGACGAAATGTCTGCTGGTGGGATGTCATCCCAATTTAAACCTAACATCCACAGATGCTGGATTAGGCGTTTTGCAAAAGTGTTAGTGGGGCTAAAACCCTAATGGATCATATATTCTGGCAACTTGTGAAAGTATGTTGCGCTTTGTACATATTGGGTTTAATGGTTTAACCCGAAATGAGAAAATATCTTCTGTAGGTGACCATTGAAGACCTAATATTTTTATTGATTCGTCAGAATCGAAATCGAGAGAAGTATATTGGCAACAATCTGACGGAATGCCTTCCAAAATAGAAGCTGAATTAGAACTCCATTTTCGAAGTTCAAAACCAGCCAAATGTAAAAGTCGGATAAGTTGATCTTTAATTTCGCGGGCCGATTGTATAGAATCTCCACCGGCGACGAAATCATCAATATATAGATTTGACCGTATAGCCTCAGCGGCTAACGGAAACCTTTGCCTTCGTCAATGGCTAATTGCTGAAGAGTTTTAATGCTAGATAAGGCGATGACTTAATACCATAGGTCACTGTATTAAGCTGATAAGTCTGAATGGGTTCTTCTGCGGAGAACCGCCAAACAATTAATTGAAACCTTCGATGTTCTTCGGTAACCAAAATTTGTCGATACATTTGGCGAACATCACAAGTAAAAACGAAACGATGAGAGCGAAATTTAAGTAAAATCGACGAAATGTCATTTTGGAGACTAGGTCCAGCCAATTGAGTGTCATTAAGTGACACGTTGTTTTTAGCCTTTGTAGAGGCGTCAAAAACCACACGAATTTTAGAAGTATGACCTTCCTCTTTAAACACAGGGTGATGGGGTAAAAAATAATTATCGTTCCCAACGGGCGGAGAATCGAGTAATGCCATATGACCCGCATCAAGATAGTCCTGCATGAAATTGTTGTATTGGGCGCGTAGCTCCGGTTGAGCATGCAATTTGCGCTCCAACGAAAATAGTCTTTTTTTAGCCATGTCAAAGGATTTATCAAAAACGGGCAAAGTATCGTTGAACGGTAACGCAACAATAAAACGACCGCTAGGGTCACGAGAAAACGTGTTTTCAAAAATCAAATCTGCCTTTTCTTCTTCTGGAGAAGTATAAGGCTTGGATGGCAGTTCTTCTATCTCCCAAAACCGCCTTAGGGTCTGGTCGATAGGATCTTCTACAGAAGTAAAAAATGCTTGGACAGTATCAGACTGCAAGCTTTTTGTGGGACCAATGATAGTCCAACAAAAATTGTATTTATGGCGGCAGGCTGAAGAAATTTGCCATGTATAACACCGCCATTGATGATCAACGGATAAACATCTGCTCCAAGGAGCATGTCAATAGTTCCTGGAGAGTTCCAGGTCGGGTCTGCAAAGTGCAGGCCGCATAAGTGTTCCCAATTATTAGGAACTTCAACGCTAGGTAATTTGCCAGATATTGACGAAAGCACAAAGGTTGTGACTTCTAGAGATTTTTCAGAGTCTAACATAGAGCGAATGGTGCAGCTGACGGCACCCCTATTGACTGCTGAAGTTGTCTGTCCAAGTCCATAAATCGGAACTTGAGAACGTATGCGTGGAAGCCAAAGTTTGCTCACGCAATCGTCTCGAATAAAGCTAGCTTGAGAGCCAGGGTCTAAGAGTACCCTGATCTGTTTGTATCTACCAGACCGGTCTTGAACTTCCACAACAGCAGTGGAGAGTAAGACAGTAACCCCAAGATTTGAATTCGTCTGTGAAGACAAAACATTTGCCGGAATAGGAGGCTGACTGCGTCCTATTGGCATTTTTATGCATAGGTGTAGCGATCGGTTCAGCTGAACGGCTAGAAGCAGGTTGCGATTCAAAATGTAGCAAGGTATGATGCGGCTTGGCGCAAGTTCGACAGGAATTATAAGATTTGCATTGCATGGACGCATGGTCTGTTCGTAAGCAATTTAAACAAAGGCGTAAGCGTTTGACGATGTCGAAACGTTCTGTCGGAGTTTTCTTTAGAAACGATTGACATCTGTAAATTAAGTGATTGCCCTTGCAAGAAGGACAATGGTGCGAAAATGAATTCTTTGAGTCACTGGAGCTACTTGGTGTGTCCAGTGAGACTACGTTAGAAAAACTCTTGGTTTAAATTGAAACGCTGAGGATTTCTTAGGCACTGATGTGTGAGATGTATGGACAGTCGTCGAATAAGAAACAGGTGCGGTTGAAGAAAAGGTTTCAACGCTGCACATTGTTGAGTTAAAAATATCTCAAATCATCAAAATTGGGTATTTGCTTCGGATCCGATTGGAGTTCGAAGCGTTTTCTGGTGAACGGATCGAGTTTTTCTAAAAGACAATCGACCAGAATAAAGTTCCAATGTTCCGTGGGAAACTTTAAGTTAGTTAGAACAGCAAGGTTCTCTGAAAAACAATCAATAAGTGCCCTAAGTTTCTTAGGGTCTTCTGATTTTAAAGGTGGAAAGTCTTTCATTGCTTTCCAATGCAAAGTTGCCAATAAACGCGGATTGCTAAATCGCTCACGCAAGGCGTTATATGAGATAATGAAATTATCTCCCGAAATGGGTACCGATTTAATTATTCTTAAAGACTCCCCGGAACAGCAACTGATAAGATAATTTAGCTTTTCGATATTGGACAGCGACGCGTTATTATAGACCAGACTGTCAAATAAATCGATAAAAGATGCCAACTCAGTTGCCTCATTATTAAAGAGTGGGAGCTTTAACAGTACCAATTTTGATACCGTGCTGCTTGGAGCATTTTCCGTGATTTGTGCCCGCGTTTCTTGCATCGTTTCGAGATGCAGCAGTATGCAGAAATAAGCGGAATCTACGTCCTTCCGTAAGGCGTTGTAATTTAATGATTCTACATCGTCACATGAAGCTAAGACGTCAACTAAAGTTTTATTAAAATTTGTATAAAGGTCATGTACTCCCCTTGTTTGAATAAGGAACAACGTTTTTAAAGTTGGGTCACTTTGAATAGCGTTGCCAAGTTCCCACATTTCTATAATGCGTATTTTAAGCAATTGGAGCTCTGCTACCTGTATTTTCTTGGGAGCCATTCTGACAGTTATTCTGAACGGCCTACAATAAATGCTATAAAACCGTAACGCTCAGATGTACGCGAAAAATGTTAAAATATTATGGGTTGTTGTTCAAAGCACGAAAAGGTAAGACAGCGTATAAACCAATAAATCACGTTTTATGACTAACGGTTCGTCAAACAAAGTGTTTAGATAAGATGTACCGCTTAACAACCCGAGCGGCTTTTACCATCAAAAGATCACAGGAAAGTTTAAAACATGTGGCTTAACATATTGCAAGAAGAATGCAGCTTTTACATTCTATTACTCCTGCAGATGTTCAATATTTACTGCAAACCGACTGAAAGGGTTGTGATACAAAACGTGCAATAGCTTTTAAATACAAAGCAAATCCCTTTCCTTTCTTATTTAAGAAGTATAAAGCGACTATAATTTTTAGGTTGCTGTGTGCTTTATATACCGTTAAAATATATTTAAAACTGAAAACTATCACATTACGGCAAAATCGCTTATTTAATTTTAAAGACAGTATAAATAATATTTACACATTTTAACCCGCTACATGTGGGGTTTGAACACAAATTTAAAAGCTAAAATATTTACTTAAAAGCTCGCTGGTGTGCAAAATGATATTTAATTTAGGACATGTGTATACCATAGAACTGGTGAATGCGGATCGAATTTAGGACCAATGATTAAATTGGGGGGTTAAGGAGATGATATAAATATGCTATTATAGGGAAGAACCAATTGCTTTTTGTAGCAATGACAATAGCGGTGGAGCGGTTATGTAATAATTAAAAACAACTACACCAAACTACTTAATAAAGGGTATAAATACCTTTTATCCTGTGCCGCTGTGGGCAATAACGTTCACACACAAAAGCTTTTTACGGACCACCAGTAACACGCTCGACCGGGTGATGTCGGTGTCGCTTTCAAAAGCTCTCACACAACCGGCTTCTGCAAGGGTTCGGATGCGACTCACTTTATGCACTGTTACTGTCGGTATATAATGTTTCACTCAAACCGCAGGGTGAATGCACTGATGGTATTTATTGTCACAAATACCAAATTGTTCGATGATGACGTAACAACTATCTTTGTCTACAACTAAGAAACCGTATTTGTCTTGCCAACAAGCAGCAAATATTTCACGGAATTTATCATACTTCATGTCAGTATTGACGTGATCGTCATATATGTGTGTGTTAAGTTTAAATCATCTTATTTAAATAAAACTAAAAGATTAGCATTATCACGTACTAAGTGCTTAGTTATACGAGTATAACTTTGACAAAGATAAAAACTGTCTACTTGTTTATGACGCCCCATACTAAAGTATTCCCTAATGATACCTTGTTTATCGCAAGCTACATCATCAAAAACAAATATAGAATTATTTGGAGCATCAGATGGTGATATAATATTATCAGAACTGGAAAATGTATAATATTTGATCCCTTTTATTGGTTGCAGTAGACTTTCAAGGTATTGATACTTTGGTTGATAAAGTGATTTAAAATAAACATATACGTTTTCAAACTTTAAACAATTAGGATGTTCTATCAACCCAATCATAACGTTGGTTTTACCGCAAATTGATGGACCAACAACTAGACATCGAATAGATGAAGGCAGAAGAACGCTATGTTTTTTTTTAGCTAAGGATTGCACGCCAATGTCATTACTGTTTATGGTTAAAGATGTTGATTGTTCCACAACACGCATGTTTGCAAGTACTAAATTCGATTGTAAAAAGTGGAATTATAATATATAATATATATATATATATTTATATATAGTATAGAAACGGCGAGTATATAAAGAATCATTAATTCACAATATGGTTTATTTACTGCACAGCTTGAGAGGACAGTTGTTCGCTAATGATTACCTATTTAATAATTCTAAGGAACGGACTGTTAAATACTGTAATTAACAATTTACCATTTGAAGCGCATATTCCGGGTTACAAATTTTGCGGTCCGGGTACAAAACTAATCAAACGGTTAACTCGGAGAAACAAGGGAATAAACAAGTTAGACGAGGCTAGTAAGGAGCACGATATTGCATACTCCAAAGAAAAAGATCTATCTAAACGCCATCAAGCAGATTCGAAGTTAGCTCAGTTAGCTACAGAAAGACTAAATTCTGGTGACTCGTCTTTAGGTGAAAAAGCAGCAGCATTTGGAGTAGCTACCGCAATGAAAGCTAAAGTAAAACTTGGTATGGGTGCCTGTGCATCACTGAGAACAAAAAATATCAATAAAATAAGAAAACTGATAAAGAAACGTAAAATAAGAAGTACGCTAGGTATTAAAAGTATTATCAAACAAGCACGTACAGCTTTAAAAAAGACTAAAGGATCTAATACTATGGATGCAATCAACATAGCAATTAAGGCCGCCAATACAGCAAAACAAAAGAAGCATATTAAATCAGCTCGTATTATATCAATTCCTAAAACAAGGGGTTTTCTACCACTAATACCAATTTTTGCAGGCATAAGCGCCCTTGGTACTCTTACTGGAGGTGCAGCTGCTGTTACAAAAGCAGTTTCAGATACTAAAGTAGTTAAGAAACAACTAGCGGAAAAACAACGTCATAACAAGGCAATGGAGGACATTGCAGTCGGAAACGGCATGTACATCAAACCTTATAGAAAAGGTTTTGGTGTTTTTTAGCCCCTGCAAAACCTCAAAGGAACGCAACTTGATTTTACCTAATCGAGCACTAAGCAATGTAGAATTAATAGAGTTTGTTAAGCAATTAGAAGTACCATATTTCCGTGGAGTGTTCATGAGAAACAATCTTCCCAAGAAAGTTAATTTAAAAGAATGTGGTATAATTAATTTAGATGGAATAGAAGTTTAGGCACGCATTGGACCTCTTATAAAAAGTACGGTAGTAGCGCTATTTACTATGACAGCTACGGAAACCTGCGACCGCCAACAGAGTTGATAAGTTATTTGAATAGCGGGAGTAAATGTAAAATTCTTTATAACATTAACCAATAACAATCGTACGGTACTGTGTTTTGCGGTCATTTATGCTTACAATTTCTAAGTAGTGCATAGAACTGCGTACGAAGTTGTCATGTCGTACACTTTTACTCTAACGAGAAACACTTCAGTTTTAACAAGCAACTTTAATCCACCTATAAACTTGGATAATGATTCGAGTACGTATTAGGATTAACAAATTTTGAGTCTTATAACACAATTCCAAACATTGAAAAAGAATAAATAATAAATTTTATTATGGATCTAACGGAGAATTCATAGAAATACCTGAAGGTGCTTATGAGATTAGAGAAATAAATAAATATCAACAAAAAGCTTTAGGCGATAAAAGATGGCGTGGTCGTATGGAACAATCACGAAGCGCTAGAAAGACGCCAGTGTATATAGAAATTACAGCTGACAATAATGCACTTAAATGTCGTATTAAATGTAGTGAAGATGTGGATTTTACCAAAAAGGATTCAATTGATTCTCTACTCGGTTTCAATCCACGAAAATTGCTAGCATATGCAACGCATCAAGCAGACTACGCGATCAACATTTGTAAAGTGAATGCAATTTTAATCGATTGTAATATTGCAAGTGGATCCTATTTAAATAGTAAACCAGCCCATGTAATACATGAATTTTTTCCTCAAGTACCTGCAGGTTTTAAAATTGTCGAGTGCCCACCTACGATTATATATCTACCAATCAGGTCACGTATAATAAATGAAATAATAGTTAAAGTGTTAGATCAAGATGGAAATTTAGTTAATTTCAGAGGAGAACTGCTAACTGTAAGGTTGCATTTAAAAAAAATCTGCAATAGCCATGGGTATTAAGTATAATGCACGCAACATGTCAAGAATTGCTATAAATGCTGAAAATTTCAAAGCAATCGACACTCGATTGATTGTTTCAAGACCGCTAACAACACAAAACCGGCAGTTTCTACAATCGTTAGGACTGCATTTATTTAATTAAAAGTAGAATGAATAGTGAAATACTGAACGTGCGTGAAAAGTTTACTTCGACAATGCAATTGTTAATATTGAAAACATACTCATCAACCTTATGCTAACACATCTTTAAACAATAATGATGAAATTCGAATCCCTATACAACAACAAGATGTATACACATTACCATCGAAGAGCATGCTGTACATAGAAGGCAAATTAATTAAAACAGATGGAACGCCGTCTCAGACAGCAAAGTTTGTAAATAATGGGGTTTTGCTGCTTTTCGATGAAATTAGATATGAGATTGGTGGTGTCATTGTAGATCGTGTTCGGAATCCTGGATTAACGTCTATAATGAAGGGATATGTTTCATATAACAGCAATCAAAGTAAACATTTACAAAACGCTGGGATGATTCGCAAATAGTTGATGCCAATAGAAATTTTAATGTTGCAATAAACATTTCAATGGTTCTCATTTATGCGAAGATTTTAAAAAAATTATTTTAAACCTCTGCCATGAGTTAGTTTTACTACGTTCTAGTTTTGATACTAATGCTATAATTAATCCTACACCCGATGAAGAAATAAAAGTTGTTTTAAACAAAGTTTTATGGAAAATGCCGCATGTAGCCGTTGATGATACTCAACGAATTAATTTAATAGAATGCGTTGCGCAAAATCAGGATTTGCATATTTTGTTTAGAGAATGGGAGTTGCATGAATATCAACTTCTACAAAAACGCAACGTCATACATGGAACATTAAAACAACAATACAATTAGAAAAACCAAGATTTGTGATTGTTGGTTTCCAAACCAACCGAAAAAATAGATACATGAGCAACTACAGTCGTTTTGATCATTGTTATTTAACCAACATGAAACTCTATTCAAATTCGGAAATTTTCCCGTACGATAACTTAAATTTAAAGTTCGAGAATAAACAGACTGCGTTGTTATATGAGATGTATGCCCAGTTTCAGCAATCATACTACGAAAAGGAAAATGAGCCACTTTTTAATCATGAAAATTTACGAAGTATTACGCCATTAGTAGTCATAGATTGTTCTAGACAAAACGAAGCGTTAAAATCTGGTACTGTCGATATTAGATTAGAATCTGAAACTAGCAGAACCGTTTTGCCAAATACATCTTGTCATTGCCTTATACTTCATGATAAGATAGTCAAATACAATCCACTCTCAAACAGCATAAGAATATTATAGTTACTTTATTATTATTGTACCTTTACAAATTATGAAAAAAAGAAAAAAACAATAAATCATTTAGCAATCCCAGTCTATTTATTATTATTTTACATGTTTTTTACAATATCAAATGTTTGATTGTTAATGGGTTATAATAATAATTTTTGCTTAAATATTTTTTACATGTTGGAATTATTAAGTGATTTAGTAAACAGTCATAAACATTGTCAAATTTAAATAAAAGTTTTGTTATACATTTCTCAAATAAACTAACTGGATTATTTTAACAGAACGGTTACCACTAATATTTTTTCTCTACAATACATTTAAACTAATATATAGTTCAACTCGGACAGATTGAAAGGTATCCTATTTTTAGACACATCCAAAAAGAAAAACGGTGTACTTGTGCCGGTATAAACATAACACTGAAGTTTTTATAACTAAAAAAATATTATATTGTTAATCGGAATAAAATAAATTGCATTCTTTATTTGAGCCAGTGGTTGAAGCTTTAAAAGTCATTTCTGAGTGTATAGTTATACTCCCAAGGTTTAGTATCAGTGGTTGAGGTACTAAGAATTCTTTTATCATCCCTTGGATTAAGAACAATTTTGTTTTGTTTAATAGTAAAGACATCATGTTTGACTGATCTAATTAAACATTGCTGTTTCTGTACAGTCTGTTTATAAAACAAAGCATTCTTATAATCGTCAAAAGAAATTTGCTTAATACTTGCTAAGGAAGATCCCTTTGACTTTTTTATTATACTATCCTGAACTCTGTAAGTGTACATTTTAGATCTAAGCCCTACAAACTCTAGCATGATATCACCATTGTTTTCATCTTTCATAATACCAGGAACCTTTTTATTTGATAATGGGATATGATATTTGTTATGGGGGTCGTAATCGGAAGTATCAAATCTATGAATATCTTGTTTGATATTAGAGTAAATATCTTCAACGCTAAACTCGTATATCAAATTATCCGCATCTGTGTACAGCAGCTTTGCTTTGTTAGCAAATTGCGATTTTATATAACTATAGTGAAATCCATATAAATAGGTTTTTAAAATATGTAGAATAGAGAAACCTACATAAATAGGTTTGTTTAAATAAACCTCTACTTTATTCATTTCTATTAAGACCAGATCTTTGTCTAACACAGTGCAACTGTGAAAATTAGGTTTCGCTATGTAACTACGAGCTCCAAACCGTCCTTCCCATTCAGTCACTAATTTCACATCTTTCCATTTCCGTACGTTTTCCATCATTTTTCCATAAACCGAATTTATCATATTTTCATAAAAGCATAAATCGAAACTGTTTTTTGACTGTTGTCTTAATTTTGTATTCAAATCAATGTATTCTTTTAACCAAGGGGTATTACACTTCTATTGGTGATACATTTATGTAGTCGATAAAACAGTTTGCAAAGTATTACACTTTAGATGGTGATACATTTATATGGTGATAGTTCCTAAAAGTCGGTAATACAGTTACCAAAGTTCATAAGATACATCGCGCAAGCGCAATAAGAAAAGCGAGTGACGCCTCTAGCGGAGGGCAGCGCGAACCCCTTTTACAGGTTTCGCGTAGCCAACTACCATGACGTCACCGATACAAAAGGTATATTGCGCAATAATCAGAAATTTACATAAATATAAGATAAAAGATAATTTACTCACATGATAGGTTCAGTTTTTCCCCAGGTACGCCTATCATCCTTCCGGGTCGATAAAGATGGTATTGCTCCGGGCTCCGGTGGTGTTGGCTGAGCATGGACATCAGGGTCATCTCTGGTCGTGGGCTGCTCCAGGGTCATATCGGATTCCTAAATGTAGTGGAACGACAGGAAAGGTTTATTAGGAAAGACACACAAAGATAAGCAAGGCAAGGGAATCTACATAATAAGATAAGATACGATACCCGGCGCGACTACTTCACTTGAAGATCAAAGGAAAACAGCCACGTTTCAGAGCGTCACCAAAAAAACCTCTCACCACTTTTCCCCACTCTTTGTCTAGTATTGGTCCAACCCTCTAGGGACACGCACACTGCGCAAATGCAATACTATGACGTACGGAAGTACCGCCTACTCTATTTAAAATTCCCGCGCATTGCGTCTTTTGAAATTATGGCGCGAAACTTCCATACATCAAAACTTAACCTAGAAACACTGCTTAAGTGCAAATTGCACGTAACAATCGCGACAAAGCCACAAAAGAAAAAACTTAAAAAAAGAAAAAGTCTGTTAGCACAGTAACAGCTTAAAATCTAAATCCTAACTACCCTACATAATCCCTAACTTAAAACCTACAAAATGTTTATATAAGGCGCCACCTGGTTTTTTGACCGATAACACGTCTACCGAAGTACCAGGAAACGGAATAGGTAGCCCGATAGTCTTTGACTACACTAATTATCGACAGCACAAATCCGTCGGGGAGCATGAAACACTACTTAAACTAACACGGGTGCGACAAGTCGCCTAAACTATCTAAACCTATCTAACTAAAGCTAACATAAAAGTTCTTATGTGCAAACACACATGAGTGTTGCATCAAACTATTCTTCCTTTGGCAAGAAGTGCCCAAATTTAAAAATGTTCATAGAGTGAGTCACTCTGCACTCTAGCAAATTTTGTTACTGGTACTTTGGTTTTCTACGATGCACATTTAAAACTTGTCCATGACATAGTTGTGAATCAACAAATTTACCAAAAGTACCACCTACTAAATCCTTATATGCTAACCTAACAAATTACATTTCTATATTGGGTTAGCTTTTTCACTTAAATATCAAAAAAAAATAATTTCCACGTCTGGTCATAGATACCACACGTTAGGACGATAAAAAGATAAGACAAGATCTCAAATTGTTATTAAAGATAGTAGACAAGATAATGATATTAAGCTTAAATTGTTATCCTCAAAGGTAATAGACAAGATAACGATATTAAGCTTTAGTTGTTATTTGAGATACTAGATAAGATAACGCGATATTAAGCTAAAGTGATTAGAAGAGATAGTAGGTAAAGTAACACGAAATTAAACAAAAGTTATTACTAAAGATAACCGGCAAGATAACGCGAAATAACTTGAAGTTATTCCTAACGGTAGTCGGTAAGATAACGAGAAATTAAACCAAAGGTTAATACTAATGGTAGTCGGTAAGATAACGAGACTAAACTAAAGTTATTGTTAAAGGTAATCGGTAAGATAACGATATTAAAACTAAGGGTATTATCGAAGATAATAAAGAAGACAAAGGTTTTGACCTAGTTATTACCCAAGAAAATGAATAAAGTAAGGGTAGAGTGGCTCCAGTAGAGCCGTTTAAATGGGATTGACTCGTACCCTCTAAAAAGAGAAACCCGTGAAGCAGGTCCGTTTACACGAAACAGCACGAGAGACCGGCAAAGACATTTGGGTGCATTCCTGCAACCGGCGATAATCGATATCGGTGATACAATCACCCGATATCCACACGGTATATAACGATATACAGATATATACACATTCACTCACACATTCACACACTCATACATACCTTCACTGCCAGTGCCCATGCGCTGACAGCGGCACCGCATGACCCCACGAAAGATTCGCAGAGACATGGTCCAGGTGTCTGTGAAAACCTCCCGCGCAACCACACGGTGACTAACAGAAATGAAAAGGCAGTAGAGAAACAGGAACGGTAAAAAAGAAGGAGGTTGGTTTTTTGGAATGCATAAGAGGCACTTCCAGGTAGAAGAAAGTAGAGGAAGGGCTCGCATTGAGCAAAAGCCACAGAGAAAAAGGTGGATAGCAAAGCGCTACTCAACCAACCAGTGTGGCCAGTAGCTCGGAATGAGGGAACATCATTCTTATGTGGCAGACGGGTGTTCCGGGACAATAACAGGTCCACCGAAAGAAGGATAAGGCATAGCGGAGATAGCGGGATAAGAAAAAAGTATAGTTTTTGGACAAGCGTCCGAGAGAAGGTAGAGAGTTGTCCCTATTAAACACAGCGCAGTCTGAAGGACTACCTGCGATATTAATCCGACAAGATAAGTATACACATTTTTAAAATTCACTAGACTCCTAAGAGAACTAGTATGATCATTTTCCTAACGAGTACATTGACTACGATAAGAAAATCAGACAAAGGTAGACACAACAACTTAAAAGTATCATTACAGATACTAACACACAAAAACAAACTGTTTTAAGGTAGTATTTCAAAACGGTAGCATCCTAAACACACAAAAATGCCCAATTATAAGCAGTTAAATACAGGTACACTGTCGCAATATGCTAAAACAACCGAGAATTTAATGAGATAACAATAAGAAGCAATAGCATCTCACCACAAAGTTCAATAAAAAACAATGAAAAAAAATGTTTATAAGTTATGTTGATTTAATAGAAAAAGAAAGAAATAATGATGTAGTATAATGTGGGCGACTGCAATAATTCAGAAGAAAAACACATGGAATAGACAATCCTAGTTTTTGCAACTGCGAATATGAACTATTTCTTTCAATGGCATAGATCGCGCGTGTCCTATGTGAGCCCAAAGAAGAAAGCATTCACTCAACATCAGCTAAAACCAATCATAAAAATTCAATGAGTTATTTCAACCAAAGTTACGACAATTACCACACAAAATTAAATGACGTAAGAAAAATACTAAAAACCAAATAATATGCAGTAGTAAAACTTTGAGGGTTGATTAAATGAAACAACAAAGTTATATTGGGGGGGGGGGTGTAGAGGATGAAGTGATGTATAAGTAACGATGTGGTCAAGGAAAAGTTAACCAGAAGCAAAGGGTTTAAGGTAAATGAGTTAACCGTATAAAACGTAGGTGTATAAGAGAAGGAATAAGTAATTAAAGATATTAATTGATGGTGAGAACAAAAAATATTAGGTAAATAGTGAGGGTTTAATCATATTATGGTACCAGGGATCAGGGGTTAAATTTGGAAGGTTAAGAGAAACGACATCAAAAGATAAGGCATCAGGTACGATATTTAATTTGACAGGCCTATGCCTAACGTCAAAAGTGAATTGAGAGATACGCAAGTGCCATCTTGCCAAACAACCTGCGGGTTATTTTAAGTTATTAAGCCAAGTGAAAGCTAAGAAGATTAGGTACATTGTCAAAGAAGTAAACGTGACAAGCTCTTAGATATACATTAGGTTAAACAATTTTAAAGATAATTTTAAGGCATTTAATGAAGTTTGAATCGATATGTGAAGAGATAAGGGTAATTATAACTGGATTCACCAATAAAATTGTTGAAAAACAAAAAGATATTCTATAAGGCATATTTTTACTAGTATGGGAAGTTCTCAATTGAGTTCTACCCAAACCAATGAGAAAAAATTTCAACATCATTATTAAAAAAATGATTTACAAATTGTAAAGCGACAAACTTACCAACCGAATTTTCGTCTAGACTTATAATGCTATACGACTGGCCTTTGGGTCTCGTTCTAGACTTACAGAGCTATACGACCAAATCCGACAGCAAACCTCGCTTAACGGATGTTAAGGTACGTTGAAATATCAATAACTAAAAAAAATATGCAATCAGACAAAATCAAACTCGCTACATGAAAGAAAAATTCCACGAAACCTATACAAAAGGTATTCCAAATTATTGGAATGTTCTTTCGATATTGCGGAAGTTATCAACAAGTATCGTAAATGAGTTTAAATAATAAACGTTAACGGAAATTTCTTTATTTTAGTATTCAAAGGAACAGATATAAAGAGATGCAGTTTATTACAACATTTTGAAAGGTAAAAATATGGTCTAGGTAATTTCTTTATTTATATTATAATAATATTAAATATTTATTAAAATAATAAATATTTATAATTTTTACTATATATAAGGTAAGAACCTTTATAAAACGCATTTATAGGTTATACTGTTCAAACCATACAAGGGAAAAACTTTTAAAACTATATCCAAACAAGATAATATCTAAGAGAAAAAAATATATATCAGGGTTAGGTCAAAATAACGCTTTAAAAGACACTAAAAACTTAGATAAATAGAAAATCTATATTTAGGCAAACAATTTTGTTATTAGATCGGTAAATCACTAAGGCATTTTTTAAAACGTAACATACAAGACAGTGTGTTCAAGTTCAAAAAGATCTTCTAAAGTTAGGAAAACAAACAAAGCTATTTTAATTTAATATATGTAGATAATTTTGTAATAGACAGTGTTTAAAGGTATCTAATTAAGGTAAATTCTTATTTATATACTTACATGAATAAAAAAATAGGGTTAGATAATTTCCTAAAGGTCATATTTGAATCCGAAAATAAACCCATCACTCACAACAACATAATTGAAGTTAACAAACAGATCGCACATTCTAAATTTAGAAAAACATTATATTAAAAACACATTTTATAAACAACAGTTATATTTTCAAAATGGCGGTATTCACTTTTCAATTGCCATAGCAACTAATTTTTGACATCTAAAAAGAATGAGGCATGTTCCAAAATGCGGGTATAAAATTCAAGGTTATAGATATTTGGTAATTGGTTTTAAGTGAAAAAACTATTTTTAAATAACATTGATAATACATTGAATGTTTATAAAAAACAAAGGAAAATTCCCCGGTTCCTAACCTCCGCGTTAATAAGGGCGCCATTCTTATTACACTTCTATTGGTGATACATTTATGTAGTCGATAAAACAGTTTGCAAAGTATTACACTTTAGATGGTGATACATTTATATGGTGATAGTTCCTAAAAGTCGGTAATACAGTTACCAAAGTTCATAAGATACATCGCGCAAGCGCAATAAGAAAAGCGAGTGACGCCTCTAGCGGAGGGCAGCGCGAACCCCTTTTACAGGTTTCGCGTAGCCAACTACCATGACGTCACCGATACAAAAGGTATATTGCGCAATAATCAGAAATTTACATAAATATAAGATAAAAGATAATTTACTCACATGATAGGTCCAGTTTTTCCCCAGGTACGCCTATCATCCTTCCGGGTCGATAAAGATGGTATTGCTCCGGGCTCCGGTGGTGTTGGCTGAGCAAGGACATCAGGGTCATCTCTGGTCGTGGGCTGCTCCAGGGTCATATCGGATTCCTAAATGTAGTGGAACGACAGGAAAGGTTTATTAGGAAAGACACACAAAGATAAGCAAGGCAAGGGAATCTACATAATAAGATAAGATACGATACCCGGCACGACTACTTCACTTGAAGATCAAAGGAAAACAGCCACGTTTCAGAGCGTCACCAAAAAAACCTCTCACCACTTTTCCCCACTCTTTGTCTAGTATTGGTCCAACCCTCTAGGGACACGCATACTGCGCAAATGCACTACTATGACGTACGGAAGTACCGCCTAGTCTATTTAAAATTCCCGCGCACTGCGTCTTTTGAAATTATGGCGCGAAACTTCCATACATCAAAACTTAACCTAGAAACACTGTTTAAGTGCAAATTGCACGTAACAGGGGCTTATTTAAACCGAAGAACCTTATGAATATTTTTCAGTTCTAAACCGTAGCTTAAATACATTTTTAAATTCTTGTAGTGAATAATATAGTTGAGTTTTGGTTATAAAGTTGTAAGTAATTTTTTTAAGTTTGATTTATTAGAAGGTACTGGTGGTATCATATGTTCAGGCGCCAAAGGTAAGTCACTGTGAATTTCATGTAAAGATACTGGGTAGTTACTCCCTGTTGAATTTATATAAAATTCACCAATAAAAATTAATCAGCTGATTTCACGTTAAGCGTATTGGCTACCATAGGAAAGTCGATCCCAGGTCGCAACACAAATTGAAGGCAATCATTCTTTTAAACTTTAAAAATTTTTGCTTAGTATACTCAAACCAAATATTTCAAACATCAATAAATCAAAGTAACCTTCAATTTATGTCATAAACGTCAAACTTGAAGTTTTTATTATTTTGACAACGATCCTAGGTCATGGATCGAAACGTAAATAAAATAGATTTTAAAAACTATGAGTGGTTTCATTCCCAAAGAAGATTAAGAAGAATACTGGGTAGTGTAAATCGCATTCAAAAATATATCCTACATCAGAATCATTGGGAATATTAAGTATTTCTAAACGTACTATATCTGGACTGGTGCCATCAAAAAATTTAAATTCTCCATATGGAAGATATTCAGACATTGCAGCCCCATATAAATTATTAACATCAAAATACATTAAATATTTAGAATCGAAATTCGGATCATAATCTGCATTCATATATTTGTTATTTGCTTTGACATATCTATTCGAACATTGAGAAACGCCTCCACGAATTCCCCGTTCTAAAAACATTATTTTTTTAATATCAGTAAGCAACTCGAGATTAACGTTCATCGTTTTTAACATTGCGTCTAGAGCTAAATTAGCAGCCGTAAAGTAGTGAAGCGGATCTAACTTATACGTGAACATGCAAGTTTTTCTAAAGTTTTCAAATATGTCAGTCAAGAGCAGTACATCTGTTTTTAAATATAGATTTGAATAGTCCCCTAGTGTTTTTATATTAAATGTTTGCCAAACGTGTTTAGCATAATTGTAGTCTTCATCTGAGACTTCTTCATTGCGCAAACGATTAAAGAATGCTGTTTTACAGTGTAAATTGGTTTCATTGAGCCTATCCCAAGAGTTAATGTAATCATAGGGAAATATGCCTTTACGCGTAAGTAACCGAAACTCATTATCAGTGTTACAATTTTCCCTGGTAATAAATTTTTTATTATCATCTAAGTAGGAAGCTAATTTTTCGTTGCTAGATGCCATAAACCTGTGTGAATCGATAAATTTAAAACTAACTTTCGTACCATTTTACATATTTTGTAAAAGATACGTATTTTTCCTTATTTATTGGTAGAATTCTTAACGAACCTAAAAACCTTAACGCGATTTTTTTAATAATGAAATGCGAATCGTAGCCTGATAAGTTATGAAAAACTACTGGTATCATATAAGAATTATGATAATTGATGTTGCAATCTTGATGAGCCGCTCCTCGAAATTCACCTGTAAAGTGACAGTAATCGCGAACTCTAATATCATCTATACTAAAAGGTTTATTGCAAATGTGACAGTAAAGGGCAAATTTAAATGCTGACTTTTGTTCTTCTGTTAAAGGATTTATAGGTTTTGGGTTACAGAAAATTTTATTCGTTGCTTCTGAAATCAGTTTCAATTGAGCAACAAACCATTCTATACAATCCTTTCCGCGATACAATTGAAATTTGGAATATTTATTATCATACGAGCATTTCAAATAGTACGCTACACTAAGGGTATATGTCTTTGGTAAAGGACTGTGTTTAATATTACCTCCGGCTCATTGCATGGTTCTAATATACTTTTGAGATCTGCATAAACTACAAATGATACCTTTTCTTTGTAGTGGAAATGTTTAAATTTTAGATACTTTTCAGATTCTTCGGCTAATCTTATTGAGCAAGTATTCTGTTTTTCACAATGATTCGAATGATGCTTAAGTAATGCTGCTGTACTAAAATTATTTAAACATCTATTACAAAAAAATTTTCTATGGTGATGTGAAGACAACTGTTTTGCAAATAATTTTGACATATTCTTAATTCAAGTATAATGAAAGTGATTCTCATTAGCATTTGTCGGACGAGAATATTGTAAGGAATCGTTATTTAAAACTAACAGATTAATAGGTTCTATTTTTCCTTAATTTTAACTTAAACAAAATGGCAGTATTTTAGTATTTTCTATACAATATGGGTTAATTGCGAGATTGTTGAGCTTCTCAAGTTTTTTTATGTCTTTTAATTCAATTGGAAACTGAATTGAATTGTAGCGTAATACTGTATCAAAATGTGGATAGCTAGATATTCTATGACTATTTTGTTTAGCAGGATGTAAAGCGGAAACCAAGGCCCAAAGAAAGCAATGTTGGTCGTTATTTATTACATTTACTACAGCTCGTTTTTTGCTATAAAGTCCAGAACCAGAACAAACGTTGAACACCCTCCTTTAAGCGGATCATGATTGCTTATATTTACCTTCAAGTGTAAAACTTCTTGGATTGCCCAACCTGAATCGTTTCACTAAATTCTTCCAATTCGATATCTTGTCCAATACGTTCTCCTTATACCACTGCTTGAGATTGGTGTTTATATCGATGTGACGATTTGCAGTAGGAAACGTCTTCAAATCTATTTCACCAGTTGTAGACTTAACAAACTTAGCGGTTAATATTACATTAAATTTCAACATTGACTTTTTTTTAAGCAAGCAACAATCTTGCGTTTAAAACTAGCGAACGCCTTGTCTAAGAACACTAGAGGATCTTTATAACTTAAATTGGTAATAAGTCACGTAATTATTCGACTTCCAAAACATGATTGTACATTATGCCAAATCAAATGTCGAATATGACCTCTAGAAAGCGTTGCATCAATACCTTTACCTTGATATTCCAAAGAGCGTTTCAAGTACCTCAATCGTACAAGGTAACTTTTAAGATGTGCCAAATTAGATTCCAGCCTACTAGGATTTTCCTGGCGATTGTCTTCGTATACCTTGTTTTTAATCGCAAGCTTTAATAAACTTATGTTTGTATTTATAATTATCATGTGTTTCATAATTCCATCAACTGATTTGATTAGATTCATACATTTCACTGTTAACTTTAAAATATCACTACTAATCTCGGCTACCGTTTCAGAATTCATGATTCTATACAATCACTACACTACTTAATATATGTAGAGATTTATTGGCTATTTATACATAAATATCATCTGACGTAAGCAAAACAATTGTAAAAAAATTAGCATCAAAATGTTATAATGCATAATATTTATTTCTATGCAATCAAAATAATTGCATAGCCAATTGCTTTGGATGCAATTGTTAAAATCGTCTTTATTTACGTTTTGATTCAAGACGATTTTCAAGCTTGAATGGTTTAATTTTTAAAGAATATTCTGCAGAAAAATTAACACTGAATTTTTAATTTCCAACAAATCCAGTTTTAATAGGCAAAGTATCTGATTTCGTTTTATTAACAGTTGAAAGGACACGACGACGACCTTGTATCATTTCATTCAGCATGTCTTTACGGAAAATATGCTTGCTTGCTAGTAATATTCTTATACAACATTTGATTTATGCTGTGTGTACGGAAAATATGCTAGCATTACAGTCTATTTTTATTTTATGGATACATATAAAAAATTTTCAAAAAAAATAAAGCAAATTTGAAATATCTCCGATTAAACTGTCAATGTTGTTTAATAATCTACACACTCATGGCTATGTGCGAATGAAAAAGGTTTTTCTGATTGTGATAGGTACACAGAATTTTTTTAAAAACCAGTATTAAAAAACATTCTGCAGTTTTATCATAATACAATTAACGTCGTGTAATTTAATTTATTGTAAGCTATATAGCAGTACCTTGACAATTAAAGAATTTTATGAAGCAGCATGAATCGTGTAAACGCTTTCAATGTAAACACAATTACAACATACCTATATATATATATATATATATATATATATATATATATATAAAAGTCAATTTTTTTTCAGTTTTACTGAAAAATAATCTAAAACTTATTCTATATTACTGTATTAGTTAAGGACCATTTGCATCGCATTATTTTAAACGACATTTAACTAATTTAGATTTTTTATTTTACTATGTGCCTTTGTTGCAATTTTTTTCAGACAATAAATCCAATTCGTTATTTCTGCTGAGGCATAATTATATTTGCTTACATACTGTTTTTTATTCATTAGAATAGATTACATAGCTGAATATATATAACATTTGCAATTTTTTCAGAAAAAGATGCAAATTTTTAATTTTTTTCTAACAGGCCAGTTTTTTATTTAATATAAATACTTCACGTAGATTTTACCAACAGTATTCAATCAGATCTCTTGTATAATTATTAGTTACAACTAGCAACTTTAAAAAATGAGTAACTTATCATCGATCAAAAATGGTAGCAGTACCAACGTAAAAGTTCTAGAACAATTTATATTTCATTCTAACGAAGACTTGATTAAAGAAGTTTTTGGTTCTTCATCTCAACTTGACACTGCTGCTATTTTTGATAGTGACGTAATAGATATATTACGGTAAGTGCTTTTTCACATTTATACATGTGTTTTAATATTGATAGATTTGTGCGTTTTAGGAGCAATGAAATGACCGAGTCTGCCGCTCTTGATGTTGTTGTTCCACCGCAGCCAGTTTCTCTACTCGAAATTAGGTGTACCAATGATCAACGTCATAGTAAAGCAGAACCATACATGTACGTTAGAATATATTTATGTTTATGCAAAAACTACTAATTTATAAGTTACATTAGATTAGGGTCAAAAAACCATTCTGGAAATTCTAAGGCTATCGTTGGATCGTTGGCACATTTTGATCCTCTCAGAAACATCAGGTAGTATACAAAAGAAAAGGAGAACCTACAATAATCTGTTATGTTATGCTCACAGATCCGGCAAAAACATGTTGGCTATGAAAAAGTTATGTGCAGGACCTAATATGGTCGTTTGCTGTGTAGATGACAAATCCTACGAAGATGACACAGTAGAGTTGCTTAATGCATTTAAAAAGCGTGGAGAGAAGTTACTGCGTCGTCTAGATTTGGAACTAGAAATAATAAAGCAAAAAAAAGAGGAACTGGCTGCAAGGGAGCAGAAGATACTTCAAGAACGGGAGTTAATAAATACTTTTTCATTTATAAATAGTTAGATTTTAACTGTAAATAGTTAGATCAAAATATTCAACAATTTGTAAATAAAAGTAGTCTGTAAAAGTTTCTCTTTTGAAACAAGACTTTCTCTAAACAAGGTAGTAACCTCAAAGTAAAACACACATAAATCAGAACCCACTTTAATTAAATACATCATTCTTTATACAATCGACTTAGATGTGTTATAATAAAAGAAACAGTAAAGAACAAGATGTATATTATTATAATAAACTAATTTCTTAGATTAGTGACATATTATTCTGAAAATTCTATGTTGACAGTTAGACCGATCGATCCCTTACTAGTTATGTATACGTGATTGTTCAAGCCAATACTTTCATTTAATTGTTTCACTCCATGTGCTTGAAGGTATTCAAAATATCTCAATGGTAATATACTTTTGACCTCTTCTGTTCCCACTAATACTCTTTCACCATATTTTGTCTTGACAGTTTCCACTTTCAAAACTTCAAACCTCCTATTCACTACAAGATCTTTTGAATTTACATAAGGTTTGCGATATGTGGTTTTATAAAGAGTATTAAAATCCATATTGCATTTAATTACTTGCTTTTCTATCTTACACACAACACTCCGTTAACTAATTTATGTTGTTATGATTGCTAGTCGAAGATTTTTTACTTATATTAGATAGGATTGACCTTGATTACCACCGCTGCTTTTCCCACTGTTGGGCACACTTTGAAGTCAAACCGGCCTATGTGTATTTGCAGCCTCTAAACATAAGTAAGAAAATAAATCAGAATCCACTTTAATTAAACACAATTGACTTGAATGCGATATTTTGCATCTGACCTACTTTATAACTTCTCGCTAGAAAACCGGATTTAAAACAGCTCCACATTTTCTCTGCACTTACATTTTTCAACGTAGCATACGTGTGTTTTGAAGTTATAACATATTTAATCAACTAATTGGGAACATGTTACGGGTTCTCTTTATCTCCTAATGTGACCAGTGACCTTTAAGGAAGAATTTCCTTAAAATGATGGAACGCAAATATCTTCCGACTATGCTAGGGGTCTATTCCACGGGCAGAGCTTATGAGGATTGGTCGTGGTTCTTTTTACAAAGCATTATTTTCTTACTAGGGCTAGATTCTTAACAAAACAGAGGTTTAAATAGGGCGCCACCAAGTCATTAACTTTAAACACAGGGTTTCCCTAAGGGGGACTTGGGCGTCCTTAGATAGGAATACCGTATTAATTGCTAACGCAAAAGCTGTAAAGAAAATTTAATTAAATTTACAAAAATGAGGACACAAGAGGTATTCTCTTGTTACCTCATATAAAAAAAAACAACAAAGATTAATCAGGCAACAATATTTTGAGCACAGATTTAATGCTCCCAAATCTGAAAAGGTTATATATTCAAAGGAAATATTAAAAACTTTAAATGTTGTTTTCGTTACAAAAATTTAACTTGAATTTATACCAGAAATATCAGATCTGTTTTTCTGTTTACATATTTATAAAAATATAACTACGTTGTCTATAAACTCATTATTTAGAAATTGTAAGTGAAATCATGCATATATGAAACATTAATAAGAACTCTTTAGGTTTCATTAATTTCACTAAAATTAGTAACTGTGATTACACTGCACTAGTATTGACAATAAAAATTTACTAAAGTCCTTTTCAGTTTGTTAAACGGGTTAATCGTAATAAGTGGTTGCAAAAATATTTTCTAAAGCAGCCTCGTATCAAAGATCACCAAATGTAGACTTAATGTAAGAATAATACTAATCTCTTACCTTGGTTCAGCAGGTGTTGTTTACGTGATGGTGTTACAGCATGTTAGGGCAGGTGTTAATACATACGTTCTTTAGAAAACAAGTGACGTAAAGTCCACATGTTCTACAGGACACAAACAGCTGCGTGATCCTTGGACCGGACCATATGAACTTCGTGCGTTTTTCTTATACGCACAAACCGAACCAACCAAAATCCAATATAAAACTTAGATGTTCTACGGTGTGTAGATCTTGACCAAAATAATTACCATCGTATAGTCGTCCTCCTAATTACTTGTAATTTCACACTCGCAACTTCAAAAATACCATTTCAATTCATCATCGGACTTTATTTCCAAACCATAAAAATTTTTACGTACTTTGTAGAACTATTCATCGTACGGTTGAAGGACGTTCATCTTGGATCGATATTTTATATCGCAAAGTTGACGTGAATGAACTATAACTTGATACTCGCAGGTGCGAAAGTAGAATTAATATCCTCTTGAAATACAGCATACAGACTGCCTTATTTTTATAAAACCAGATAAGGCGAGTTCATTCTCACAAAATGAGCTTACGGAGAAGCCTTACAATTGATATACAAAACGGTTTCTTAACAGGTTTTTTCTCTACTTTTGCAGGAGAATTATAAAATAAATATTTAATTGAAGATTTTCTAACGAAGCGTTGAAAGGCATATTTTATTGTAACTTTTACGAAATTATTAAAGGAATATTTTAAGTGCTATTTAAACAGGTGTCGAAAGAATTATTAAATGAATTTATCAAAAGAATTATTCAAACGAAGTTATTAAAAGAGTTTTTCAAAAGACATTATAAAAAGACGTTATAAAAAGAAATTATCCAAAAACGTTATTAAAAGAGCGCTACAACAAAATTATTTAATTTATCTAATAACTTATTTTCAACTCTTACCATTGTTAAAACCACTACGCCTAGTGTTCAGCGCACTAGGGCTCTACTACTGCACAAGGCCAGACGCAAGTTACATGCTGAAACCCTTTTGGTTTTTATGATGGTTCTCGACGAGAGTTCTAGCTAAAGTGAGTGCTGATGCAATATGCACGAAACTGGAAAGCTGCTTGGTCTTGATAATATTTATACTAACATTCGACGCCTGATGTTAGCAACCAAACGAGCATTTCTGTATGGCGGTTAGCACTCATAATACCAATACTGGTATTTATTTATTTAAAAATGGTTTACCTGATATAAATGACTAGACAAGAGTTTGTAAAACTAAAAATTCATTGACGTTCGGCAGTGGTCAAAAAAACTGTTACAAAGTCACACACGTATGTTCCATTGAAAGTAATATAAAGCCGGTCTGATTTCAAAACGTGTCCACACGTATTTTACATTGAAAGTATATAAGGCCGATCTGGATTCAAAACGGTGCACGTATATGTTACATGGAAAAAAGATACGCGTACACCGTTTTGAAGTCAGACCGGCCTTACATCACTATTATAATTCTTAACGTTTGCTAGCAAGATTAAATATATTCTGTTAACATGCATTTATGTAAATTTAGAACATGTTATCTAGGCTTGTATTTTGGTTTCAATATTGTATATATTTGTTACATGCATAATTTATATTAGTTTTCCACTTTTTAATAACCGGTCATGATTATGTAATTGTTTTATTTTAGCTTATAGTTGTGCGTTTATAACTGCATAGTTTATGCCTCGATTTGAAACCTAACCTTAAGTTAGTTTGTATGTGATCAAATATTCCTATCCTGCGAATCTACCGGTAACAAATATTAAAGTTTTATGATTCCTGTTACGATATAATTATAATGAATCTCTACCATGATCCCGTTATTTACGCGTTTGCATGGTAACTACGTGACTGGGCTGAAAACTGTTACAGATTCAAATGTACAGGCGTGTGATCGAGTATTGTTGAATTTACTAACACTTTATCTCCGCGTGGGGCGAAACTCTGGTAGTGAAAGTTACTTTCCTGACTTTTCGTTAAATCCTTCATCTTTAGAGTGATAGTATTGGTTATCCAACCCCAGTCCCTTCCAAAAAAAATTAGCTGGACTACACTAACCCTTCTTCAGTTGTCATATGTAGAATGTTTAAGTAACCTACTAATAAAACTAAAGTTCTTCAATTTCTTTAAATAGGGCATTGCCGCATCATATGTTTTGTCATTGTGGCTTTCTTCGATTAAATTATTTAAAATTTCCAATATTTTAGGCAAGTTATTGCAGATTGCCGAAACTGCTGCTTTTTTTGAGGACCAGCGTGTATCGCATTGACTTTTCAGAGATATTGGCACTTTAAAATGAAGTAAATTCCTTCTATCAAGTGAGGAGGAGAAAAATACAAACAGATTTTGCACCATACTAAAGAATGAAGTTAGATTTACGGATACCTTAGCTGCATTAACTTCTACCAAATTGATACTGTATGCTGAACATGACACAAAATAAGCGGTATTGTTTATCTCCAGTTTCTTGCTTTGCACTCCTTTATACTTACCTACGATATTTGCACCATTATCGCAGCACTGTCCTCGGATATTCTGTATATTTAACCCGTCTGCATCTAATTTAGCTAGAATATTTTTAGCTAGTCCTTTACCTGTTCTATCTTTATTTTCTATAAAGCCAATAAATCTCTCTTCTATACTACAAACTCTATTTGAATACTTACATATCTGATTATTTTAGTAATCTGCTCTTTACGAGAGACATCAGAAGTGCAATCAAATGATTTGGAGTAATATTTCGCTTTCTTTATTTCTTTTATAATGTAGCGGGCTACTATTAACGCCTTCACCACTTTAGAATAAATAATAACAAAAGTTTTTATTATTCACTGTTCACAAGTTTATTAACGGTATATGCCTTATTTATAAATGTGTTCAGTCCAATTAACAATGAAGCACTGCCACACTAATGCTATTTACAAGCACTAATATCTTCTTGAACCAACTCCTTAACCATAAGTCTCCTTAACAACACTAACACTACTATTATTTATTTATTACCCTTTTGTCTATTTATGTTCAAGCTGTTGTACAATATGCACATTTACATAGCACAAATTTATATTTACTATAGGATAAAACGTAATGACCAAGTAACTATACACGATATGATTTATATATGACATTTGGATATAGACTAACTGATGCACACTCTTAACCGATCTTATATATATATATATATATATATATATACCCTAAGATTAACTAGATGATTAATAGTCTGGTGTTTGCTCGAATGTTCTAGACTCCTGTAGAATACACTTTGGTTATGCAATTTGCGTGCTTGACGGGTTGCCTAATAGTTTGTAACACTACCCACTCTTTAAAACCGTTACGTCCCGTAACTGTAAAAACATTTTGACGCCAATTTGATGACTGATGATGGTATCGGCAACTATCTCCTATGGTGCATCCACCACGTCGTTGAAAATAACAGTCAACGCTCTTTGCTTGGTCTTGATAAGCAACCGGTTGATAGCAACAAACAAGGACCTCAATGTTGGTTCTCTGGAAAATTACTTCTAGTATATTTTGAACTATTCTCCAATCTAAGCAAATCAGTACACAGCCTAGCTTGGGCACTGCTAGTCTCGTTACTCCATTTTCCATCATCTGAGCCTTAAGACTCAGCTAAGCCTCCCATAGATGTCCTTACCTAGGTCTCTGCCATGAAGAATTTTTGGTGACCAGATAGTAAACATAACAATTTCCATCCTGAAGAAGCAAGGCTCTTCCAAGAGTTGGTTGCTGTTGTACTAATTTATCCACACATCTAAACCTTTCTGGTGCTCAACAACAACGCCAAATCTCGCCTTAGCGGAACCACCATACGCCGCCATGAAACTCTCAAAAGCTACATTTGCCTTGCCATTTTCATTACTCGAGTGTTCCTGGTTGTTGTCAGCGTAAGATGTTAAACGGTCAAACTGTACCACTTTCGGTTTACCACAGGAAGATCTTCTGATCCGGTACACTACATCATTAACTCTTTTTAACACTTCGTACGGGCCTTCCCATTATTTTTGTAATTTTTGCGACAATCCACGCTTTCTTCGTGGATTGTACAACCTCACTAAATCTCCAGGTTGGTAACCACCTTCTTGTGCTCTAGTGTCATATTGTGATTTCATTCGATCTTACATGTGATTTTTTAATGCTCCACCCGAGGGTACTACATTAGCCAGGAAGCGAGTTTTTTATCTGGAAAATTTTGAATTTTGCCCTACCCTTGCTAATCCAAGCAATGTAGGAAGGAATCTTTAACGTGCGTAACAACACTCACACACGGGACCTCCATTTTACCTCTCATCCGAACGAGGGTGCATTTTTGTGAAAAATGCTTGCCTAACATTTTTCAAGCGGACCGTGTCGGAATACGAACCCGGGACCTTGGGCGTAGTATTCACACACATATTACTACGCCACGGAGCCGCCTGATTTCATTCGATCGTCTGTAGCCTGGATACTCTTTCGAACGTTTTCGTGAATGCTATTTGATCCTTCGCAAAGCTTACTAAACTAATCTTCACATGCGACCTCTTCTTCAAGTTTAAATCAAACCTGAAGATCACATGGTAGTCGTAATTCACGTCCTAACATCACGCAAGCGGGAGAGTATTCTGTGCTGTCATGTCCCGAAGAAAGGTACGCCAGTAGAAACAAATGTAAATATTGGTCCCAGTCTCGTTGATGTTCGGGGACAACTTTAGCCAGGTACTTTCCTAAACATCCTGTTCGTTCTTCCAACCATTCCATTCGATTGAGGATGAAGTGGCGTGATTCTAGTCTTCCTGATTCCAAAATGTTTGCAGACGTTCTAAAACAACGCTAACTCGAAATTCCGAACTTGATCGGAGTGTAATTCTAATGGAACTCTAAAGCGACAAAACAACTCTTTCACTAGTACATCTGCAACCGTCTCGGCTTCTTGCTTAGGTATAGCATACGCTTCCGGGTATTTGGTAAAATTATCCATTGCAAGCAACATGAATTTATTTCCTTTCTCTGATTCAGAAAATGGACCAGCTATATCAATGGCCACTCTCTCAAAAGGATTCCCTATGTAATACTGTCTCATTGGGACTTTCTGTTTTGTCCGGACCATTTCCAGAAGCACACAACTTACATTTCCGGCACCACCCCTTTACACCTTCCTTGCAGTTCACTCAATAGAATCTTTCTCTTACTTTTTCTAGAGTTCTTTTCACGCCAAAGTACCCTCCGGAAATACCATCGTGAAAGTGCCGCAACACTTCCGGCACTCTGCTTCTCGGCACTATCACTTGAAGTCGTTTCTCAGTGCCATCTTCGCACTCCAGACGTCGTTTCAAGATTCTATTTTGAATCACCAAGAAGTCCCACTGTTCCCAGTATGCCTTCAGGTTCCTACTTGAAATACTAATTTTTTTCCAAGCCGGTCGTCGTCCTCTACTCTTCCACTTAATAATAAGTCCCAATTCGGTGTCATTCTCCTGATCTTCTCGTATTTTTTTGAGTTGCCAAGTATCATCAGTTACCTTCATTCTATGCAGTCTTCTGGACAAGGTCTTCTTGGCAAAGTGTCTGCATTCCCATAGCTAGTTCCTACACGATGTTCTATGTCAAAGTCATATTTCTGCAGCCGTTCTATCCACTTTGCAACTTGCTCTTCAGAATTTCGAAACAAACTGCAGTAACCATTCTAGTGCAGCATGGTCTGTTCTTAAATGGAATTTACGGCCGTATAAGTACTTATAAAAGTGCTCTACGGTTTTGACGACGTCCAACAGCTCCCTTCTTGTCACAGAATAGTACCTTTGTGACGACGACAAGACTTTGCTGAAATGTCCAATAACTTTTTCTTGCCCGTCCTGCACCTGAAAAGAACGCTTGCTATAGCTGCTTGCTAGCATCGGTATCCAACACAAATTTACCCTCCATCCGTGGATAACTCAGAATCGGTGCTGTAACTAGTAGCCGTTTCAGTTGTTCAAATGCGCTGTGGCGGTCATCATTCCAATTATATTCTTGTCCATCTTCGGTTAATTTCGTGAACGGTTTGGCAATGTTCGCAAATCCTAGTATAAAACGTCGGTAATATGTACACAATCCCAGAAAACGGCGTAATTGGTGTATATCTGCTGGTGTAGGCCACTCTTGCACCGTTTTTATCTTAGGGTTCAAGGTCAGGTTTGCCCCGCGTAATCTTTGGAATATCTCCTCTAGGTTCTTAAGGTCTTCTTCAAAAGATTCGCCTAACACTATCACGTCGTTTAGGTACACCAGATATGTTTTCCAGAACAGTTCATGCAGTATCGATTCCATCAAACGTTCAAAAGTAGCAAGGGCATTGCATAATCCAAAGGGCATGACCCTGAACTGCCATAATCCAGTTCCAATTGTAAACGCAGTTTTCGCTTTATCGTTTGGCTCCAAGCACTATCTGCCAGTATCCGCTTTTCAACTCCAAGGTTGAAAACCATTTAAATCCGGATAGAGTATCCAAGGTGTCATCAATTTTGGGCAAAGAATAGCTGTCTTTATTTGTGATATTGTTTAGCCGCCGGTAGTCTACACAAAAACTTGTCGGCCCATCTTTTTTCTTGACAAGCACTACCGGAAATGCCCATGAACTATTCGAAGGCTCAATCACTTACTGTTTATCCATGTCTGTGATAATTTGCACGGCTTCCTTACGTTTTGCCAAAGAAGGCCGCTTGGTATGTTGTCGTATCGGTTGCGCATCTCCAGTATTGATCTTGTGTTGCACAACATTCGTTCTTCCTTTCTCACTATCATCCAGTGCGAACACACCTCGATATCGTTCGACCAGTTCTTTTACTTTGCCCAGTTGGTCGCCGTTTAATCCTTGAATCAAAGGTATCAACATATCCAGCAATTTCTGTGAGCAACCGTTGGCTGGTTTATCTTTTATGTCGTCCACACAACGTTTAATATGGCATACTGGAATGCAACTTCCCATAATCATGTTTTTCTTAAGGGTCACCGTTTGTGGTTTAATGTTTAGCATACTTATTGGTATTACATTTCGAGACCTTACCAATGTTCTTTCAATCAGTAATCCCTCATTACCCATTCCCGATTCGGTTGCTTCCATCATGCATACTTGTCCTTCCCGGAGAGTACCATCCGGGCGTTCCAACACGAGCATTTTTGTCTTCTCGGGTTTTTCACATCACAAAACATTCGAATTTCCATCGTCTGGTTATTCGCCCCTTGAAATGGAATCTCATCATAATCTATCCAAAGCACATTTTATTTCATGTTCACATGAAACCTATATTCTCTCATGAGATCCATTTCCAAGATAACTTCTTTTGTAATTTCAGCTACCAACACCCGATGATTAATTAGTTTGTCTCCAATTCCCAACGTTACGGCAGTCACTCCGTGAGTAGAAATTTTCTCACCACTTGCCGTTCGAAGACATACCGATACAGGTAGCACTTTTCCACGACCAACCAAATTTGGTCTTACAATAGTCCTTGTCGCTGCTGTATTCCCGAATAATCGAACAACCCTACCATTAATTCTACCATCAATATAAATGCTGTCCAGACTTACCATCGACAATGCAGCACGGATGATAATCTTCAGGGCTCTACGTTGTGCTGTAAATGTTCGCCCCCTTACGTCGACTTGCTTTAGTTTTCCTGCTACTCAACCGATTGTTTTTTTGGTTGAGTACAGCGTCTCTGTATATGACAAACTTCACCGCAGACCCCATTTCAGCAAACGTTGTCTTTCCAGCCTTTCCGATTTTGTTCTTCAAACACTCGATTGATTATTTCTTCTATTCTGTTCTGCGATTGACCAGGTTTTTCTAATGCAGACCGAATTTTGTGACACCCTATGTGATGTCTGCTTAGCTGCTTCAAATTCAACCGCATGAACTAGCGTGACATCTAACATTTTTGGTCGTGCCAATCTTAGTGCTTGCTGTATTTTACCATCTTTAAAGCCATCCACAAATGTTTGAACAGCCAGTTGTTCGAAGAAGCTATCTGGTGCCGTTGGGTATGCCAATCTAACTAATCTGGCAATGTCAGCTTCGAATTCTTAGAGGCTTTTATTTGTTCTTTGCGAGAGGTTCTTAACTTGTGCACGGTAAACCTGTTAAAGGTGAGCGTCTCCATATCTCATCTCAAGCTTCGACGTTAAGAGGCCGTAATCATTCTGCTGGTGATCGGAAATCGTTTGCAAGATCTTAAGCGCTTCCCCCCGTAAGGCCACTATTAAGGAGATAGCCTTCTCTTTGTTACACCAACCATTGGCTATTGCAGCAGCTTCAAATTGTTTCAAATATGTCAGTCAAGGTGTTTTACCATCAAATGTGGGTGGTTTCAGTTTAAATTTTGAGGGTATTGACTCGCTTCCTTCCATGTTTCCTATTTCAGGGATGTTCTGATTTGCAACTTGGTTTTGCTAATTCAAGTGGCCGCGTCGTTAGTGAAATTATTTGTTCTTGCAGCCTCATAACATCTTTTTCAATTTTTACCAATTTACTGTTCAACCTTTGCCAACTGTTTTTACCTGTTCAGTGAAATGTTCCTTCAATGCAATGGAGTCTTCCATTAATCTTTGTTCTAGCGTGGCTGTATTTTCATTCTACTTTTCTTCCATTTTCGCAGCATTTTCACTGTCACTTCTAGTTTAGCCGACTTCTCTTCCATACCGGTTTTAAAATCTTTAAGGAAATTCATTAAAGTTTCTGCGTCCCTTTTACTTTGATTTCTTGCAACAGGCAATTACAAACTACTCAAATGTCTTTAGACTTGTGTTTTTTTTTTTAATTAATCACTATACACCCAACACAGCTTGACATCGGTGTAGCTGGCTACTGTTAACGCGTTCACCAATTTAGAACAAGTAATAACAAAAGTTTTTATTATTCACTATTGACAAGTTTAATTAACAGTATATGTCTTATTTATAGATGTTTTCAGTCCAATTAACAATGAAGCACTACTACACTAATGTTATTTATAAGCACTAATATTTTCTTAAACGAATTTCTGAACCATGAATTTTCTTAACAACACTAACACTACCATAATTTATTTATTACCCTGTTGTCTATGTATGGTACAAGCCGGTGGTACAATATACACGTTCACATAACACAAATTTATATTTACTATAGGACTTTCAAATCGTAATAACCAACTAACTATACACGAAATGATTTATATACGACATTTGGATATAGACTAACTGATGTACACTCATCACCGATCTTATATATGCCCTAAGATTAACTAAATGATTCGTAGTCTGATGTTTGCTTGAATGTTCTAGACTTCTGTAGAATACACTTCGTTATGCATCTTGCGTGTTTGACGGGTTGCCTAATAGTTCGTAACAATACTTCTGACATTCTACCCTCCGTCTTGCAAAATGTTCTTGACTTTTTTCTAAACTTTCCGATCACATCCTCCGAAGTAGTCTTCTCTCGGAGAACCGAATGAGGGACTATTTTAACTCCGGATTCGTTTACACTAAATAATGCCATTATCTTAAATAACAGTTTACGTACGCGGTGTACTTGAGCGGCGTCGCCGTTGATCAATGCAGTTAGCGTAAGGCTACAGATTCCAAGATCCTGGGTTCGAATCCCGACACGGCCGACTGTTTGAAAAATGGCAGGTGAGCATTTTTCACAAAAATTACGCCCTCGTTCGTATGAGAGGTTAAATGGAGGTCTCGTGTGTGAGTGTTGTCACGCACCCTAAAGATCCCTACCTTGTCTGAAACGGCAAGGGTTCGGCAAAATTCTAAATTTCCAGGCAACAAAAAACTCGCCTCCTGGCTAATGTACTACCTTCGGGTGGAGCATTAGAAATGTAAATGCACGGTGTACTTTGGAAATAATGTGGTGGTATCTTGTTGCCTTCCACACTGCAGTTGTGTGTCTTAGAACGACATACCGACTCTTATGGACTCTGCCGTAAAAGCTGCTGCCCTTTTTCGGGGACTTGGCTTAGTCAGGTTCCTTGATCCTAGTAATTTCGTCAGATCTTTAGTTCGGCTCTTTAGTTCACTGAAACCATCAAGCCATTCCACCCGTTCTAGTAATCTAGAACTTTGTTAAGGTGCAGTTCCGTTCAGAACGTATTTTTTTATAATTTCCGTGAATTTTTGCACTGATCCTCGTTTACTGACAGGTTTGTTTGTTTGGATATCACTTTAACACTTCTTTTCCAACAACAAATATATCAAAATCTATTTAGCGTCGTCCGTTGCTTCTATTAAATTTTCTGCAATTCACGGTACAAAGTTTTGTCGAATTTTTTTTTAGGAAAACAAACAAAAGTGTGGAAAACACTGTTTGGTTTCAAATTTTCACGCAAAGCACATTCTTTTACAAGAATTTTTTAAATGATTTTGCCAATCATATAAATTTGAAAGCGTACTGACGTCACATAGGCGGTTTCCATTGCTTCACATCAATTCAGTAGTTCGTTTTCTATACTGTTCGAAATAGGAAATGATTTTTATTTTTTCTAAGTGATTATGAAAAGCAATCTCTTAGGTCACGATTTAAAAATAAAAACCAAATTATAGCTTCATCTGCGTATTAATCGATATGGGGTCACCGAATGTTGGAATAATCCAATAAATGAAGTTTAACAATTTGCATGGAGGTGGTTGTACTTTATAGAAAGTCGCGGGTTTGCTGCTTGATGGGTATATTCAATTACACATGCGTCAAAAAGCTATTTCTGTGTGAGACAGCAACAGCACGATTGCGTTCATCGCTGCTTTAGTCATTTAGTGTTAGTGTAGTGTACGTCTTGGTTCTCCTGTTTAGTTTGTTAATCGCATTTGTATATATTACACACACCTCCAATTTTGGACGGAACGAAAGTACTTTTGTTTGTTAGTAGCGTACAGATGTTAGTTTTTAAATACTTAATTGCATATAATTATTTACTGTACATAATTCGTTATGTAAACTTAAAACACTTGGGGTTGGGACTAAGTTTTTAACAATCTTATAACTAAACGGTTACTAACAATGAATGAAGGATTTATAAATAGCAAAGGTCTTTGTAGAAAATTTTACATTGGGACCTGTTTAAGTTTAGTGACATCATTCTTGAGCATTCACCATAACCTACAATAAGTTTGTTGTGTCCAGCTTTTTTATATTTACAGTGAAGTGGCACTTTTAGAAAGGACTAAAGGATTACTATGAAGCATTATGTAGGTGAGTAATTTATAGTTACGTTATGGTAATTTTAAGTTTTTTCCGTGAACGGAAATTTATTTTATGATTAACCGATTTGTCATACGTGCGTCCTACGTTTATATTGTGCTGTTATTTAGTGCTTGGAAATAGATAGATAACATAAAACCAGTCCAGTATTACCGATAGGATTGTAATTCTTCTGACTTTTCGGTAGTTATCGCATGTTCCGCGTTTCGCTGTCAAATGCCGGTATTGGTGGTGTTGTTTTGAGGTTCCTATCGATTTTTAATTTCAAACGGGATATTTGATTAAAACCAACCATCGAAAAATTCCCCCGTTGTATAAATACATCATTTGCAAAAATCTAATTTAGAAAAGTACGTATTATTGTCAATTTAGGATCGCTTTCTAATGAAATCGCGCAATGTAAAGCGTCGATCACATGATTCGCACGTGTATTGTTTTCTTTCTTTTGCTTTATATAAAAGCCTCATAAAAATGACCCATCTGAACTGGATGTGAGGTATGTTTAACGGTAATATTGAAAGATGCCGCCCGGAAGTATGTTTGTAATACATACATAATTTTTCCCCGATATATTTTGTTCATTTCAACTAGAACCGAATTGAAACCTTAAAATTGATTTAATTTTATAAAGAAAATATATTTTTATCTAGGTATATAAAGTGTAAAAAATAAAAATCGAGTTAGTTACTAGATATTAGTAGATACTTAATCGAGCAAAGTTTATCTTTATTTTGTCTGCAAATAGTTTGTTTTGGGCTTAGACACTTTATTTCATCCAAATTGCTGTCTTTAGGCATTTATTCCAGCAAATACACATGTTGTTTTCATATTAAATACAAATAGTTTCCAATTTTTGTACATACAAAATATATATCAGAAGGTGAATTATGCGCAGTAAAAAATATATGAGCTGTACTTTTTATTTATGTGGACTTCTTTTGAAATCTTAGACAATTCGTCTTGTTCATTTACTAATCATTAGATTTTTCCCTATCGCGAATACATATTTCAAGAAGAATTTTATAATTTGCATCTTTGAATTTTACGAATTTGCGAACGGTGTCTGGCTCAATTGGTCAAAAATATGATAGGATTGCGACAACATGTGATTTCTATGTCTGTCAAGAATATTTGGTAGACTGGTAGAGTGTGCCAGAGATTTTGTAGTCTGCCAGCGATTTCTTAGGTCTGCTGAAGTTTTCCAGAGTCTGCCCGAGATTTCCTATGTAGCTGTGAGTGGGAAAAGATCCTAAGTATCAGATGTCCTTAATGTGATTTATTGATCTACATACTTCTTTTTTACATTATTCTTGTCTTTGCTATAGTAAAAACCAACTTTTAAATACAGTGCAGGTGGATTATAGTGATATATTTACAATGGGTAAACAATTAGAGGCATTGTTAGTTCAATACGACACCGATCCGTATTTAATTGTTAAATAATTTAGCACCTTGTGAAGAAAATTCACAGTGAAAAACCAATACAATCATTCATTGGCCACTTAATTTTCACATGAGTAATAAATTGCGACTGTTATTTTATGCAAGTGGTATTTGTAACCAACCAACTTCAAAAACTTGCATTTGATATAATTAAGACAATTTTTTTATTCAACCACTTGTTTAATTAAAATTTAATATAAACCTTATAAACATATTTACAACAATTTACATTTACTTGGCTTACCTAACAATCTTCTTCTCAAACTATTTTAAGAGGTTTTTCTTTAAAGTAGGGCTGCGTTTATTAAACGCTTGTTAAAAGTTTAATCGCAATGGAAACTAAGGTTAAACATTTAAATGAATAATTTATACTAGCTGGTATTGGAAATGCAAAAATATCCCAATTTTTCACTAAATTGTTTAACGTGCATAAATCATGAATTTAAACATTCTTTTGTATTGTTTTTATTATGAAATGAGAAACATTCAATTGAATATTTAATTATAGCAAAAATATTAGATAAATTACATTTTTGCATATTACCAATTCAATTTCTAACCATGGAAACTGCTGTAGCGCAAATACTCGACTCATCTTATTATATGGAGGAAACAATTAAAAATGGCCAATGTCATTCAGAAGAGTACCGCTTGAACTCGTTTGTCTGAATTTCAATTTCATTTATACCCTTATGAGGCGGGAATACGAAATTTTGAAAAATCCTATAAGTCGTATGATTGTCAGCTGCTGAAATATTCGAATTGTGGAAATGAATGCTATTTCGTAGTCATTCATAGCCGTTTGTGTCACTTTCCATTTTGTTATATCCTCAGGGGGACAGAAGTATCAAACTGAAAAGTCCTTCAAGTGGAAAATATGTAAATTTTTTTAATTTTGAATTTTGCAAATGAGTGCTGCTTCCTAATCTTTTGTACCCATTTGCACCATTTTTGATTTTGTTTGTACTCTCATAAGGGTGTAAAAAGGAAATTTTAAAAATCCTACAATAGGTAAGCTTTTCAATTTTTGAGACAATCAAATTCTGCAAGTTAATGCTGCTTCGTAATCGTTAGCATGCATTTGTACCACTTTTAGTTTTGTTTGTACCCTCATGGGAACTGAAATACGAAACTGAAAATCCTACAAGTGGTAAGTTTGTTAATTTTTGACGTATTTGAATTCTACAAACGGGTGCTGTTTAGTAATCGTTTTCATACATTTATGCCACTTTTGATTTCGTTTGTACCTTCTTGCCACCAAAATAAAAAAACTGAAAAATACCGTGAGTAGTAAGTTGATTAGCTTTTGAGATATTTGAATTTTGCAGAAGGGAGCTGTTTCATGATTTTTTGTACCTGTTTGTACCACTTCTCTTTTCATCTGTATCTTCTTTCTGTAATTCTTAAAAATCTGTATAGTTTTTTACTTTTTTGCTGTTATGAATATAAAATCTTTTATATAAGTAAATTTAGCAAAAGGAAAATTGGGCAAAAGTTTATCTAGCTGAATATGTTTTTTTTTTGTTTAAATACATAATATTCTTCTTTCTTTTTATTGGGAATAAAATTATCTCGAGGTAGATATATCAAAGTACATATATGTTGAAATAGATAACATTTAAACGATATTTTAATTCTAGCCTTTTGTTCTTCAACTAAAAAAAAATGTAAACCTAACAGATTACATGGATAAGTAAAAAGCACATATATACAAATAATAAAATTTTCTTTATTTAACTTATTACTACGAACAAGAAAGTGCACATAGTAACAAAGTCATCGATTTGCTGGATGCTTTCTGATAAAAGTAGGCTCCTACTGATCAGTTACCACGGATGTCACGTATCTCAATCTTATGATTTCGAATGCACTCCAGCTGACCTTGGAAATAATCATGTTACAACAAAAATGACAACTACTGTCACACGTAATAAAATATGCACTCGTAGCTTTATGCTTAGCATAAATTATATTAACAATTTACTTAAGAAAACAGTCTTAGACTGTTGTTAATGTTTTTGAGCTGTAACATAAACACCACAACAGGTTAAGAGATTGAGAGTAGAGCAAATGGTTTGTCGATTAACTGGGAACCACAACAATATATAATTCAGATTCAGCAAAGTTCAGCTATTTATAAAGATATAGCAAAAATGTTTTTAAAAAAATTGATATAGATAGTAACCACGCTGATTTGAGCGATTCGTCTAATTTAGTAACATCAATACAAACTGACTATGAATTTGAATATATTGATATTTTCTCAGAAATTTCTCTATCAAACAAGGAATTTGAGATCAATACTATACTGTATGTCATTATTACAATTTGTATATTGGTAGAATAATAGAAGTTAATGCTAATGAGTGTCTCATTAAGTTTCCAAAAGAAAATCTGGATAAATACAAATAACCAAAATGGAGACATACAAAAGGTTGCTGTTAAATTTATATTTCATGGCACTTTAAATTTAAGTAACACCCCATTTAAGCTTCGAAGGACTGATACATTACTAATTATAGACAAATATAAGAGATTGAAGCAAACAATGTGATGAATATCTATTGCATTCGTCTAAAACTTAAAAACCAAAAATAGGTGCTTTAATAATTCCTAACTTTTTTTGTCATTATAAATATTCAAACATACCTATTTAATTTCAAACGATACACACTGATGAACAGGGTGGCGTGAATATTCACGTTAGTGAAGCTAGCGGCCACTATCTACTGGCTGCTAAATATGGATACACTTACCAATCTCCATCACTACAAAACCACGCATACTGAACTGAACAAGCATTTCTATTGTTCAATTATGTTTCTTATATTGACCCAATTATCTTTATGCATTTTAAATATAAGGGTGATTGAAACTAAATAACTTTGAGATTCCTATATTATTCTTACGTGTATATTTTTAGCAGTTGCTCTTTTAAATTGAAATACATGTCATTTTCTTAACTTGTGTAAACTGCGCTCTTAAAACTTGTTAGACAGGTAGTGTAGTTATACTAAAACAACACATACTTTTACAGAAACGTGTTCGACCCGGTTCACAAATTTTTTGGAATTTGCGTAATGACACCATAAGTTAATTAAAAAAACTTTTCTTAGCTTCTGTAAGACCCGCGCTCTCAACACTTGGTAGAAAGCTAGTGCAGATATACCAAAACAAAACATACGCTTTACAGAAACGTAGTAGCCCTGGTTCACAAATTTTTTGACATTTGCGTAAGGACAACATAAGCAAATTAAAAATTTTTTCTTAGCTTTTGTAATACCTGCGCTATTGAATCTTGGTAGCAGCTAGTGTAGGTGTACTAAAACAACCCATATTTTTTACAGAAACGTGTTCGCCCCAATTCACTAACTTTTTTGAAATTTGCGTAATGACACCCTAAGAAATTAAAAAAAATTTTCTTAGCTTTTGTAATGCCTGCGCTCTTGAAACTTGGTAGGCAGTTAGTGTAGGTGCACTAGAACAACCCATATCTTTTACAGAAACGTGTTCGCCCCAGTTCACTAACTTTTTTGAAATTTGCGTAATGACACACTAAGAAAATTAAAAAAATTTTTCTTAGCTTTTGTAATGCCTGCGCTCTTGAAACTTGGTAGGCAGCTAGTGTAGGTGTACTAAAACTATCTTTTACTGAAACGTGTTCGCCCCTAATCACTAACTTTTTGGAATGTGCGTAATGACACCATAAAAAAATTTTTCTTAGCTTCTGTAAGACTTGCGCTCTTGAAACTTAGTAGGCAGCTAGTGTAGGTGTATAAAACAAAATATACTTTTTACAGAAAGGTGTTCACCTCTGTTCACTAACTTTTTTGGAATTTGCGTAGTGACACCATAAGAAAATTAAAAAAAAATTTCTTAGCTTTTGTAATACCTGTGCTCTTGAAACTTGGTAGGCAGTTCGTGTAGGTGTACTAAAGCAACCCATATCTTTTACAGAAACGTGTTCGCCCCGGTTCACTAACTTTTTTGGAATTTGCATAATGACACCATAATAAAATCAAAAAATATTTTTCTTAGCTTCTGTAAGACTTGCGTTCTCGAAACTTGGTAGAAAGCTAGTGTAGATGTACTAAAACAAAACATACCTTTTACAGAAACGTGTTCGCCCCGGTTCACTAATTTTTTTGTAATTTGCTTAATGACACCATAAGAAAATTTAAAAAAATTTATCTTAACTTTTGTAATACCTGCGCTCTTGAAACTTGTTATGCAGCTAGTGTAGGTATACTAAAACAAAACATATCATTTTCAGAAACGTGTTCGCCATGGTTCACAAATTTTTTTGAATTTGCGTAATGACACCCTAAGAAAATTAACAAAAATTTTTATTAGCTTTTTGTAAGACCTGTGCTCTAGAATCTTGGTGGAAAGCTAGTGTAGGTGTACCAAAACAACACATACCTTTTACAGAAACGTGTTCACCCCGGTTCACTAACTTTTTTGGAATTTTTGTAATGACATCATAAGAAAATTAAAAAAAATTCTTCCTAGCTTCTGCAATACCTGCACTCTTAAAACTTAGTAGGCAGCTAGTATAGGTGTACTAAAACAACCCATATCTTTTACAGAAACGTGTTCGCCCCGGTTCAAAAGCTAAAAAAAATTTTTTATTAGCGTAAGTTGTCCTTTTGCAAATTCCAAAAAATTTGTGGACCGGGGCGAACACGTTTCTGTAAAAAGCATGTTATGTTTTAGTACACTAGCTGCCTACCAAGTTTCAAGAGCGCAGTTATTGCAAAAGCTAAGAAAAAGATTTTTAATTTCTTATGGTGTCATTACGCAAATTCCAAAAAAAGTTAGTGAACCGGGGCGAACACGTTTCTGTATATGATATGGCTTGTTTTAGTACACGTACACTAACTGCCTACCAAATTTAAAGAGCGCAGGTATTAGAAAAACTAAGAAAATTTTTTAAAAATTTGTTTAAGTTGTCCTTATGCAAATTCCAAAAAATTTGTGAACCGGTGTGAACACGTTTCTGTAAAAGGTATGTGTTATTTTGGTACCAAGTTTCAAGAACGCAGGTCTTACAGAAGCTAAGAAAATAAATTTTAATTTTCTTATGGTGTCATTACACAAATTCCTAAAAATTTGAGAACCAGGTCGAACACGTATCTGTAAAAGCTATGTGTTTTTTTAGTACACCTACACTAGCTGCCTATCAAGTTTCAAGAGCGCATGTCTTACAGAAACCAAGAAACAAATTTTTTAATTTTCTTATGGTGTCATTATGCAAATTTCAAGAAAGTTAATGAACCGGGACGAACACATTTTTGTAAAAGATGTTGGTTGTATTAGTACACCTACACTAACTGCCTACCAAGTTTCAAGAGCGCAGGTATTACAAAAACTAAGAAAAACGTTTTTTAATTTGTTTAAGTTGTCCTTACGCAAATTCCAAATAATTTGTGAACCGGGCGAACACGTTTCTGTAAAAGGTATGTGTTGTTTTAGTACACGTACTCTAGCTACCTACCTAGTTTCAAGAGCGCAGGTCTTACAGAAGCTATGAAGAAAATTTTTTAATTTTCTTATGGTGTCATTACGCATATTTCAAAAAAGTTAGTAAACTGGGATAAACACGTTTTTGTAAAAAGTATGTGTTGTTTTGGTACACCTACACTAGCTCTCCACCAAGTTTCGAGAGCGCAGGTCTTACAGAAGCTAAGAAAATTTTTTTTAATTTTCTTATGGTGTTATTAGGGAAATTCAAAAAAATTTGTGAACCAGGCCGAAAACGTTTCTGAAAATGGTATGTGTTGTTTTTGTACACCTACACCAACTGCCAACCAAGTTTCAAGAGCGCAGGTCTTATAGAAGCTAAGAAAAAATTATTAAATTTTCTTATGATGTCATTATGCAATTTCCATAAAATTTGTGAACCGGGTCGAATACGTTTCTGTAAAAGTAAGTGTTACTTTAGTGTACCTACCTACACTAGCTGTCTAACAAGTTTCAAGAGCGCAGGTTTTGCATAATTTAAGAAAATGACATGTATTTCAATTTAAAAGAGCAACTGCTTAAAATATACACGTAAGAATAATATAGGAATCGCAAAGTTATTTAATTTCAATTACCCTTAGATTTAAAATGCGTAAAGATAATTGGGTCAATATATGAAACATAATTGAACAATAGAAATGCTTGTTCAGTTCAGTAGGCGTGGTTTTGTAGTGATGGAGATTGGTAAGTGTATCCATATTTAGCGGCCGATAGATAGTGGCCGCTAGCTTCACTAACGTGGAATAACATCAGTGAAGTTACCGGCCGTTACGAAGCGGCCGCTAAATTTGAACACGCCTCCTCTCTGTAAGGCCACGCATACTACCCTCTCCATGCATTATAGGTGTAGCCTTATTAATCAGTACATTTTGTACGCTATTTCAGTCTGCTTTATATTCTTTATGGATTATTAATATCTTCTCAATTTTTCAATTACAGAAATACCATTCTGCAGTACCTATATATGACAATAAAAGAATAATATCAGTAGAAAGTAATTATTTTATTAAAATTCGTTATTTACATTGCAGAAGGAAATATTTTATGCATAAGTACACATAAAGCCCGACATTACAATTAAAAGTTAACGTTTTTTAAAACATTTTTAAACATATATAAAATAATTTTTCCAAACAAAGTTCCACGTTTGTATATAACATATTTTGAAAAAACGTACCTAAGAAATTGCTAACAAAACCACATCTTTTGAATATTCACCATAATGTTTATATAAAATTGATCAGTTATTACTTTAGGCCTTCCAATAAAACATAATATTCCTAAAAACGGATTTGAAAATTTACTCCTCTGCCGAACACTTCTATAATACGGTTCAATAGTATCACTAAAAAATGCTTTTTTTATACCTTACACAAGACTTCAGCTTTTTAAAAATTTTTAGCAATTAGCTTAGATCCTCCAAAATAAATTAATTTTTCGTAAGAACGGATTTTGGAATAAACTACTTCAGTCAAACAGTTATATAACACAGTACAACAATTTCACTAAAAAAACAATTTTGTTAATATGTTCTATACAACCTTCGCTCTTCAAAATTTGTCAGTAATTAGCAAAGGCCTACCTACATAACATATATTTTTCTTAAAAACGGATTTTGGAATTTACTAACTCAACCAGACAGTTATATAACACGGTACAACAGTTTCACTAAAGAACATTTTTCATAATATCTTCTATACGACCTTCGCTCTTCAAAATTTGTCAGTAATTAGCATAGGCCTACCTACATAACATATATTTTTCTTAGGAACGGATTTTTGAATTTACTACCTCTACCAGACAGTTATATAACGCGGTACAACAGTTTCACTAAAAAAACATTTTTTATAATATTTCTATACGACCTTCGCTCTTCAAAATTTGTCAGTAATTAGCAAAGGCCTACCTACATAACATATATTTTTCTTAAGAACGGATTTTGGAATTTACTACCTCAACCAGACAGTTATATAACACGGTACAACATTTTCACTAAAAAACATTTTTTTTTAATATCTTCTATACGACCTTCGCTCTTCAAAGTTTGTCAGTAATTAGCATAGACCTACCTACATAACATATATTTTTCTTAAGAACGGATTTTGGAATTTACTACCTCTACCAGACAGTTATATAACACGGTACAACAGTTTCACTAAAAAACATTTTTTATAATATCTTCTATACGACCTTCGCTCTTCAAAATTTGTCAGTAATTAGCATAGGCCTACCTACTTAACATATATGTTTCTTACAAACGGATTTTGGAATTTACTACCTCTACCAGACAGTTATATAACACGGTACAACAGTTTCACTAAAAAACATTTTTTATAATATCTTCTATACGACCTTCGCTCTTCAAAATTTGTCAGTAATTAACATAGGCCTACCTACATAACATATATTTTTCTTAAGATCGGATTTTGGAATTTACTACCTCAACCAGACAGTTATATAACACGGTACAACAGTTTCACTAAAAAAACATTTTTTTTAATATCTTCTATACGACCTTCGCTCTTCAAAATTTGTCAGTAATTAGCATAGGCCTACCTACATAACATATATTTTTCTTAAGAACGGATTTTGGAATTTACTACTTCAACCAGACAGTTATATAACGCGGTACAACAGTTTCACTAAAAACATTTTTTATAATATCTTCTATACGACCTTCGCTCTTCAAAATTTGTCAGTAATTAACATAGGCCTACCTACATAACATATATTTTTCTTAAGAACGGATTTTGGAATTTACTACCTCTACCAGACAGTTATATAACGCGGTACCACAGTTTCACTAAAAAAATTTTTATAATATCTTCTATACGACCTTCGCTCTTCAAAATTTGTCAGTAATTAGCATAGGCCTACCTACATAACATATATTTTTCTTACAAACGGATTTTGGAATTTACTACCTCTACCAGACAGTTATATAACGCGGTACAACAGTTTCACTAAAAACATTTTTTATAATATCTTCTATACGACCTTCGCTCTTCAAAATTTGTCAGTAATTAGCATAGGCCTACCTACATAACATATATTTTTCTTAAGAACGGATTTTGGAATTTACTACCTCAACCAGACAGTTATATAACACGGTACAACAATTTCACTAAAAAAATTTTTTTAATATCTTCTATACGACCTTCGCTCTTCAAAATTTGTCAGTAATTAGCATAGGCCTACCTACATAACATATATTTTTCTTAAGAACGGATTTTGGAATTTACTACCTCAACCAGACAGTTATATAACACGGTACAACAGTTTCATTAAAAACATTTTTTTAATATCTTCTATACGACCTTCGCTCTTCAAAATTTGTCAGTAATTAACATAGGCCTACCTACATAACATATATTTTTCTTAAGAACGGATTTTGGAATTTACTACCTCAACCAGACAGTTATATAACACGGTACAACAGTTTCATTAAAAAACATTTTTTTAATATCTTCTATACGACTTTCGCTCTTCAAAATTTGTCAGTAATTAGCATAGGCCTACCTACATATCATATATTTTTCTTAAGAACGGATTTTTGAATTTACTACCTCTACCAGACAGTTATATAACGCGGTACAACAGTTTCACTAAAAAAACATTTTTTATAATATTTCTATACGACCTTCGCTCTTCAAAATTTGTCAGTAATAAACATAGGCCTACCTACATAACATATATTTTTCTTAAGAACGGATTTTGGAATTTACTACCTCAACCAGACAGTTATATAACACGGTACAACAGTTTCACTAAAAACATTTTCTATAATATCTTTTATACGACCTTCGCTCTTCAAAATTTGTCAGTAATTAGCATATGCCTACCTACATAACATATATTTTTCTTAAGAACGGATTTTGGAATTTACTACTTCAACCAGACAGTTATATAACGCGGTACAACAGTTTCACTAAAAAAACATTTTTTATAATATCTTCTATACGACCTTCGCTCTTCAAAATTTGTCAGTAATTAGCATAGGCCTACCTACATAACATATATTTTCTTAAGAACGGATTTTGAATTTACTACCTCAACCAGACAGTTATATAACACGGTACAACAGTTTCACTAAAAACATTTTTTAATATCTTTATACGACCTTCGCTCTTCAAAATTTGTCAGTAATTAGCATAGGCCTACCTACATAACATATATTTTTCTTACAAACGGATTTTGGAATTTACTACCTCTACCAGACAGTTATTTAACGCGGTACAACAGTTTCACTAAAAAACATTTTTTATAATATCTTCTATACGACCTTCGCTCTTCAAAATTTGTCAGTAATTAACATAGGCCTACCTACATAACATATATTTTTCTTAAGATCGGATTTTGGAATTTACTACCTCAACCAGACAGTTATATAACACGGTACAACAGTTTCACTAAAAAACATTTTCTATAATATCTTTTATACGACCTTCGCTCTTCAAAATTTGTCAGTAATTAGCATATGCCTACCTACATAACATATATTTTTCTTACGAACGGATTTTGGAATTTACTACCTCTACCAGACAGTTATATAACGCGGTACCACAGTTTCACTAAAAAAAATTTTTTAATATCTACTATACGACTTTCGCTCTTCAAAATTTGTCAGTAATTAGCATAGGCCTACCTACATAACATATATTTTTCTTAAGAACGGATTTTGGAATTTACTACCTCAACCAGACAGTTATATAACACGGTACAACAATTTCACTAAAAAACAATTTTTTTAATATCTTCTATACGACCTTCGCTCTTCAAAATTTGTCAGTAATTAGCATAGGCCTACCTACATAACATATATTTTTCTTAAGATCGGATTTTGGAATTTACTACCTCAACCAGACAGTTATATAACACGGTACAACAGTTTCACTAAAAACATTTTTATAATATTTCTATACGACCTTCGCTCTTCAAAATTTGTCAGTAATATACATAGGCCTACCTACATAACATATATTTTTCTTAAGAACGGATTTTGGAATTTACTACCTCAACCAGACAGTTATATAAAACCGGTACAACAGTTTCACTAAAAACATTTTTTAATATCTTCTATACGACCTTCGCTCTTCAAAATTTGTCAGTAATTAGCATAGGCCTACCTACATAACATATATTTTTCTTAAGAACGGATTTTGGAATTTACTACCTCAACCAGACAGTTATATAACCGGTACAACAGTTTCACTAAAAACATTTTTTAATATCTTCTATACGACCTTCGCTCTTCAAAATTTGTCAGTAATTAGATAGGCCTACCTACATAACATATATTTTCTTAAGAACGGATTTTGGAATTTACTACCTCTACCAGACAGTTATATAACCGGTACAACAGTTTCACTAAAAACATTTTTTAATATCTTCTATACGACCTTCGCTCTTCAAAATTTGTCAGTAATTAACATAGGCCTACCTACATAACATATATTTTTCTTAAGAACGAATTTTGGAATTTACTACTTCAACCAGACAGTTATATAACGCGGTACAACAGTTTCACTAAAAAAACATTTTTTATAATATCTTCTATACGACCTTCGCTCTTCAAAATTTGTCAGTAATTAACATAGGCCTACCTACATAACATATATTTTCTTAAGAACGGATTTTGGAATTTACTACCTCAACCAGACAGTTATATAACGCGGTACAACAGTTTCACTAAAAAAACATTTTTTATAATATCTTCTATACGACCTTCGCTCTTCAAAATTTGTCAGTAATTAGCATAGGCCTACCTACATAACATATATTTTTCTTACAAACGGATTTTGGAATTTACTACCTCTACCAGACAGTTATTTAACGCGGTACAACAGTTTCACTAAAAAACATTTTTATAATATCTTCTATACGACCTTCGCTCTTCAAAATTTGTCAGTAATTAACATAGGCCTACCTACATAACATATATTTTTCTTAAGAACGGATTTTGGAATTTACTACTTCAACCAGACAGTTATATAACACGGTACAACAGTTTCACTAAAAAACATTTTTATAATATCTTCTATACGACCTTCGCTCTTCAAAATTTGTCAGTAATTAACATAGGCCTACCTACATAACATATATTTTTCTTAAGAACGGATTTTGGAATTTACTACTTCAACCAGACAGTTATATAACGCGGTACAACAGTTTCACTAAAAAACATTTTTTTAATATCTTCTATACGACCTTCGCTCTTCAAAATTTGTCAGTAATTAGCATAGGCCTACCTACATAACATATATTTTTCTTAAGAACGGATTTTGGAATTTACTACCTCAACCAGACAGTTATATAACACGGTACAACAGTTTCACTAAAAAAACATTTTTTTTAATATCTTCTATACGACCTTCGCTCTTCAAAATTTGTCAGTAATTAGCATAGGCCTACCTACATAACATATATTTTTCTTAAGAACGGATTTTGGAATTTACTACCTCAACCAGACAGTTATATAACACGGTACAACAGTTTCACTAAAAAAATTTTTTAATATCTTCTATACGACCTTCGCTCTTCAAAATTTGTCAGTAATTAACATAGGCCTACCTACATAACATATATTTTACTTAAGAACGGATTTTGGAATTTACCACCTCTACCAGACAGTTATATAACGCGGTACCACAGTTTCACTAAAAAAATTTTTTTAATATCTACTATACGACTTTCGCTCTTCAAAATTTGTCAGTAATTAGCATAGGCCTACCAATAACATATATTTTTCTTAAGAACGGATTTTGGAATTTACTACCTCAACCAGACAGTTATATAACCGGTACAACAGTTTTAAAAAACATTTTTTTTAATATCTTCTATACGACCTTCGCTCTTCAAAATTTGTCAGTAATTACATAGGCCTACCACATAACATATATTTTTCTTAAGAACGGATTTTGGAATTTACTACCTCAACCAGACAGTTATATAACACGGTACAACAGTTTCACTAAAAACATTTTTTAATATCTTCTATACGACCTTCGCTCTTCAAAATTTGTCAGTAATTACAGCCTACCTACATAACATATATTTTCTTAAGAACGGATTTTGAATTTACTACCTCACCAGACAGTTATATAACACGGTACAACAGTTTCACTAAAAACATTTTTTAATATCTTCTATACGACCCCTTCAAAATTTGTCAGTAAAGCATAGGCCTACCTACATAACATATATTTTCTTAAGACGGATTTTGGAATTTACTACCTCAACCAGACAGTTATATAACACGGTACAACATTTCACTAAAACATTTTTTAATATCTTCTATACGACCTTCGCTCTTCAAAATTTGTCAGTAATTAGCATAGGCCTACCTACATAACATATATTTTCTTAAGAACGGATTTTGAATTTACTACCTCAACCAGACAGTTATATAACAGGTACAACAGTTTCACTAAAAACATTTTTTATCTTCTATACGACCTTCGCTCTTCAAAATTTGTCAGTAATTAACATAGGCCTACCTACATAACATATATTTTTCTTAAGATCGGATTTTGGAATTTACTACCTCAACCAGACAGTTATATAACACGGTACAACAGTTTCACTTAAAAACATTTTCTATAATATCTTTTATACGACCTTCGCTCTTCAAAATTTGTCAGTAATTAGCATAGGCCTACCTACATAACATATATTTTTCTTAAGAACGGATTTTGGAATTTACTACCTCAACCAGACAGTTATATAACACGGTACAACAGTTTCACTAAAAAAACATTTTTTATAATATCTTCTATACGACCTTCGCTCTTCAAAATTTGTCAGTAATTAACATAGGCCTACCTACATAACATATATTTTTCTTAAGAACGGATTTTGGAATTTACTACCTCAACCAGACAGTTATATAACACGGTACAACAGTTTCACTAAAAAACATTTTTTAATATCTTCTATACGACCTTCGCTCTTCAAAATTTGTCAGTAATTAGCATAGGCCTACCTACATAACATATATTTTTCTTAAGAACGGATTTTGGAATTTACTACCTCAACCAGACAGTTATATAACACGGTACAACAATTTCACTAAAAAAACAATTTTTTTAATATCTTCTATACGACCTTCGCTCTTCAAAATTTGTCAGTAATTAGCATAGGCCTACCTACATAACATATATTTTTCTTAAGAACGGATTTTGGAATTTACTACCTCAACCAGACAGTTATATAACACGGTACAACAGTTTCACTAAAAACTTTTTTAATATCTTCTATACGACCTTCGCTCTTCAAAATTTGCCAATAATTAGCATAGGCCTACCTACATAACATATATTTTCTTAAGAACGGATTTTGGAATTTACTACCTCTACCAGACAGTTATATAACACGGTACAACAGTTTCACTAAAAAACATTTTTTATAATATCTTCTATACGACCTTCGCTCTTCAAAATTTGTCAGTAATTAACATAGGCCTACCTACATAACATATATTTTTCTTAAGAACGGATTTTGGAATTTACTACCTCAACCAGACAGTTATATAACACGGTACAACAGTTTCACTAAAAAAATTTTTTAATATCTTCTATACGACCTTCGCTCTTCAAAATTTGTCAGTAATTAGCATAGGCCTACCTACATAACATATATTTTTCTTAAGAACGGATTTTGGAATTTACTACCTCAACCAGACAGTTATATAACACGGTACAACAGTTTCACTAAAAACATTTTTTTAATATCTTCTATACGACCTTCGCTCTTCAAAATTTGTCAGTAATTAGCATAGGCCTACCTACATAACATATATTTTTCTTAAGAACGGATTTTGGAATTTACTACCTCTACCAGACAGTTATATAACACGGTACAACAGTTTCACTAAAAAACATTTTTTTAATATCTTCTATACGACCTTCGCTCTTCAAAATTTGTCAGTAATTAGCATAGGCCTACCTACATAACATATATTTTTCTTAAGAACGGATTTTGGAATTTACTACCTCAACCAGACAGTTATATAACACGGTACAACAGTTTCACTAAAAAACATTTTTTTAATATCTTCTATACGACCTTCGCTCTTCAAAATTTGTCAGTAATTAGCATATGGCCTACCTACATAACATATATTTTTCTTAAGAACGGATTTTGGAATTTACTACCTCAACCAGACAGTTATATAACACGGTACAACAGTTTCACTAAAAAAATTTTTTTAATATCTTCTATACGACCTTCGCTCTTCAAAATTTGTCAGTAATAAACATAGGCCTACCTACATAACATATATTTTTCTTAAGAACGAATTTTGGAATTTACTACCTCAACCAGACAGTTATATAACACGGTACAACATTTTCACTAAAAAACATTTTTTTTTAATATCTTCTATACGACCTTCGCTCTTCAAAGTTTGTCAGTAATTAGCATAGACCTACCTACATAACATATATTTTTCTTAAGAACGGATTTTGGAATTTACTACCTCAACCAGACAGTTATATAACACGCTACAACAGTTTCACTAAAAAAACATTTTTTATAATATCTTCTATACGACCTTCGCTCTTCAAAATTTGTCAGTAATTAGTATAGGCCTACCTAGATAACATATATTTTTCTTAAGAACGGATTTTGGAATTTACTACCTCTACCAGACAGTTATATAACACGATACAACAGTTTCACTAAAAAAATTTTTTAATATCTTCTATAAGACCTTCGCTCTTCAAAATTTGTCAGTTATTAGCATAGGCCTACCTACATAACATATAATTTTCTCAAGAGCGGATTTCAAATTTACTACCTCAACCAGACAGTTATATAAAACGGTACAACAGTGCCACAAAAAAATTCTTTTTTTAATATCTTCTATACGACCTTCGCTCTTCAAAATTTGTCAGTAATTAGCATAGGCCTACCTACATAACATATATTTTTCTTAAGAACGGATTTTGGAATTTACTACCTCAACCAGACAGTTATATAACACGGTACAACAGTTTCACTAAAAAACATTTTTTAATATCTTCTATACGACCTTCGCTCTTCAAAATTTGTCAGTAATTAGCATAGGCCTACCTACATAACATATATTTTTCTTAAGAACGGATTTTGGAATTTACTACCTCTACCAGACAGTTATATAACACGGTACAACAGTTTCACTAAAAAACATTTTTTATAATATCTTCTATACGACCTTCGCTCTTCAAAATTTGTCAGTAATTAACATAGGCCTACCTACATAACATATATTTTTCTTAAGATCGGATTTTGGAATTTACTACCTCAACCAGACAGTTATATAACACGGTACAACAGTTTCACTAAAAAACATTTTTTAATATCTTCTATACGACCTTCGCTCTTCAAAATTTGTCAGTAATTAGCATAGGCCTACCTACATAACATATATTTTTCTTAAGAACGGATTTTGGAATTTACTACCTCAACCAGACAGTTATATAACACGGTACAACAGTTTCACTAAAAATCATTTTTATAATATCTTCTATACGACCTTCGCTCTTCAAAATTTGTCAGTAATTAACATAGGCCTACCTACATAACATATATTTTTCTTAAGATCGGATTTTGGAATTTACTACCTCAACCAGACAGTTATATAACACGGTACAACAGTTTCACTAAAAAACATTTTTTAATATCTTCTATACGACTTTCGCTCTTCAAAATTTGTCAGTAATTAGCATAGGCCTACCTACATAACATATATATTTTCTTAAGAACGGATTTTGGAATTTACTACCTCAACCAGACAGTTATATAACACGGTACAACAATTTCACTAAAAAAACAATTTTTTTAATATCTTCTATACGACCTTCGCTCTTCAAAATTTGTCAGTAATTAGCATAGGCCTACCTACATAACATATATTTTTCTTAAGAACGGATTTTGGAATTTACTACCTCAACCAGACAGTTATATAACACGGTACAACAGTTTCACTAAAAAAAACATTTTTTTTAATATCTTCTATACGACCTTCGCTCTTCAAAATTTGTCAGTAATTAACATAGGCCTACCTACATAACATATATTTTTCTTAAGATCGGATTTTGGAATTTACTACCTCAACCAGACAGTTATATAACACGGTACAACAGTTTCACTAAAAAACATTTTCTATAATATCTTCTATACGACCTTCGCTCTTCAAAATTTGTCAGTAATTAACATAGGCCTACCTACATAACATATATTTTTCTTACGAACGGATTTTGGAATTTACTACCTCAACCAGACAGTTATATAACACGGTACAACAGTTTCACTAAAAAACATTTTTTATAATATCTTCTATACGACCTTCGCTCTTCAAAATTTGTCAGTAATTAACATAGGCCTACCTACATAACATATATTTTTCTTAAGAACGGATTTTGGAATTTACTACCTCTACCAGACAGTTATATAACGCGGTACAACAGTTTCACTAAAAAAATTTTTATAATATCTTCTATACGACCTTCGCTCTTCAAAATTTGTCAGTAATTAGCATAGGCCTACCTACATAACATATATTTTTCTTAAGAACGGATTTTGGAATTTACTACCTCTACCAGACAGTTATATAACACGGTACAACAGTTTCACTAAAAAAATTTTTTTAATATCTTCTATACGACCTTCGCTCTTCAAAATTTGTCAGTAATTAGCATAGGCCTACCTACATAACATATATTTTTCTTAAGAACGGATTTTGGAATTTACTACCTCTACCAGACAGTTATATAACACGGTACAACAGTTTCACTAAAAAACATTTTTTAATATCTTCTATACGACCTTCGCTCTTCAAAATTTGTCAGTAATTAGCATAGGCCTACCTACATAACATATATTTTTCTTAAGAACGGATTTTGAATTTACTACCTCACCAGACAGTTATATAACACGGTACAACAGTTTCACTAAAAACATTTTTTTAATATCTTCTATACGACCTTCGCTCTTCAAAATTTGCCAATAATTAGCATAGGCCTACCAACATAACATATATTTTCTTAAGAACGGATTTTGGAATTTACTACCTCTACCAGACAGTTATATAACACGGTACAATATTTTCACTAAAAAACATTTTTATAATATCTTCTATACGACCTTCGCTCTTCAAAATTTGTCAGTAATTAGCATAGGCCTACCTACATAACATATATTTTTCTTAAGAACGGATTTTGGAATTTACTACCTCTACCAGACAGTTATATAACACGGTACAACAGTTTCACTAAAAAAATTTTTTTAATATCTTCTATACGACCTTCGCTCTTGAAAACTTGTCAATAATTAGCATAGGCCTACCTACATAACATATATTTTCTTAAGCACGGATTTTGGAATTTACTACCTCTACCAGACAGTTATATAACACGGTACAACGGTTTCACTAAAAACATTTTTTTAATATTTTCTATACGACCTTCGCTCTTCAAAATTTGTCAGTAATTAGCATAGGCCTACCTACATAACATATATTTTTCTTAAGAACGGATTTTGGAATTTACTACCTCTACCAGACAGTTATATAACACGGTACAACAGTTTCACTAAAAAACATTTTCTATAATATCTTCTATACGACCTTCGCTCTTCAAAATTTGTCAGTAATTAGCATAGGCCTACCTACATAACATATATTTTTCTTACGAACGGATTTTGGAATTTACTACCTCAACCAGACAGTTATATAACACGGTACAACAGTTTCACTAAAAACATTTTTTAATATCTTCTATACGACCTTCGCTCTTCAAAATTTGTCAGTAATTAGCATAGGCCTACCTACATAACATATATTTTTCTTACGAACGGATTTTGGAATTTACTACCTCTACCAGACAGTTATATAACACTGTACAACGGTTTCACTAAAAAAACATTTTCTATAATATCTTCTATACGATCTTCGCTCTTCAAAATTTGTCAGTGTTTAGCATAGGCCTACCTACATAACATATATTTTTCTTAAGAACGGATTTTGGAATGTCATCCTCTACCAAACAGTTATATAACACGGCACAACAGTTCCACTAAAAAAATATTTTTTTTAAATATTTCCTCTACGACCTTCGTTCTTCAAAATTTGTCAGTAACTCTAGCATAGGCCTACCTACATCACATATATTTTTCTTAAGAACGGATTTTGGAATTGTCATACAGTTCCACTAAAAAAATTTTTTTTTAAATATTTCCTCTACGACCTTCACTCCTCAAAATTTGTCAGTAGCTAGCATAGTCCTACCTACATAACATATATTTTTTTTTAAGAACGGATTTTGGAATTTACTACCTCTACAAACAATTATATAACACGGTACAGCAGTTTCACTAAAAAAAACATTGTTTTAAATACCTTCCATACGACCTTCGCTCTTCAAAATTTGTCAGTAATTACTTAAGAGCGTATTTTGGAATGTTCTAGCCCTTCTAGTTATATAACAAGATACAAAAGCTTCAGAGAAAAAAGTTGTTTTTTTCTAATATTAAGAACCTACCTGTTTAGTAAGTACCTTTGTCGCACGTTTTGGAGGGTCAAATAAGTAGGTAGGTATAAGGCGTAGTATAAATGATAATACCTGCTAGACATTATCCAGGTGTAAAACTCCCTTTGGGCTTTCGGTATTGTGGTGGGACAAATTAATTATGAACACTTACTTGCTCATGGACATTAAAGAGAAACATATTTTTGATTCATCGAAAGCAAGGGAAATCAATAGTGGTTTCGGAATGTGATCGGATTTAGGGTAGATATCATAGTGATAGCGCGCAACCATTTCCCGTTGTTATTCCTGTCATCCTTATTATACCTTTAATTATTGAGCGTTGTAGTTTGGTATGTTTAAACTTCTTATGAAGGAAGGTAAACACCTTGTTCGAACATTCAATAGTAGACACATTTCTTGGTATAACTGTAAAATTCAAAATTCAACCCCTTTCTTTGACACTAGGATTAGTGGTCGGTCTGTCGGTCTTTGTGTAAGTTCTATTGAAATTAGAGATATTTTATTTATGAGGGTTGTACTTTAAATTGTCTCCTTAATTTTTTTGGTCAACTTAGATGGACAACTGACATAATTCACTTACTGAATAGGATAACCAACAGTTTATTTTGTAGATATTTATTTTGAAGTGTAAAACGTTTTCTTCAGCATTTGCAATTAGACAATTGTTTGGAATTAGTTGTATTCGTTGATCAATGATTTAATTTCGTAGATTCATTATTGGTGTTTGTGTATTGAGTTAGGCTTTGTTTTTTCGTTAGTCATAATATAATTTAAATGTTCAGTATGTATTAAATGTTCCACTGGTTTACAATCAATCAAGAACCATCTCAAACATTGACACTATCCTGTCATCACACCGATTACCCAAACTAAAACCAATTTGAACGCCAAACCTAGAAAAGATATTGTTCTAAATTCAATCAAATACAGATTATAACGAAACATTCCTTTCGTTAGAAATTGAAAACAAAAATGCCAACTGCGGTAATAAAGAAGATTTAGGTTTAATGCTTCTCGAGAATGTTAAACAAGTCTGTACGATACTTATACATATCCTCAAAGCCCCAACACCATCAGCCGCAAATGTCCTACAATACTTGTTAAACGAAGTTATGAAACATAACAATCCAACACAATTGACAAGCTTTCCGTCATTCAAATCAATGACGGAAACTCATTAAATAAGAAAGTTAAACAAGCTCTAAATCAATTCCCTACAATAACTAATATTAAAGATCAAAAATCAACAAACCAAAACAAATTAGTATGACATGACAGAAAGAGGGGGAGAGGGAGAGTGAGTGGGAGGAAGGGAAGGAGGAAGAGAGAGAGAGAGAGAGACCACCGAAATAATGAACTCAAAAATAAAAGCCAATATTTCAGGCACTGCTTGCATCACACCTTGTCCTTCAGCTATGTTGTTCGATCTTCGGCAATAACACTCAAAAAACTTTCCTCCATTCATCCAAAAAATACCTTTTCATACAAACGGCAGCTAATTCCATTGTTTTAAACCAGTTCAGAACAAATGTAAGTTACCCAGTAAATTGGAGGGTCTGAATTAATCGAAGGTAATTTCATAGATAAACTTGGTTATTAAACTGCTATCATTAAATTATCAAATATGCAAATTTTGTGATTATAATAATTTCTGGTACGAATAATACTAAAATGTAACATTCGAAACACAAATGTAGGATTACTTAACATTGTAATTATTTTAAAGCCAACAAAACGATAACTATGGTGAAATAGCCCTAATCAGCACTACCATGAAGCTCGCAAAGCGATTCTCAAAAGCTAAGATCAGGCAGAACAGTTCATTGTGGGCGAAATCACAGCTGACACGTGCTTTCAAACTGGTCACCAGGTCAAGAATGCCTCGTGATAACCACTAAACGAGAAATTAGGTCGTAACAACATCAGAGGGTACAGTCTAAGATTGCTAAATAAAAGCGTATAATCTAAAGATGAGTTAAAAACGAACAAAAGTTTCACATGAAGAGTAAAACTCTTAATAATACAAGGATTAGAAAATTAAATTGTTACAAGATTTTGATCTTCAAAAATGAATAACTATATTTCCTTCTCCGTGTTACTCAACAACGCCATTTTACTAAAAACAATGTCAAAACTCTACAACATATAATTTTAATAAAACCAAAATGCTTTACGCGCTATATGGTTCAATTCATAATGGATAATATTCCGCATATGTGAAAGTAAAAACAATATTAGGAAACGATAGTTATCGTTGGCAACTTTTACTTAAAAGTAAAAAAAAAATTACTTGTCCTCGCAACTTAAAAAGTCGCTGACATTGAAATTTCGTCGAGCAAATGGTATCAATTTTCAAAATCTGTTCTTAAGAAAAACATATGTTGTGTTGGTGGGCCCATGCTAATTACTGTCCAATTTTGAAGAGCGAAGGTCGTATAGAAGATATTATAAAAAATGTTTTTTTAGTGAAACTGTTGTACCGCGTTATATAACTGTCTGGTAGAGGTAGTAAATTCCAAAATCCGTTCTTAAGAAAAATATATGTTATCTAGGTAGGCCTATGCTAATTACTGACAAATTTTGAAGAGCGAAGGTCGTATAGAAGATATTATAAAAAATGTTTTTTTAGTGAAACTGTTGTAGCGTGTTATATAACTGTCTGGTTGAGGTAGTAAATTCCAAAATCCGTTCTTAAGAAAAATATATGTTATGTAGGTAGGCCTATGCTAATTACTGACAAATTTTGAAGAGCGAAGATCGCATAGAAGATACTAAAAAAAATGTTTTTTAGTGGAACTGTTGTACCGTTTTATACAACTGTCTGGTTGAGGTGGTAAATTCCAAAATCCGTTCTTAAGAAAAATATGCTAATTACTGACAAATTTTGAAGAGCGAAGGTCGTATAGAAGATATTAAAAAAAATGTTTTTTTAGTGAAACTTGTACCGCATTATATAACTGTCTGGTAGAGGTAGTAAATTCCAAAATCCGTTTGTAAAAAAATATATGTTATGTAGGTAGGCCTATGCTAATTACTGACAAATTTTGAAGAGCGTAGGTCGTATAGAAGATATTAAAAAAAAATTTTTTTAGTGAAACTGTTGTACCGTGTTTTATAACTGTCTGGTTGAGGTAGTAAATTCCAAAATCCGTTTTTAAGAAAAATATATGTTATGTAGGTAGGCCTATGCTAGTTACTGACAAATTTTGAAGAGCGAAGGTCGTATAGAAGATATTAAAAAAAATTTTTTTAGTGAAACTGTTGTACCGTGTTTTATAACTGTCTGGTTGAGGTAGTAAATTCCAAAATCCGTTCTTAAGAAAAATATATGTTATGTAGGTAGGCCTATGCTAATTACTGACAAATTTTGAAGAGCGAAGATCGTTTAGAAGATATTAAAAAAAAATGTTTTTTTAGTGAAACTGTTGTACCGCATTATATAACTGTCTGGTAGAGGTAGTAAATTCCAAAATCCGTTTGTAAAAAAATATATGTTATGTAGGTAGGCCTATGCTAATTACTGACAAATTTTGAAGAGCGAATGTCGTATAGAAGATATTAAAAAAAATTTTTTTTAGTGAAACTGTTGTACCGTATTTTATAACTGTCTGGTTGAGGTAGTAAATTCCAAAATCCGATCTTAAGAAAAATATATGTTATGTAGGTAGGCCTATGCTAATTACTGACAAATTTTGAAGAGCGAAGGTCGTATAGAAGATATTTAAAAAAATGTTTTTTTTAGTGAAACTGTTGTACCGCGTTATATAACTGTCTGGTAGAGGTAGTAAATTCCAAAATCCGTGCTTTAGAAAATATATGTTATGTAGGTAGGCCTATGCTAATTACTGACAAATTTTGAAGAGCGAAGGTCGTATAGAAGATATTATAGAAAATGTTTTTTAGTGAAACTGTTGTACCGTGTTATATAACTGTCTGGTTGAGGTAGTAAATTCCAAAATCCGATCTTATGAAAAATATATGTTATGTAGGTAGGCCTATGTTAATTACTGACAAATTTTTAAAAACGACGGTCGTATAGAAGATATTATAAAAAATGTTTTTTAGTGAAACTGTTGTACCGTGTTATATAACTGTCTGGTAGAGGTAGTAAATTTCAAAATCCGTTCTTAAGAAAAATATATGTTATGTAGGTAGGCCTATGCTAATTACTGACAAATTTTGAAAAGCGAAGGTCGTATAGAAGATATTAAAAAAAATGTTTTTTTAGTGAAACTGTTGTACCGTGTTATATAACTGTCTGGTTGAGGTAGTAAATTCCAAAATCCGATCTTAAGAAAAATATATGTTATGTAGGTAGGCCTATGCTAATTACTGACAAATTTTGAAGAGCGAAGGTCGTATAGAAGATATTTAAAAAATTTTTTTAGTGAAACTGTTGTACCGCGTTATATAACTGTCTGGTAGAGGTAGTAAATTCCAAAATCCGTGCTTAAGAAAATATATGTTATGTAGGTAGGCCTATGCTAATTACTGACAAATTTTGAAGAGCGAAGGTCGTATAGAAGATATTTAAAAAAATGTTTTTTAGTAAAACTGTTGTACCGCGTTATATAACTGTCTGGTAGAGGTAGTAAATTCCAAAATCCGTGCTTAAGAAAAATATATGTTATGTAGGTAGGCCTATGCTAATAACTGACAAATTTTGAAGAGCGAAGGTCGTATAGAAGATATTTAAAAAAATGTTTTTTTAGTGAAACTGTTGTACCGCGTTATATAACTGTCTGGTAGAGGTAGTAAATTCCAAAATCCGTTCTTAAGAAAAATATATGTTATGTAGGTAGGCCTATGCTAATTACTGACAAATTTTGAAGAGCGAAGGTTGTATAGAACATATTAAAAAAATTGTTTTTTTAGTGAACTTGGAGTACTGTATTATATAACTGTTTGACTGAAGTAGTTTATTCCAAAATCCGTTCTTACGAAAAATATATTTATTTTGGAGGACCTAAGCTATTAGCTAAAAATTTTTAAAAAGCGGAAGTCTTGTGTAAGGTATGAAAAAAAGCTTTTTCTAGTGATACTATTGAACCGTAGTATAGAAGTGTTCGACAGAGTAAATTTTCAAATCCGTTTTTAGGAATATTATGAACATACTTTTATTTGAAATATAAAGCGCAACTTGATGCGAATTGAATACGCATGTTACCTATAGAATATTTGAGAAGGAAACATAAATAAGGTTAGTAATGATAAACATTTAGTAATTTTCAGACTGCTAGTAAATTTCGAAAATATTTCAAAATTTAGATCAAATGATATTGATTGTTCAAAAGTGGAAATAGAATAATGAAAAACACTAAAATGACGTACATGTTATCCTTGAGATCGGTTGCGATATGGCCGGTAGCAAAAAAATTTTTTTTTTATTCATCTTCCAGAGTCTTTACGCTCGAACGAGTCGCGCGATAGGCTTTTTGAGGTTAGGACAAATTTTGAAGAGCGAAGGTTGTATAGAACATATTAAAAAATTTGTTTTTTTTAGTGAACTTGGAGTACTGTATTATATAACTTCTTACATTGCACCCATAGTTAGATTTAAAAGTTCTATAAATACAACACCGGAAGCGAGGTTTGCTAGACACCATCGGTGGTTGGCAGCGCTAATCTTATACAGATTTGGGCGCGGTCATCTACCAATGACGTCCCCAATATTACGCAATACTTCGGAAATTTACATATTAAGTTTAAAGCAAAGATAAAAGCGAACAGAATAAACTATGAAGTACTCACATAATAGGTCCAGATTCCCGCGAAGTTGCGCTAGGGTAGGCCTCCAACCTAGTCCATCAGGGCTCCTCCCGGAGGGATTATAGATGATACGCCGACGCTCTACAAAAGCGTTCGGATCAGCTCCGGCCAGCTGCGGCAGTCATGAGGTCTTCCTCCAGAGTCGTGGAGATCGGTACGCCTAGGTGGCTCTCAGATTGTCGCCTACCTATGTAGGGAAAGGGCAGGAAAATGGTAAGGGAGCGACAAACAAAAGATAATCAAGCAAAGGAAATCTACATAGGTAAACCTAACGATACATTACCAAAGAAACGACCACTCCACTCGAAGATACCAGGCAAAAAGCCACGTTATAGAGAGAGAACCGGAAACTTCCCCACTCCTTTGTCTTTTTTCCATCCGCGCGAAGTTATTCGTCTACCCCTCTAGGGTCACGCCATCTGCGCAAACTCACTATGACGTATCGGAAGCACACGCCTAGTCTATTCAAAATTCCCGCGCACTGCGTCTTTTGAAATTATGGCGCGAAACTTCCATACATCAAAACTAAACTAATAACAATGTTTAAGTGCAAATTGCACGTAACAAACTGTTTGACTGAAGTAGTTTATTCCAAAATCCGTTCTTACGAAAAATATATTTATTTTGGAGGACCTAAGCTAATTGCCAAAAATTTTTAAAAAGCTGAAGTCTTGTGTAAGGTATGAAAAAAGTTTTTTTTAGTGATACTATTGAACCGTATTATAGAAGTGTTCGGCAGAGGAGTAAATTTTCAAATTCGTTTTTAGGAATATTATATGTTTTATTGGAAGGCCTAAAGTAATTACTGATCAATTTTATATAAACATTATAATGGATATTCAAAAGATGCGGTGTTAATGCCTTTTAATAGTTTAATTTATTATACATATAACTTGCATATTAGTTGTAGAAATTATTAAGTACCGCCTTGACCTGTACATAAGTAACCCCCATCATTCACGGTCCAATACGAACCAACCCGAACTTTATGTCCTTTTGGTTCCTGCCGTAACGTTAAAAAAGAGTCGTTCTCGAACTTTGTGCGCAACACGTCGCGTGTTACAGACGACCATTCAAAACCTACATGAAGGTAACAATTCGCCCAAGTGCGTGTCGTTTTTCGTTGTGAACAATAGCTAGAATCGGCATTAAAACATTAGTGCTTATCAACATATCAACCTATAGATCTACAGTCCACATTCAAAAATCGAAGATACCAACAGCAGATCTTTAGAAGCATACCGGCGTGATCGTAAGTATTAACCAGTGTAAGTTATTTCTTTTTAATCTGCACGGCATACTGTACATTTATTGATCCTTCGGGCGCCGGAAGTGTTATTAGTTTAATTGACATTTGTACACGTTGTTGTTTTTTCGTTTCAACATTATCAATTATAGTTATCGGACATTTGAATATATAACATTAGCAAAACAGACAAGTTTCGTTTACGCGTGAATGTATATATCATTAAAAGCGTATTTACGGCAATTGGACGCTCATTCATTCATCATAAAATTCCATTCCTATAAGTTCTTAACAAAGAATTATAGTCAAGGTGGTACGATTTTCAAATTTACCTTAAAATTTCGTTTAGCAGACAAATAGTTTAGACATTAACATTCCTAAAGCTCAGCAAGCAGAAAAACCACTTTGGGTTCTTTTGTATTGGAAAGGCAAGCTATTAACTCAATACACCTGCAGGTTTAGGGTTTAATCCTGCAAACACACAAATTGTTAAGTACATCTCTCTCACACTCGCATATTGTAAAAAATATTCGTTTATTTTCACATATAAAAGTGGGTTGGCTAGCCATATTTCTAGCAATGGTTGGATTGTTACAAAGGGTACAATTTCAAAGAAAAAGGTCATTGAAATTGAGTTTAGTTTAAGGTGAATTCGGTTATACATTTCGTAGGTTCATTAGTTAAATATTAAACCATGTCAAAATTAAGCTTTGATAGACTTTTAATTGATGCAAGTTATGTTGCGGAGAGGTTAGTTTCATATTGTAACACATTAACAAAGCTTGAAAAATCAGGAGAAAATTATGTTAGAAAATGCAATCGAAATATCAAAGGAATTTAATAACAATTATAAGACTACACCGTTAGAGAAAAGAAGTGATGCTGAATTAGATCAATTGAATTCGTTTCGTTCAGACATAGATCAGCACTTAATAGCAATTAAAGTTATAAACGCGGATTTTCAAGCTCGTTTTGGAAACGCAAGTTTGTCTCAACAATCTAATGCCGCAATCGGTTTTCACGGTAATATTAAATTGCCAAAAATTAATTTGCCTCGTTTTTCAGGGTGTATAAAAAATTGGAGTAGTTTTCGAAGTGAATTTGATAATCTGATTTATTCAAATTCAGGTTTAAATAATTGCGAAAAATTCATTTTCTTACTCGATTCGTTGGATGAAGATTCCAAAAATTGTATTAGACATTTATCTGTAACAAATGACACATTTGAGATAGCGTATAACATTTTGATCGAAAGATATGAATCTCGTCGTCTTATCGTCAATAATTATTGGTCAGCCTTGGAGAATGCACCTAAGGTTAAAGCAAACTCGTCAGTAGAACTTAGGGATTTGGTCAATTGCTTTGTTGAAAATTTTGCAGGTTTACATCAAACAAACATAGATCTTTTAGATTTTGTGAAATTTAATTTGTTATCCAAAAAATTAGATTCACAGTTTCTAAAAACATTTGAATTAGAAAATACGGAGGTAATTCCGACGTATGATCAATTGAAAGCTTACATCGAAAAGCATTTCAAGGCTTTAGAAGTGAGTAACATGGTTGTGTCGTCATCAGACAAACGAGTTAAATTGGAACAAAAACTACCTAACAAAATAATTAGTAATAATTTGGAAAAGCGTCGTCCGCTTTACTCAAGCAGTCGTACATCATTAGTAACAACCTCACCTAGTGAAAAGTGTTTATTGTGTGATACTTCTCATGCATTATTTCAGTGTCAGAAATTTTTGGAAAGATCGCCGCAAGAGCGATATGAGGTTGTAAAGCAGAAAAATCTTTGCTTAAATTGTCTTCGTAGTACACATTTGGCTAATAATTGTACATCAAGATCAGCTTGTCGTAAATGTAACAAACTTCATAACACATTGTTACATTTTGACAAACCTTTTGTTGAACAAAAAAAAGTTGTATCGTCATCAGTGAATCAGTGTGCTACTACTTCTAGTACAAGTACTTTGTTTACATCTCGTACTTCTAATGCAGTTACTTTGTTGGCTACAGTACAAATAGCAGTGTGTGATGGGTTTGGCAAAGCGCAAATAGTTCGAGCATTATTAGATGGGGGAAGTATGGAAAGCTTCATTACAGAATCATGTCCTAAAAGACTTGCATTAAACAAATCAAAGGTTGCAATGAAAGTAGAAGGTTTAGGACTCTCATCGTCGTATATTTCTGGTGCATTATCGTGCAAAATCAGGCCTAAAGGCAAACTATACCCTCAATATGATGTAGATGTTTTCGTATTACCAGATATTTGTAATAAATTATCTTCATCACCTTTAAGATCAAACGTATGGCCACATACAACAGATTTGGAATTGGCAGATTTTCATTTTGATAAACCTGGCCCTATTGACATGCTCTTGGGGCAGACATTGTTGCTCATATTTTATTAAATGGAATTGCAAGGGTCATAGAAATGAACCTGTTGCCATTAACACAACGTTTGGGTGGATTCTGACAGGAAAAGTCGTATCTCCTGTTGCTTGTGCATATCATTATGTGCTGTTATCCAACCATTAGAATCAAATATTCGTAGATTTTGGGAGTTGGAAAACATCCCCGATTCAAACAAGTTGTCTCCGATGAAATAGCTTGTGAAAAACATTTTATTGAAAACTATTCAAGAGATCAAGATGGTCGTTTTATTGTTTCATTGCCCTTCAAAGGTATCGAACCACATTTCGTTAATTCACGTGAAGTTGCACTTCGCATTTTTATGTCTTTGGAACGTCGTTTAGAAAAACACCCTAATTTATATGAGTTATATAGAACTTTTATGCACGATTATCTAGACAGTGACCACATGACAGTCATTTCGCCTAAGGTTGTTGATTCGTCTGATTCATCCGTGTATTATATACCTCATCATTCTGTCGTCAAACCCGAGAGTATTACCACAAAACTCCGTGTTGTGTTTGATGCTTCAGCATCAACCCCTAGTGGAAATTTGTTAAATGAACATTTATTGGCTGGTTCTCCTCTTCAGAAGGATATTATGGCATTATTGCTACATTTTCGTTCGCACGCTGTAGTTTTGACAGCAGATATTAAACAAATGTACAGGCAAATATTGCTCTCTCAAAATCATCGCGACTATCAGAGAATACTTTGGAGATTTCATTCCTCAGAACCACTTTTGGATTATCGTTTAAATACAGTAACTTATGGAGTTACTTCAGCCCCGTTTTTAGCACTGCGAGTTATCCAAGAACTTTCTCATTTGGAAAAATCTCGTTTTCCGCTCTCATCAAAAGTTTTATCGTCGGACACATACGTGGATGATTTGCTTACTGGGTGTCAGTCTGTTGATGAAGCAAAACGTCTTATTGTCGAACTCAATCAACTTTGCAAATCTGGAGGTTTTGTTCTACGCAAATGGAATAGCAACATTGCTACAGTGTTGGAAGATTTACCAAAGGAATTGTGTTATCAGCAAGCATTTGCATTTGAAGACACTACTAACATTTCACAAAAAATTTTAGGCTTACAATGGCAACCCTCATTAGATGAGTTTTATTTTTGTGTTAATGTCGTTGACCGTCCCTGCACAAAGAGGAACATGGTTTCAGAAATCGCACGTATTTTTGATCCACTTGGTTTATTATCGCCTGTGGTATTTTATGCAAAACATATTATTCAACATTTATGGATTTTAGGCATCGGATGGGACGACAGTCCACCTATAAATATTGCTTCAAAATGGAACACTTACGTACAGCAATTGCTTGAGTTACCCAAAATAAAAATCCCTCGCTGGGTTATTTCGGAGAAATATAATAAGTTACAAATACACGCATTTTGTGATGCCTCGGAAGCAGGTTATGCTGCTGCAATTTACTTTCGTTGTTCTGATGATCCTGGCAATATTAAAGTATCATTGGTATGTGCAAAGTCCAAGGTTGCACCTACAAATCGCATATCATTACCCAGATTGGAGCTGTGTGCTGCAGTTCTGTTATCAAACTTGGTAAAATTTGTTAAAACTAATTATGAAGGTCGTTTATCGTTTGATGACATTTTTGCATGGTCAGATTCCACAGTTACATTATCATGGATTCGCTCGTCATCCTACAATTGGAAAACTTTTGTGAGCAATCGCATCTCGCACATTCAAGAACTAGTTTCGCCTTCATCATGGTTTCACATTAAATCACAAGAAAATCCTGCGGATTGTGCATCGCGTGGAGTTTTTGCTTCTGAATTGATTAATCATCGATTATGGTGGTCAGGTCCGTCATGGTTGAAACTCCCAGAAGATCACTGGCCATTGAACACCGAACCTACTCATATTAATTCGTCACATATAGAGATTGAAAGACGTACAATTTCGTTGAATGTCGTCGTTTTAGACAATTTTTTGGATTCGCTATTAACAAAATTGTCAGATCTACAAAAGATTCTGAGAATAATTACATATGTTTGTCACTTTATTCACAATTTGAAAGTTCCCAAGAAATCTCGTTTGAAATTGGCGGAAAATATATCAATATCTCAACAGCAGGACGCACTTCATTTGTTAATCAAAAGAATGCAAACAGAAACTTTTGATCAAGATATACAAAATATTCGTGCTGGTAAATTGTGTATTAAACAACTTCGTTGTCTTAGTCCTTTCCTTGACAGTCGCGGTTTGCTGAGGGTGGGCGGTCGACTGAGAAATTCCGATTTGCCTTACGATGCAAAATTTCCTATTTTGATTCCACGTTCACACCGTTTAACAGAACTTATCATTTTCGATTGTCATAAGAACTATTTCCACCCAGGTGTTTGGACTACACATTTTTTATTGGTTCAGAATTTTTGGATATTGTCTGCAAGGCGTGCTATTCAAAGTTGTTTAAAATCTTGCATTCGTTGTTTTCGCACAAAACCTGTGGCATTTACTCCCCATGGGTGACCTCCCTGTTGCTAGAGTCACTCCTGGCAAGGCATTTTACACACGGGTGTGGATTACGGTGGTCCATACTCCATCACAATGAGTCGTGTTAGAGGCTCAAGGTCATTAAAAGCTTACATATGTTTGTTCATTTGTTTTAGTACTAAGGCTATACATTTGGAATTAGCTTCTAGCTTGTCAAAAGAATCATTTATCGCAGCATTACGTCGTTTCATCGCACGCAGAGGCAGATGCGTACAACTCCATAGCGATTGTGGCACCAATTTTGTTGGTGCGGCAAACGAATTATCGCAACTGATGCAGCAATCAGCATAATCCGAAGGCATCAAGTTTGTTTTTAATCCTCCATCTTCTCCTCACTTTGGCGGTTTGTGGGAAGCTGGTATTAAGTCCGTAAAATCTCACTTGAAAAGGTCAATTGGAGATCAAATGTTGTCCTATGAGGAATTTCTTACCGTTTTAGTACAAATCGAATCAATTTTAAATTCTAGACCACTCTGTCAATCAAGTAGTGACCCAACCGATTTTTCCTACTTGACTCCCAGTCACTTTCTCAATGTCGAACCGGTATCCGTCATACCGGACCCAAACCTCATTGATACCAAGTTGTCATATCTTAACCGTTGGCAACTTATCCAACGCCTACAGCAATCGTTTTGGAAAAGGTGGCACCTTGAGTATTTGCATACATTGCAACAAAAGGTGAAATGGTGTTCAACTAAGTCATTAGCCAAAGTTGGAATGTTAGTTTTTATAAAAGATGATCAGGCGCCTCCATTATCTTGGCATTTAGGTCGAATCGAGGAACTGTACCCAGGTACTGACGGGGTTTCTCGTGTCGCTTTAGTAAGAACGGCTAGCGGTCTCATCAAGCGATCGCTAGTCAAACTTTGTCCTCTTCCCTTGGAAGACAACTCGTAATTTATTGTATTGGTTATATATAGTTTTATTAGATAGTTACATAGTCATTTGATTTTGTTTATTGATAGAAAATAAGTGTTTTACTCTTATTTTGGTGGGCGGTATGTTAATGCCTTTTAATAGTTTAATTTATTATACATATAACTTGCATATTAGTTGTAGAAATTATTAAGTACCGCCTTGACCTGTACATAAGTAACCCCCATCATTCACGGTCCAATACGAACCAACCCGAACTTTATGTCCTTTTGGTTCCTGCCGTAACGTTAAAAAAGAGTCGTTCTCGAACTTTGTGCGCAACACGTCGCGTGTTACAGACGACCATTCAAAACCTACATGAAGGTAACAATTCGCCCAAGTGCGTGTCGTTTTTCGTTGTGAACAATAGCTAGCATTAAAACATTAGTGCTTATCAACATATCAACCTATAGATCTACAGTCCACATTCAAAAATCGAAGATACCAACAGCAGATCTTTAGAAGCATACCGGCGTGATTGTAAGTATTAACCAGTGTAAGTTATTTCTTTTTAATCTGCACGGCATACTGTACATGCGGTTTTGTTAGCAAATTCTTGGGTACGTTTTTTCAAAATATGTTATATACAAACATGGAACTTTGTTTGGAAAAATTATTTTATATATGTTTGAAAATGTTTAAAAAAACGTTAACTTTTGATTGTAATGTTGAGCTTTATGTGTACTTATGCATAAAATACTTCCTTCTGCAATGTAAATAACGAATTTTAATAAAATAATTACTTTCTGCTGATATTATTCTTTTACTGTCATATATAGGTACTGCAGAATGGTATTTCTGTAATTGAAAAATTGAGAGGATATTAATAAACCATAAAGAATATAAAGATGACTGAAATAGCTTGCAAAATGTACTGATTAATAAGGCTACACCTATAATGCAAGGTGAGGGTAGTAGGCGTGGCTTTATAGAGGGGAGGCGTGTTCAAATTTAGCAGCCGCTTCGTAACGGCCGGTAACTTCACTGATGTAATTAACTAGCATGTGTTTCTGTACATGATAAGGTTGTTTTGAACTGGTGACGGCGTTGTATGGTTAATATCTGCATAAATAGATTTAATTGGATCTGTGTCTGATAATATGATAAGATCAAAGCTTAAAAATACGTTTTACCTGCCTTGTATTTTATATTACCATTGACTGATAAATAGAGAGATGTGAACTTGTATGCTGAAAATCGTGGAGGTTTATAATTCACGCTCTTAACCCCACTCCAATAAAAGTATAACCTGTATTTTACTGCCTTCTAGATTTCTCGTTCAGCCTTGTTTAGAACTGCTTCTGGAATTAGCCGGATCCCACAATGATGTATAAATTTGATGTTGAAACTGTAGCTATCTCGCTTGGTGCTGATAACCTGCAGGATATTTGACGTTTAGATTTTTGAAATTTTTGAAATTTCCGAACATTTAATTACTCCGCCTTGTATAAAATAAGCATATTGCATGTACAAAACTATTACAATCATCTGTGTTATTACAAAACATATTCCGGTGTGTGTAAATAATCACTCTAAGAGATTAATACAGAGTCATTGAAACACAAACAAAATGAACATTCGGTGTATGTAAAAGCTCCAATTTTAAATCAATAATACAGCTGTGTGTACAAATAATCATTCAGATATAAATATAAAAACCCATGTAGGTACAGTATCAATTTATTGCCCCTCATTAATTAAAATACTATATAACGGGATCGGGGCGCTTGCAATACAATGACAACGAGCAAGGGGGGATTTCAAATTGAATTCTAATTTACAACTAAAATTGCTAATGAGGTAAGCAAGGTAAGTGCTTATCGGGGCAGTCGGTGCAAGCAGCTTCAATGTACCCTGAGTTAAGCCAGTACCGAGGCGAGGGGTGGGGTAAGCCATCAACCAAACCTCTTACCAAAAATGAGCGCCACCTAACTCTAACATTATAATTTAATTAACGGCCACTGTGCTTGCAGTCACGTCCCCAATGCTCCACCTGAAGGTACTACATTGGGTTTAAACGCGAAAACATAAACGTGCTCCTAATTATTCTAACTTCAAAATTAACACATCCTAAATAAAAATCTAACAACTGAAACAAAAACTAAAAATAGGGTTTCATTGATGGTATCCCTAGCGTTGATTTGGAGTGTGCACGATCAACAAGATACAAACAAAATGAATGAGGAGGGATCCGTAATGCCAGATAGCAGCTGCCAGCTCTGCTTACCGGTGCGACCTGAAAGGTCGACTTAAAACTATCCAAATCTAGCTAGCTAATTTAAAATGGATTCAAATTTTCTAAGAATACGCCAAATATATTAATCATGAATCCAGCTATACCTGCTCTATAAATTTACAAATTTGTCTTCCCTGTTATAAGTAATTTGTTAGCCTAAGTCCGTCCCTAGCTTTCCCTATCATTCCCTAACTTATTTATATTGTAATTACAATCTTCCTTCCTATATATAAGCTACCACCAAAAATGACGGCAGAACGTCAAACAAATAATATCAAGCCACAAACAATAAAAGCAGGCAAAAATATAAATATAAATATAAATATTTATGTAAATATATAACTAAACATCTATAAGCATTAAGCGTTGAGCAGTGCATAAAATTGCAAAAAGCATAACCCAAATTATCAGGTGAACTCGCATAAGCATTATACCGGCTAGCGCCATTAAACACAAAACGTGCTCGTTAAATTATTTCAAATCTAATAATTATCATCAATCAATGCTTATGCGAGCACAACCGCCACAATTTTGTTCTTACCTCATTAACATATTTCTCCAGCATTCGGAGATCTGGTCGTCTGCATACCTTTAAACTTACTGCTAGGGGGAAATGGATGCACTGCTAAAGTTCTGGTGGGTATGCACTAATCGTCCGGGGGGTGTCACAATCACTATCACTTCACTTTTAAGTCCTGGAGGGATGCGCGGTTTCACTCTATTTTATTTATTATTTTATTTCTTTCTTTATTTCACTGATTTAATTTAAGGAGGTTTTTGATTTATATGTTGTTATTTATTTATTTGCCCGATTTCCGCGCGTGCAAGGTTATATAGTGGTTATAGTGATTGTATTAGTGGTGCATATGGACTTTTATAAATATTATGATAATTTTTTTTTGTTTTTTAGTTTTTGTATTTTTTTTTTTTTTTTACTTTTTATTTTTAATTATTTAAATACAGGTTTTGGTTACCAAACTTATATCATTCAACGCCAGATCAAAATCTAAAATTTCCAATCCTTCCTCCACCCCCTTCCGTTTTACGCGCGGTTATCGCCGTCTAATCTTGCGACTCTTCTCGCGAACTCTTTAAAGGCTGTCCAGAACGCCTTCTGGCTAGCCACTTCCCCAACTTCCTCTAGGCTCTGTGGTCATGCTAGACCTAGGATAGCTAATTTGTTATCAACTAACCCTAGATTTGCCGCTTCATGTGGGCAGTCGAAGAGCACGTGCTCTGCGCTTTCAGCGCCCTCACCGCATTCGCAGCGGTCGTTGGCGGTTAAACCGAATTTTTGTAAATACGCTTCTAGGGCGCCGTGTCCTGTTATCAGTTGCACCATTTTATGATCGAGTTTTACCTCGATATTACCTCTAGCTTCTAAGCTCGGTATGAATTTGTGGGTCAACCTGTCCGTGGCAGCGTTGTTCCACCTCTCTTCCCATTGTCGGATTGACTTTTCGCACAGCTTTCTTTTAATTAGAGACCTCGGTATCGACGAATGTGATATCCGAAAGTCGCCCGTCGCGGCCTCTTTAGCTAATTCATCAGCCCTATCGTTCCATACGTTACCATCGTGCGACCTAACCCAACAGAACTTTAAACGTCGAAACTCGAGCGCCGTATGCGCTATCCTCCAGACGTCCGCCTGAAGGTTTGTTAAGGTGTACATGTTTGTCAAAGCTGTCAGCGCTGATTTGCTGTCGCTGATTATATAATATTCATCTCTGCCCGTGTGGTTTATGACGTAATCGATTGCCCCTCGTATGGCTACCAATTCACACTGGAAGATAGTGCTCCAGTTTGCGAGTTTGGTTTGATACCGAAACACCTCCATTTTCTGCTTAAACACGACAAACGCCGCACCTGCTTGCCCATCATCCATACGTGAACCGTCTGTATAAATTCTGATACCCGTTGCGTCCCCATCGCCTTCGACAAACTCGATTCCTCTAATATCGGCCGGGTGCCCCAACTCCGATACATGATGAATATCTTCGATAATTTCACGTCCTTTCCCTATATTTCTCAATCTCCTATCTCTAATCTCCCTAACGACATACACCTAACTCTAATAGCTGGGCTCCGACAGAGCTGAGATAGGAAATTCCTCACGGTCATAAATAATACCCACACAGCATACAATCCAGCTAACATACGTTGACACACAGTAATGTAAACCTCATAGCTATTCTATACGTTTACTATACAGGAATATATCAAATTAATAACAATAAACACATACACTATAATTTAATTAATAACTCCACTTGTTATGGTGCAACGCTAACGATACATATACCAATACATCGATTGACTAATTTGAATTTTACTTTAAAATCAAATATTAACACAGCCAACAAGGCAACATAAATTTGCGACCATACGGCCTAATTTAAAAAGACTTATTTCAAATAAGGAGTTGCACTAGGATCCTAGTAGGATAGCCCTTAAGTACTGAGGGTATCTGCAATAATACCTGTAATAATAATAGGCGGGTTGTTGGCTTAGTTTTACATACTCTATTAAGTATTGTGAATATGCAATGTTCAACACCCTAAATTAGAACCCAACCCTATTATAATTTTATGAACACAGCAACTTTAAATTCAATAATATTACAATGTAATTCACCAGCATGCAGTCAACCAAACGGTTGCGATGCTAAAAAAAAATATGGAACGGACTCACCAACTGCTGATGCGTGGATGGCGATGTTCCAGCTCAAATGGTGCGTGCAGGTAGAATATCGCTACCAATTATATTCGCATGTGTCCACTGGATCCTTACTTGTAAACATCTTCCCCGTTTAATTACAGATGCCACATCTAGAACTCGAAATTCAACATACAGCTTACAACGGTACTTGAACCTAGAATAGCAGAACGTAGAATGTAGAACGTGGAACAAAAACGTAGAACATAAATCAAGGACTGGAACTAGAACTTGAACTTGAACTTGAACTTGAACTTGAACTAGAACTTGAACTAGAACTTGAACCTTAAAATATAATCTCCTAATTTCAGTCAGTAAAATCGCGGTTTACTTACCGATCCACAATCGGGTTCAATGCACAAACAAACAAACTGTGTAACAGGTGGTTACCAGATAGCAGTCGAGGACTCAACTTTATGAATCGCCGTAATCCCAATTAGACAATAAAGAAAATTATATTATATCACTTCAGAATAATTTCCTTTCAAATTAATTCGCTAAAATCCCTTCAACGAAGGCGGGCATATATACGAACCCAAAGCGTAAATTAAAAGTGTACGATTCAAAATGAAAAATAATGTGAAGATGATACCACTAAAGCTGGTTTGCAAACTCGTTCCTGATAACGCGCTATCAATATTGAAGTATGTACAATCTAATACGGAAAGAATTAACTATTTAATACAATGCTAAAATGTAAATGTTGTATTGAAAATTTCAACTGTAACATCCCCATTTTACCCAAAAATGATTAACCTATGGTGGGGTTCGAACCCACGCACAAACATATCGAGACATCGGATTCGAAACTTCTTCGCCTCCAAGCAACTGTAGGCAACCAAGTTTCTCTAAGTCCAGCGCAGGGAACAGATCCAACAATTGTCGAAAAGTACAACCTAATATTTCCCAAATACTGAAATTCAAACTCCAAAATGGGCAGCAAAAAAACAACAAAAACAAACGAGAAAAAGAACTCACGAACATAGTCAAGGATCAGGATGCAAATCCTTGGCATGCCAAACCCCAACCTTACGACCTTCAGCGGATTCTAACTGTTAGGTGCACGGTGAAACGCATTTGGACACAATAAAAGGGCCAACATATTTGGGTGCAAGTTTACTTGAAAAATATTCGGCGGCATTCGATTGCACGAAATTTCTGTGCCATACTATCTGATCAACAACATAGCGATCGGGACGACGTCGTAAGTCATACACCTTTTTGCTATGTTCAAATACTTTATCTAGACGAGCATGAATATCTTTAAACACTTTGTCAAAAATTGGGGGGGGCGATCCACAGGAACCACGGGATCTTGCTCGACCCATCCTCTAAAGGGACTGCTGGTAAGTCTCACGACCAAAATTCATGAAATATGGGGTGAGATTAGTAGCCTCATATCTCGAAGTACGAATTTCACAAGCGGCCTTCTGAAGCAATGACACCCACTTGCGCTGATTGTCTTTAATAAAAGAAATCAATATAGTCTTGAGAGAGCGATGCTGTCGCTCGGCGGCATTCGGCCGAGGATGATAATGTGCAGTATGGCTAACCTTAACACGGTAGGCGTTCATCAAATTTTTGAACTGACTGCCCTGAAATTGGTTGTACGAGGGACACCAAATAACAAAAACACATGATCCTCTAATAATTCAGCAAGCTTAGATGAAGTAGCATCTTTCATGGGAAGGAAAATACAAAATTTACTCAAATAGTCCTTTACACTCAACACATACTTATATCTGGAAGTAGACCTAGGAAAAGGTCCAACAATATCTACAAAAATAAGTTCCAAGGTCTGGAGACCTTCGGACGGCCTAACAGATAACCAGCAGGTGCCTTCTGTTCAACCTTACTAGCAATGCAAGTTTGGCAATTGCGCACATATTTCGCAACATCGCTTTTGCTCTTCGGCCAATAATACTTAGAAGTAATTCTATGGTATGTCTTAAAAATGCCTAAATGGTCGGAAGTAGGTTCATCATGGTTACTCCTCACAATATCTAACCTATGTGATTTGGGGACTACGATCTTCCACTCGGAAGCAGCCGATTCTAGATCAGGATAAGGGATTTTACACTTCTTAAATAAATTTGCCCCGTCAAATTGCCATGCAGGAAAACTAAGCGGTTTATTCAAAACATGATTGCACATCTTGTGGAACCAACAATCTTTTAACCTTTTGAAGTACGGTTTCGGGTTACTAAAAACCTTGACCTCATTAACATTAGGTACAGAACGGAATAAAGCATCGGGGACAACGTTGTCTTTGCCACGACGATGAACAATATCGAAACTGAATTGTTGCAAACGGACACTCCAGCGTGCTAAGCGATCGGCAGGGTCCTTTAAATTATCTAGCCAGAGTAAAGCAAAATGGTCCGTAATAATAGTGAAATGGGATCTTTCAATATAAGACCTGAACTTACCAATAGCCCACATTACAGCAAGACATTCTTTTTAGTAGCGGTAAATTTTCGCTCGCTAGAACTTAAAGATCTACTAATATAACTTATCACTTTATCGCCATCGGGATGAAGTTGGGACAAAACAGCGCTCAGGCCATAATCACTAGCATCGGTTTGAATTGTAAATGGCAATTCAAAATTGGGACAACTCATAATGGGAGCTGACACAAGAAAATTTTTGATTTCGGTGAATGCGAATTCGCATTCATCAGTCCATAAAAATTTGTGGTCTTTCCGCATCAATTTTTCAAAAATGGCGATAATTCCATTATTCAAAACTATCGTCCAATTTCTATCATTTCTAACATCTGAAAATTCTTTGAGATAATTATTTTTGAATCACTATTTCCTCAAGTTTCACAACTTTTGTCCGAATACAAACATGGTTTTATAAAGCGACGATCTACAGTAACTAACCTTTGTTTTATTACACAGTTCATATCGGAATGTTTGAATGCTCGATCCCAGTGTGATGTTATCTATCTTGACTTGACTAAAGTTCTTGATGTCCTTAATCATAACATCTTATTGCACAAACTACATCAGTTTAATTTCTCTGATAACTTGCTAACATTTTTTAAGTCTTATTTGACAAACCGCTCATTATTTGTTGAGTTTAATGGCATACAGTCCAATCAGCTTCCCCTAACCAGTGGAGTACCCCATGGATCTGTACTTGGACCTCTTTTATTTCTACTATATATAAATGACATCACTCAAATATTTTCGAATAATAAACTTCTTTTTGCCGATGATTTAAAAATCTTTACCAAAATTAACTCTGCTGCCGATTGTGAATCACTACAAACAGATATTACCCAATTACACGGATGGTGTGATTCAAATAAATTATGTCTTAATTTTGATAAATGCGTTGTTTTGTCCTATAGTAATAATGCTACCCCAATACTCTTTGATTATTACCTAGGCACCAGTTCAGTCTTCGTGTATGTGCTATTAATGACTTGGGTATTACATTTGATGAAACTCTCTCCTTTAATTGTCATATAAATAACATTGTCAAACGCTCTCTGCGGACTCCAGGTTTCCTAATGCGTAGTACATCACTATTTACTGATCTGGATTGTCTCAAAACCCTATACTTTTCTTTAATTCGCAGCACTCTTGCATATGGTTCTCAGATCTGGACACCTTTTTATAACAATAGCAGCACTAGAATCGAGAAAATTCAACGTAAATTCCTAAAATTCTTATACCATAAAAAACATCATTTGTACCCACTGAATGGTTATCCTTATTTAGACCTAATCACTGAATTTCATGTTCCTCCCTTACATCAATGGAGGGTATTATTGGGTATTATTCACTTTTACAAACTTTTAAATTATTTAATTGATGACCCTGTTAGCCTATCTCTTATTAACCTACATGCACCATCGAGGCCCACTAGAAACTGCTCCATTTTTTTACCCCAATTTTGCACGCATTAACTCTTATAAAAACTCTCCTATTTGTAGAATGTCCAGCTCCTTCAATAAGTATTCTGCAGACTTAGATTTCTCACTTCCTCCCTCGCATTTCCGACTAGCCATCTTAGATGCTCTCTACTAACATTATCACTGTTTTCTCATTTTTCTTTCTTCTACTATGCTAATAATACTATTATCCATTCCTCCTTGTTTTTATTTATATTGTATTTATAATATTTTATTATTGTAATACTTTATTTCGGTGACTCCATAATTGGATCTTGTTATCTGTGTGAGTCGTTATAATAAATAAATTTATTTATTTATTGAAGCCACACGTAGAGAAATTCGGTAGGAAACGACGGTACCAGCCGCAGAGGCCTAGGAAGCGGCGAACTTCAGAAACGTTGCTGGGTTGAGGGAGGTCTAAAATAGCCGAAACTTTCTCGGGGTCGACATGTAACCCATCTTGATCAACAACATATCCCAGATATTTGATTTCGGGTCTACAAAAGTGGCATTTTTCCCGAGCTACAGTCAGACCAGCCAATCTTGAACGACTGAAAATTTCTTTAGTTACTTCAAGATGTTTATTAAAATCGTTTGTGGTTATAACCAAATTGTCAAGATAGACGTATACGTAGGAATCGAGGTCAAGACCAATAACGCGGTCGATAAGTCGCTGCCAGGTGGCAGGGCTGTTATGCAAACCGAAGGGCATTCGGTTGAACTCAAGGAAAACTCTGTCCGAGACATTAAAAGCGGTAATCGGGTGGTACGTTTCGGCTACAGGCACTTGCCAGTATGCACTCTTAATGTCTACGGAAGTAAGGTACTTGGCATTTCGCAGTTTGTTGAGGGTCGCTGAAACTAAAGGTAGAGGGTAGGCATCGCGTTCGGTGACTTTGTTTACAAGAAGAAGAACTAACTACACCTTGTTCTAACATAGCGTCCAGTTGGGAGTTTACAATTTTTTTAAGAGCAGGTGACAAAGGGTAAAACCTTTGCTTTATAGGTACGGCATTCGTTCTAATCACATGTTCTACCATATGAGTGCAACCTAATGTGTAATAATAATAATATTTATTTAAAGTAGGTAATCCTAATATTACAATACATTAGAATATAAAATAAAAAGAACATGCTTTCTTAATTTAAGTAAATATAAATAAAAATACAATAAAAAAAAAAACAATAAAAAGTGTGAAAATTTTAATTACTCCTACCAAGTTTAGGTCATTTGGTTTATTTTATAAAGTACTTACATTTTAGTTAAGTTTTAGTTTTTTCATTAATTCCTGTTTAAAAGATGTCAGTGTATTACAGTCTCGAATATCTTTTGGTAAAGTATTATATTTAATCAGACTTTTGAAGAATATTGAATTCATAGTCTTTTTCAATTTGGTCCTTGCAACATATAAATTGCCTTGTGACCTAGTTTCGTGGTTGTGTATTTGGTGGGCATAAATAATTAACTCATCAAAATAACTTGGCATTAGTCCATTGATAATTTTAAAAATAAATATCATTGTTAAATATGCAATTTTTTCAGTAACCGTTAACCATTCTAAGGTGCTTAACATTTTTTGAATGTTAGTCCTTTTGCTACATTCCAGTATGATTCTTAAACCTCTGTTCTGTAGTTTTTGAAGAGTACATAATTTATTTTGGTCAAATAAATATAGTATTGTTGCGCAGTAGTCAAAATGTGGTTGAATGATTGTTTTGTAGACTGTAATTTTAGTTCTTAAAGACAATTTAGGTGCTAATCTTGAGAAGAAATATAGTTTTTTTGTAATTTTATTTTTAACATAATCAAAGTGATTATTAAATGTTAAAGTACTATCAACATAATACCTAAATACTTAGTTTGTTCAACAATTTATAATATTTCATCCCCAATCTTCAATGTAATAGCATTTCTATCAAATTTATTTAATTTATTAGTATTTCCAACAACCATTGCCACAGTTTTGCTTGCATTAAGTTTTAACTTGTTTATTTGAAAGTGTGTATAAATTTTAACCAAGCTATTATTCATTTTACTTTGTTACGGTTTAAATTTTCATTACACTTCAAATTAATTTTATTGCAAACACTTATCTTACATACATGATATTTACAAGAACTTAATTCATTTTGGCTTTGGTATTATAAATTTTTAATTGTCTATTTCTTATTTGAAAATATAAACAGCATTAATTACAATAACTTTCATTCTGACCAATTGAATTCATCTAGTAATTTGTTGTTTTGAAACTTCATCTTAATTGAAATAATATCTATTATTGATTATTGTTTATTAAGAAAATAAGTTGACAGTTTTGATGTGATTGATTTGAAAGAATAAACACAGGTCTGCATTCAGGGAATTGATAGTTATTTAGAACTTGAATGCATTACATTTTAATAAATATATCTCAAAATAAAAAAGGATATATCATGAAATTAATTTTAAATGTTATGGAATTGTTACATGTACCTAACAAGAGTTCTTTTGTTTTTAAAAAGGGAGTTACTCAATGTTATAATTGTTTAGCAGGTGAAATGCTGCCCTGTCTTATTGATTTTAATTATTGAAATTTAATCTCTTTATATTGCATTCCTGTTTTGATTTGGATTATCTGAGAAGAAGGTATTTCCTTTCTGATTGTTTTGTGAACAGCTTGGTTAAAGCATGGTGTATGCTAGTGCGAATTTTCTGACTATATCAGAGTAAGAGAAAGTCATCCAAAATATTGGGATTTATCGCCTAGCATAACAAAAAAGAATATTGCTGAAGAGTAGAATATTTTTTGGAACAGTTGAACTGGATTTTATATTTCAACCTTGCTTGTTTGGTAGCACATAGTCGCATGCATTATTTGTTATATATTTCTTTCATCCTGGTTTCCAGGGTAAGTAAATCGTTAGGTAAATTAGAAAAATTAAACACAATTATTATTACAGATTTTTATTCTTATTTTTATTTCATTTTCATTTTTGTTTGGAGTCTTGTCTTTGTCTTGGGTATATGTTGTACAATAAGAAACCATTTTGGACTGGAGTTTAAAGGCTGCAAGTGGTGGTTGCAAAAATGTTAAGAATGCTGATGGCGTGCCGTTCCATGTCATGTGTATCTAGATGAGTATAACTAATTAGGATTAGTAGTTAAAGTGTGGATCTCTAACCCGTAAATGACTTATTTTTGTGGAAGTTAAATTGTGATTCAGGGTGTATTAAATTAGTCTAAGTATTAGAATATCGTTCTTGTTCAGTTAAAACGGAAACGAATTAATCTATATATTATATGTGATTTATATGTCAATTGTGAGCTTCGAGCAATTGCTTAAAGCGGAACAAGAAAAGGCTTCCTTAAAATTTGCGTTAAGACCCGTAAACAAAATTATGTTTAATTATGTCATGCATTTATTTCATTTTATCAATGTACAAACAGTAATTGGGAATATTTTACAATAGAGATCATTGAGTTAGATTGACTTATTTGTAGATTATCTTTTGCCATTAATTAGCGTACACTTAGGGTTGTGAATACATTGCTATGTTTACTGGTTGAGTATATTGGCTATTTGAGGTAACATTCATTCAGGTATAACGCAACGGGTAAGTTTGCTGGATTCAGTTACATACTCTGTGGTGGCATGTTAAGTCTTATCCCCTATACAAAGTGTATAAAGAATTAAATTACGTTACTGAGTCTCATGTCTATATTTAAATATTATAGCATAATAAAAGCACGATAAATTGTGATTAAAAAAATATAGTGTAATAAATTTGGCGCCACAACAAAAAAAAACCCAACTAAAATAAAAAGAAACCCTCCAAAATAAAGTAAAATAATAAATTTGATGCCCAACCAAAGAGAAACCCTTCAAAATTTAATAAAATAATAAATCTTGGAACCCAACAAAAACCCTTATAAAATAAAACTTTAAAAATACCGTGTATCTTAAAAACCGAGTCAATAATAATTATAAACATACGAATTATCATAAATTAGTAAAATTGTACTATATTTTCTAATAAAATATACAAGTTTATATAACTCAAAATGTCAAAATTACACACTGATCGATTAAATAAAGAAGAATTAGAGTATGAAATTACTGTTAGAGGAGCTAAACCTCAAGGTACTGTTAGAGAATTAGCATCTGCTCTAAAGCAATTGTTGCAATTGGAACAAGAAGGTCATAATTTTAAAAGCAAATATTCATTTAAAGCAAATGATGAATTATCAATTTGTAAAACCAAACTTGAAGAAATAAAATAATTTTTAACTGAAGAATTTACATATTCGGTTGTTAGGAAAATTCAGGCTAGGCTTACTCACATATTAGGTAGACTTGAACGTATACAAACTTCAGACGAAACAGAATTGGAACTAAGATCTCTCTTATTATCAACCGCTATTAAATACCTTAATGATTTTGAAATTAAAAATGCTGAACTAGCAACAAAAACTAAAATTGAAAATCCTTTAGATATTGTCTTTCAAACAAATATGGCTCAACAAACTAAAACTTCAACTCCCAACCAAACGTCTAAAGAAACACTCAATGCTGGTGAAACATATTTAACAACATCTAATGCAGTTGTTCAAACGACACAACAAATGAAAAATCTAAATATAAACAATAAATTTAATATATCAGACTGGGGATTAAAATTTAATGGTGAATCTGACGCACTTGGTTTAAACGCTTTTTTAGTAAGAGTAAATGAATTACGTGAATCTAGAGGAATCACTCACCAACAGCTATTTCGAGCGCAGTAGAACTTTTGAAGGCAAAGCTCTTATTTACTACCGATCACTTAAAGACAAAATATCTGACTGGAACACCTTATGTGACCTATTCAGAGATGAATTTCTACCTCGAGATTTTAATGAACGTATTTGGGAACAAATCAAATCTAGAACTCAAGGAGATAAAGAAAGTATCGCTATTTATGTTGCATACATGAATAATTTATTTAGTAGACTAACTGTTTCGGTAGATCAATCAGTAAAATTAAGAATTATAAAAGAAACATCTTACCTTTTTATCAAAACCATCTTGTGTTAATAGATATTCAATCAGTTGATCATTTAATTGAAATCTGTCGTAAATTGGAAGACAACCGTAAAAATATTCAAGACTTTGTACCACCATCTTCAAGTAAACACTCTGTAGAAACGGATTTAGCCTACCATGAAGATAAAGGTTTTAGGAAGAAACTTGATAATTTAGAACTTACTAGAAGTGTATCATTTTCAAAACCTACAGAAAGTAATCCCGATAGCTATAAAAATGACTATGGCAATAGAAAACATCACAATAGTAGACAAACAAGTATAGAAGGTAGGAATAACTATGAAATGGACCGCAAAAATAAAAGTAGAAGTAGGGATAATAGTTGCAACTCTAGAGACAGTAATTACAGCAGTGAAGGAAATTACACATCAGGAAAGAAAAGAGACAGCCACAAAAGTAGAAACAGAGATGTAGACAGAGTTAGTAGGAGCAATAAGCACAGATTAAATAATATTGAAATCGGTCAAAGTAGTAATACGAACAACCCAAATAGAGATTTTTCTGGTTATAGAAATAGAAGTTACTCGCGAGAAAGAAATTTTTCATACGATCGTAATGGAAAGCATTCTGGTTATCGTAATAGAAGCCATTCTCGTGAAAGGAATTATTCTCACAATAGAAATAGAGACTATTCTCGTGAAAGGAATTATTCTCACAATAGAACTAGAGACTATTCTCGTGAAAGGAATTATTCTCACAATAGAAATAGAGACTATTCTCGTGATAGATATTATAAGAGTCAATATCAAGATAGACATTTTAGTTTGAATACACACCCGTCAAACATAAATAATAGTTTAAGAACTTATTCCAACTATGATAATCAACCACAATCAATTCAAAACTACCCATCAACATCAGAAACTACAAATCGTCAAAAGAATCGAGACATTATTTGCTACAGATGTCAAGGCATTAATCACTTCGCACGAAATTGCACAATGCCTTCGGAAAACTCCAACAGGAACAGATTTTAGATCGTGATCAAGTTCCTCAATTAAATAACAATACGGTCTATCCTAATATTAATAATGAAAACTTTTGCTCTCCAGAAGAAATCAATTTTTATATTAAATATAGCAAACCTGTATTATCATATATGTTGTCACAAGCATCTCAAAATGAATGTCCGCATATAACAATTTCTATCTACAACATTAAACTAAATGGTCTGTTAGATTCTGGTGCGAATAAAATTTTCTAGGGACAAAGGTTATAAACTACTACTAAACATAGGAATTAAACTAAATAAAATAGAAAACTCTACATGCATAGTAGCTAACAATGATTCATTAGAATGCATAGGTTATATGACTGTACCTATTAGATTACAGGACAAAATTCATATTTTTGACTGTTATGTTGTATCTCAGATACGACACAGTATAGTATTAGGAACATTTTTCTGGATAAAAATGGGAATAATCCCTGATTTACGCAAAGGCGACTGGTATTTTGGAATTGAAGATTCTAATTCCTTACAATTATCTTCTATTCAAACAGCAGACGACTTAACATCTGAACAACGACAAGAATTAAATCACATAGTAAATAACTATTTTGAAAATATAAAAAATATTCGACTAGGTTGTACGCCTTTAATAAAACATGTGATAAAGACAAATAGTCCACCAATACGCTCTAGATATTATCCTGTTAGTCCGCTAATGCAAGAAAAAATTGACCAAGAAATAACAAAAATGTTAGAACTTGGAGTAATTGAGAAAAGCGAAAGCCCGTGGAATTCGCCAATTATTATGATTCCGAAAAGCGATGGTTCATACAGACTATGCGTTGATTACCGAAAATTAAACGCAGTTACAGAGAAATGGGCATACCCCTTACCATTAATAAATTCAATTTTAGATAAAATGGGCAATGCCAAATACATAACAACATTGGATATCACTAAAGCTTACTATCAGTTGAAAATGGAAGAAAATTCAAAACAATATACCGCATTTTCAATACCAGGACGTGGTCATTTTCAGTTTAACAGACTTGCATTTGGTCTTACCAATGCACCTGCATCATTCAATCATTAATCGATAAAGTATTTGGTCCAGAACTAGAACCATTTGTATTTAAATATTTGGACGATTTGGTAATTGTAACAGAAGATTTTTCAACACATACAAAAATTCTAAAAGAAGTTTTCACAGACTAATACAGGCAAATTTAATCCTAAACAGGGAAAAATGTTATTTTGCAGAAGCGAATTGAAATTTGTAGTATATGTAATAAACAGAGCTGGTTTATCAGTTGACCCAGAAAAGTTAGTGCAATTGTAGAAATGGCAATGCCAAAAACTCCTAAACAGGTTCGATCATTTTAGGAATGGTATCTTATTACCGACGTTTTATTCCTGATCTATCATGTCTTATAACTCCACTAACAAATTTAACAAAGAAAAATTCTAAATTTAAATGGACAACTGAATGTCAATTAGCTTTTGATAACGTCAAGAACAAATTAATTTCTACACCAATACTATCATGTCCTAACTTTGAAAAACCATATACATTACATTGTGATGCAAGCAGTTATGGCTTAGGAGCAGTTCTTACACAAGAATTTGGAGGTAAAACTCATGTGATTTGTTATTTATCACGAACATTAAACAAAACGAACTCAAATATTCAGTAACTGAAAAAGAATTACTATGCGTAATTTGGGCAATTGAAAAACTTAGATGCTATTTAGAACTAGCAGAATTTACTGTAGTAACAGATCATAGTAGCCTTGTTTGGATTACCAATCTTAAAAATCCACAAGGGCGTCTTGGACGATGGGCACTACGTCTTCAACAATACAATTTCAAAGTAGTACACAGACCCGGTAAAGATCACTTAGTACCCGACTGTTTATCAAGAGCACCACTAGGATTTATTGACAATATAAATTTAAATACTTGGAATAAATGTCCTTGGTACATCAAAATGTGTGATGAAGTAAGAAAACATCCACTTCGTTATGGTAAATGGAAAGTCGACGAAGATAATATTCTTTATAAATATGTAAATGATAATGCTTTTTATGAACCTTTTGATAAATGGAAAATAGTCATTCCAAAACCTGAAAGATTAAACATTTTATACGAATCGCATAATGATCCGAAATCTGGTCATTTAGGTATTTATAAAACATACCATAAAATTCTTTCTAAATATTTTTGGCCAAAACTTAAGTCAGACGTAACCAACTATATTCGCAAATGCCGTATTTGTGCAGAACAAAAACCTGAACAGAAGAAGATTGCACCCTACCCTTTTTCCAGGTGTTTTAAAAAGGATAGGCGCACGACAGAGCATAAAAAAAATTACACTCTGGCACAGCTAGCATTGACCGTTGAGGTTGCAGAGGCTGCAAGAGACCTAAAATCTCGAAGGGGAGAAAATTTGTGAATTAATAACTGTAAATTAAACAACTGTGAGAAACTATGAAAAGTTATATAGTGTGTTTATTAAATTTTATAGAAGATAAATTTTTGAACAAAACATAAATATTCTATAAAGTCATATAAAATGAAAGGATCAGTAAAGATTATGATACATGTTTCTTTTTTTTGCAACTAGTCAATGTAGGTACATAAGTCTAAGAGAGTTTTTAAATATGTGAATGTAACATATAAAAGTCAATAAAATATTTAACGTGAACTAAACGTTCAAAAATACAAAGAAAAGTATCTTGTGCTTTTAAATGCGTAACGAAATTAATAAATGTACTTTACTACCATAAGTTTCATGAAACGTGTGGCTTACATTTGGACAGTATCGTCCAGTAAGACTATGTATAAAAGAATTACTATTTGTGAACACCAGATAAATTATCTGTAAGATTAATATGTTTTACAAGTGTAACATAAAGAGAAAATTTAATATTGTATAAATCAGTTCATTAAATTTTGAGTAGATAAATAGTATTTTAGTTTGTCATACCTGACATGTGCATTGAATAACATATTTTTGTTACCCTGATATTCTTGAACGGAACATCTGTAGAAATCCAAATCACATGTGTAGAAACTGCAGGAGTCCCAGGTAACATCAAAATTAAACAAATGGTGAGGTAGAATTCGCTAGCATACAAACAAGTTGAAAAACATTATTCTGTGTTAACTTCATAGATCCATATTTAACCAAAATTTAAGAGAGTAATTAATAAAACTAAAATGTATGTTGCGGTAGCTTAATTTAAATGTACAACGCCATCGTCATCTCATGGTCAAACGACAGCAAAACACATTTGCTTCTTTACGGAGCGTAAGGTGCAAATATAGGAAAACTGAGGGTATAGAACGACCCTAAAATACAATATGTGAATTAGTTTACACGCAAAAAAAGTCAAAAGGAAATTAAAATACATCTGTTAATTTCTTACCATCGGAAAAGCAATCCGGTGGGATTCGCAGCCCATGAAGGGAAGGAAACGCTAGACAAGATAGCTGTAATATTATTTAAATGATTACACATCTTTTATTTAACAAAATAATACATACTTGATACGACCTCATGGTCAATTTTATCACCTTGAACTCAAAAGCGACCTGTTGTGCACAAGTCAAGACAAGAAATGAAACTTTTGTCAGAACGTTTTGACAGGCAAACAATCTGTCTCAAATATCAGAGCGGGGTATTTAGGATTGTAAGGAAAGAAAACTATAGAGCTCTTCTGCAAAGTAAGTGTGAAATTAAATACCAAGAATACTGGATTGTAGGCAACTTTACAAACAAGTATGAATATTAGAAAAACAAACACGGTACTTTATAAAGTACTATAACCTTCTTATATTCTGAGATTATAATAAATCTATTAAAGTAAAAGTGTATATTAAGGTTCAATGGACTTTTTAAAGTAAAATCTGAGGTTTAAAGGGAGAGATAAATCAAGCTGAAACGTGGCGTTTACCATAGGTAAAATGACATGTTTCACTGCCCCGGAACAAAAGAAAAAAAATATATGAAGATATATTTTTTTATAAAATCCAAAATTGGATTGAAGTGAAAGACTTATTAAAAGAAAATAAAAAATTGTTTGAAAAAAAAATTTGAGAAAAGAAAAAAAAGTTTGAGAAAAAAATTGTTTAAAAAAATTGTTTGAGTGGTGGGATATCTAACGCGTATCACACGTCCCAAAGGGAAACAAAATTGGTAAAGTCAATAATCCGTGAAGTCAAAATCAGTAAGGACTAAACCACTCGACACGGGTAAAAAGAATTAGAAATAAAACAAAAAATTGTAGAAAAATGGCAATGGGGGTTATAGGAGGGTATAACTGTTGTACACCAGTTATGTATGTAAGTGTGGGGGCTAGATATGATATGTCATCAAAAAAAATATTACATCAAACACGTGTAATGTTACAAGAAAAAAAAATTTTTAGTTAAGAAAGATTATGTTTAGTATTATTTAAGTTAAGGTAGGTATATTTAGAAAATTTATTAAGTTTATATCAGTGCCTGTATATGGCTTTAAATCTTTTATGTGCCAGTTATTTGTCTTTGACCCATCTGGGTTAGTAAGATTATAAATTAAATTAGATAGTTTTTATTAACTGTACATAAAATATATTTGGGTGCAAGTTTTGCAGTAAAAACATCAGCGGCACTAGACAATACTTTGTTTGTTCTCCAAACTGTATCACCTACATTGAAAGTAAATGGTCTACGTCGTAAATTGTAACGACTAGACATTTTTTTATAGGCAAGATGTAATCTATTTTTACATCTTTGAAGAGATTAAAAGACCTTGTTGGTCGGTAGAATATGCGGTCCTATCTTCAGGCATTATATCTACGTCATCAGAGGGTTTATAAGACGAACTATAAAATTTTCCTGAAATAGGTACATGTCTACCAAAATTAAAAATTTGGCGAAAAACCCGTCACCTCATGTTTTGCTGAATTTATAGCGTACTGAATTTTTGCTATATTTTCATCCCACATGTTGTGTGTTTCGATATATGATCTAATCGCCGTACCTACAGTTTTATTTATTCGTTCTACAAAATTACATTGTGGGAATATACTGCAGTGTACCATATTTTTCAACATTATAATTAGCAATTAAATTTTTAAAATGTTTCCAGATAGTTGTGATCCATTATCACATATTACAAATTTAGGTACCCGTAGGTTAGAAATACTTTATTTTCGATATGTTTTTCGATATTTGGTGCTGTAGCACTATGTAAAGGAAATAATAAAGTGAATTTAGAAAACCAGTCTCCTACAACAAGTAACCACTTGTGTCCTTGTTTTGACCTAGGAAGGGGTCCTATGAGGTCTAAAGCAATTGTGTGAAACGGAAATGTAACATCTTTTTCTTTACCTGCTAAACCTAATGGTTTCATATTTGATGCTTTTTGTGCTCCACATATTAGACAATTTTTACAATACTTTATGACGTCATATTTCATTTTAGGCCAGTAGTAATTTTCTTGAAGTCTAGCTAATGTTTTATAAAATCCAAAATGTCCAGCAGTAGGTGGATCATGACAAGTAGAAATTACTTCATTTCTTTGTTTAATAGGTACTAGGATTTTCCAATTATTTATATTCGTAGTTAACGGTAAATTTGAAGGTAGGAATTTGTATAACAAACCGTTTTCTATTTTCCATTGCGGATAGGTATCTGGAGAATTTATAATTTTATTTTTTAAAGATACATAGTAATCATCTATGTTAGCTAAATCTATTTCTAAGGTATTTAAATTTACAGTGTTATCTTGTGTTGATCGACTAAGGAATCAGGTATTACATGTAGCTTGCCTTTACGGTGAATTAAATCGAAGGTATGTTGTCTTAAACGGGTGGCCCATCTTGCCAGTTTCCCAGAAGGATTTTGGATATTATTGAGCCATAACAGACTGTGATGATCTGTTATGACTGTAAATTTTGTTCCTTCTATCCACGGACGGAATCTTTCTATAGAAAAATAACTGAGAGACATTCGCGTTCTGTAACGGAGTAATTGCGTTCAGAACGTGTAAGTGATCTGCTTACGTAAGAGATAATGTGATCTTCACCATTTAGATTTTGTAATAGAACTCCTCCTAAACCAGTATTTGATGCATCAGCTTCTATCGTGAATGGTTGGTTGAAATCAGGTTGAGATAAGATAGGCTCAGATACTAAGATTTGTTTTATTTTAGAAAAGCTGACTCAGCCTCGGAATTCCAAACTATTGGTTGTTTTTCTTTTCCTTTTAACAGATCATTAATAGGAGACATAAGGGTAGAAAAAGATTTTATAAACCTTCTATACCAGCTAACCATCCCAACAAAACGTTTAATTTGTGTGGATGTTTTAGGTCTTGGATAGTTAGTCATTGCTGAAATTTTTCTGGATCTGTTCTAATAGAATTTGAACCAACAATGTATCCTAGAATTTTAATTTTTTAAAAACTCACATTTTTGAAATTTATAGTTAAATTTGCATCTTTTAAACGGTCACGAACTGTTTCTAGTAATTTGATGTGTTCAGAAAATGTTGAAGATATAACTATAATATCGTCGAGGTAACAGAAAATATGGGGTTCCAACTCCGGTCCAAAAATAGTATCAACGAGACGTTGTTGTGTTTGTGCAGAGTTTCTTAAACCGAAGGGAACTGTAACGAACCTAAATTGGCCTCTGGAGATTACACTAAAGGCTGTTTTGTCCTTAGACTCTGTAGTTAAAGGTAGCTGCCAAAAGCTATGTCTTAGATCAAGACTAGAAATGTATGTAGCACCTCTTAGCAAATTCAAAATTCGGTCTACATTAGGCATGGGGTAGCTATCGTGGGTAGTTATTTCATTTAGAGCTCTTCCATCAAAACAAACTCTATAGTCACCAGAAGATTTTTAACTAGTAAGATAGGAGAACACCAAGGTGAGGTACATTTTCAATTACACCCAGCTCTAACATTTCATCTAATTTTTCATTCAATATTTTGACATATATGGAGACATTGGGTATGGACGTTTTCTGATAGGTTTGTGGTCACCAGTGTCAATATTCATATAAATTTTATCAGTGCGACCTATATTTGTATCAGTGCTTGCAATTAAATTGAAGGAATCTATAATTTGTTTTGCTTTAGGTAATTGTGTAGGAAGTAAATCGTCTAACGTGCAAAGTTTATGTTTATCTAAATTTTTAAAGGAACTTTTCCACAGGTATAGGTATATTTGTAGATGTGTGAACATCCCAGGAATTATTTTAAAATTGATAGATAGTTCAAACTTTTTCGCAAAATCTGAACCAAAATAAATGAGTGAGGTAGTGCAGGAACGACTAAACAAGTAATGAAACAACATGTGTCACCTATAAAAATAGGCAAGTCTAAAGTACCAGAAATATTTTGTGGAGTGCCATCTGCAGTTAGTAATTTATGTGTAGTTAAAGGAAATATATTTAGATTTAAGGTTTTATTATAGGTATGCCTAGAGATCCTATAACAGAAATGTTACTTCCGAATCGAAAAGTGCAGTTATATAAATGTCTAATAATTTTACTTTAAGATATGGTCTAGTATCTAAATGTTTTGTAATTAAATTATAAGTTTCTATTGAATGTGTTTTTGATTTATAGAAGTTTCTAACAGTAGTCAACCATTTTGACCAGTTATCATTGTTTTGAGAAATTTTATGTAAGTTAAGGTAATTTTTCTTAGACAAACTTGTTAAGTTATAATTTTGTTTTATAACAATGATTTATTTTTGAGGGTAAGGTAGGTTTTGTATAAGGTAAAGTAGGATTTGTACTAGGTAGAGTAGTCATTTGTTTTTTAGAAAAAATAGTGGTAGAGACAATTTTATTTGGTTTAAGATAATTTTGGGTAGCCATAGATATCTCAGTACAGGGTTGGCTATATGTCCTGTACTTTTTTATTCGTTTTTTGAGCAAACGGGACATGTGGATATTTTACATTAGGAATGCCACATCTGTAGCAGAAAATTTTTCTTTTAATATTACAATTAGGATATGTGTGATCTGATTTTAAACAGTTCCAACATTTACTTGTGGTATGTCTATAGGTATTTGAGAAATAACGTGTATTTTGAGTTGAAGGAAAAGTAGGTAAATTTGTATTTATATTTTTATTTATTGTGGTATGTGGTTGTGTTTGAATTTTGGAATCGTATTATATTGTATGACATTTAATTGAGACGAAGCATTTTGTATTTTAGGTTTATTGTTGTATGTCCAAGTTTTGGTTTACTTTCTTGAAATTTTGTGTATAAAATTTTGTGGAAAAGAATTTTGTTTTGTAGTAAAACAGAGGTAGTTGGTTTAAATGAGTTATTATTAGATATAAGTTGATTTTTATACGAAAAGATTCTTCTAATCTTTTTGTAGCTGTAACGAGATCTGAGATAGTATTAATTGTAGGTAGAATTATAGAAAGTGGTGTAATAAAATCAGGTAATAGATTTTGTGAAATAATTTGTATTCTTGTTGATTCTAAAGGTAATTTTTGAAATCTGCGGAATAAATTCTGCATTTTCATTATATAGATAGTCACTGCTTCATTCGTCTTTTGTTTTCTAAGTCTTATTTCGTCCCATAAAATAGTTTCTATGTTAGGAGGTAGAAAATCTTGTTTTAAACGAGTTATTAAGGAGTTCCAATCTGTTACAGAGTGTTTTATTTCCCTATACCAAACAATTGCATCTCCGTCAAACAATTCCATCGCAGACGAAAACAGATCTTGTAGTGAAACATTTCTGGTTTCAGCTAATTCAGATACTCTTTCTAAAAATTCAAAGACTGTGTCTGGTTTACCATTAAACTTTATTGACCAAGAAGAAATTGGAGTAGGATTAGATATATAAGTTACTGTTGGTGGATGAACATTTATTGTGGGGTGTAGTATTTGTTAAAGGTACATTAATTTTACCGGTAGTAATTTCATATTTGTCTATTTTTTCTTGAAGTTCTGCATCTAACAAAAGTGCAGTTGAATAACTTTCATTTTTAAAAGTTGTTACAATTTCATTATCATTATCAGGAATAGTTAATCGGTTTATTCTGCCACATACATGCGCCAGTCGAGACATAATTCTTTTATAAAGTGAATCTTTAACATCACCATCAAATTCTTCTATTAAATTCGTAATTGAATTTATAGTATTAGTTATTTGCTCACTATCTTGTTCGAAAGTTATAGTATATTGAGATAGTTCTTTATGTGGTGGTGGTTTATTTGATTCAATTCTTAATTGACGAGCCAAAAGTTTTCTTTTATCCTCCATAGTTCTCTTTTTTGAACTATTGGACCTTATGTAAAGTTCATACTCAAGCTCCTCTATTAGTAAATAACCTGCTTTTAAGTATGCTTCCATTTTAGTTTTTATATTTTACAAAAGAATATTTATTTATATTTCAAGGTAAAAATAGGTATAAAAATAAATGTTGGCTTCACGTGACAGTGTATGCAGGAAAAAAACGAGATACGTTGAGCGACACGTGCAACCATGCACGAGAAAAAAAGAAAGATACGTTGGATGTCACGTGTAAACGACGCAAGAGAAAAAAATGAGACAGGTTTGGCGTCACGTGGAAGCGTGGACATGTGCTGTATAAAATATTAAAGAAACAAAACGCGTTGTATAGAAAATTTAAAGAAAAATATCGTCGGGTTGTGTTATGTCAAAAATTTAAAAAAATTTATATTGGGCGCAACGTGTATGCGTGTGCCTGATATAGAGAAAAATATTAGAAATTTGGGTGCCACGTATAGACGTGGGTGAGAGAAAAAAAAATTAAACCTGTTGGGCGTCGCGTGTAAACGTAGCCAGGTATAGAAAAAAATTCGTGTGTCAGATATAGAAGAAAAAAATAGGGAGGTTTGGCGTCACGTGCAAACATGCGCGGGAGAAAAAAAGAAGATAGGTTGGGCGCCACGTGCACCCTACCCTTTTTCCAGGTGTTTTAAAAAGGATAGGCGCACGACAGAGCATAAAAAAAAATTACACTCTGGCACAGCTAGCATCGACCGTTGAGGTTGCAGAGGCTGCAAGAGACCTAAAATCTCGAAGGGGAGAAAATTTGTGAATTAATAACTGTAAATTAAACAACTGTGAGAAACTATGAAAAGTTATATAGTGTGTTTATTAAATTTTATAGAAGATAAATTTTTGAACAAAACATAAATATTCTATGAAGTCATATAAAATGAAAGGATCAGTAAAGATTATGATACATGTTTCTTTTTTTTTTGCAACTAGTCAATGTAGGTACATAAGTCTAAGAGAGTTTTTAAATATGTGAATGTAACATATAAAAGTCAATAAAATATTTAACGTGAACTAAACGTTCAAAATACAAAGAAAAGTATCTTGTGCTTTTAAATGCGTAACGAAATTAATAAATGTACTTTACTACCATAAGTTTCATGAAACGTGTGGCTTACATTTGGACAGTATGCGTCCAGTAAGACTATGTATAAAAGAATTACTATTTGTGAACACCAGATAAATTATCTGTAAGATTAATATGTTTTACAAGTGTAACATAAAGAGAAAATTTAATATTGTATAAATCAGTTCATTAAATTTTGAGTAGATAAATAGTATTTTAGTTTGTCATACCTGACATGTGCATTGAATAACATATTTTTTTGTTACCCTGATATTCTTGAACGGAACATCTGTAGAAATCCAAATCACATGTGTAGAAACTGCAGGAGTCCCAGGTAACATCAAAATTAAACAAATGGTGAGGTAGAATTCGCTAGCATACAAACAAGTTGAAAAACATTATTCTGTGTTAACTTCATAGATCCATATTTAACCAAAATTTAAGAGAGTAATTAATAAAACTAAAAATGTATGTTGCGGTAGCTTAATTTAAATGTACAACGCCATCGTCATCTCATGGTCAAACGACAGCAAAACACATTTGCTTCTTTACGGAGCGTAAGGTGCAAATATAGGAAAACTGAGGGTAGAGAACGACCCTAAAATACAATATGTGAATTAGTTAACACGCAAAAAAAAGTCAAAAGGAAATTAAAATACATCTGTTAATTTCTTACCATCGGAAAAGCAATCCGGTGGGATTCGCAGCCCATGAAGGGAAGGAAACGCTAGACAAGATAGCTGTAATATTATTTAAATGATTACACATCTTTTATTTAACAAAATAATACATACTTGATACGACCTCATGGTCAATTTTTATCACCTTGAACTCAAAAGCGACCTGTTGTGCACAAGTCAAGACAAGAAATGAAACTTTTGTCAGAACGTTTTGACAGGCAAACAATCTGTCTCAAATATCAGAGCGGGGTATTTAGGATTGTAAGGAAAGAAAACTATAGAGCTCTTCTGCAAAGTAAGTGTGAAATTAAATACCAAGAATACTGGATTGTAGGCAACTTTACAAACAAGTATGAATATTAGAAAAACAAACACGGTACTTTATAAAGTACTATAACCTTCTTATATTCTGAGATTATAATAAATCTATTAAAGTAAAAGTGTATATTAAGGTTCAATGGACTTTTTAAAGTAAAATCTAAGGTTTAAAGGGAGAGATAAATCAAGCTGAAACGTGGCGTTTACCATAGGTAAAATGACATGTTTCAATGGGATCAAAACCAGAAATTACAAGATGTTGGCAATATATATCTACAGATCTCATGGGACCCTTCCCTCGAAGTACATCAGGTCATTGTTTCATACTAGTCATAGTAGATTATTTCAGTAAATTTACTTTACTTTACCCATTAAGGACAGCTACAGCGAAAAAAGTCGCTCAAATAATTGAAGACAATATTTGTATGCTTTTTGGAGTTCCTGAATTATTACGCTCTGATAATGGAGGTCAATTCAAATCTAAGGAATTTGAAAAACTTTTGAAAGAATACAATATTACATTTTTAACAAATCCATTATACGATCCTTCACCAAATTTCACTGAAAGGTATAATAGAGTAATTAAAACTATGATACGCTCATATATAAATGATAACCAAAAACATTGGGATATTAACTTACCTAAACTTGGTTGTGCTATTAGAACAGCTAAGTCCGAAGTTACAAAAAATTCACCCTATTTTGTAAATTTTGGTAACGAAATGAGTACAGATGGTAATTATTTTAAATTAATGAGGAAAAACGCCATTTAACTACAAATACTGAAAAATTAGATGAATCAGATCCGCATACCAAAGAAGATATTAACAAAATAAATGAAACTAAGGAAATTTTAACTAATGAAAAAGCTCGTAAATTACAAGAAATTCATAACTTTGTTGAAAAACAATTAAAAATAGCTCATATAAAAGCAACACATTCATATAATCTTAGACACAGACCAGTACAATTACAGGAAGGTCAGCTAGTCTGGAAAAAGACATAAAATTAGATAAAAAATTTTCAGGACCATATGTCATCAAAAAAAAATTAGGAATAAATACTTATGAATTAGAAGATGATAAAGGTATTCCTCAGGGAAAGTGGAATATAAAAGACTTAAAAATTGATCAAACGCACACAGAGGATTGGCCTGAACACAGAAAACGAACACGTTACAAATAAACAAAATTGGAAGAATGCTGATTGAAAGTTCGATGACGAAATTGTATGAATTTGGATTTTGAAAATTTCTTCGAAATTTTTTTTGAGAAGGGAGTGATGTTACGGTTTAAATTTTCATTACACTTCAAATTAATTTTATTGCAAACACTTATCTTACATACATGATATTTACAAGAACTTAATTCATTTTGGCTTTGGTATTATAAATTTTTAATTGTCTATTTCTTATTTGAAAATATAAACAGCATTAATTACAATAACTTTTATTCTGACCAATTGAATTCATCTAGTAATTTGTTGTTTTGAAACTTCATCTTAATTGAAATAATATCTATTATTGATTATTGTTTATTAAGAAAATAAGTTGACAGTTTTGATGTGATTGATTTGAAAGAATAAACACAGGTCTGCATTCAGGGAATTGATAGTTATTTAGAACTTGAATGCATTACATTTTAATAAATATATCTCAAAATAAAAAAGGATATATCATGAAATTAATTTTAAATGTTATGGAATTGTTACATGTACCTAACAAGAGTTCTTTTGTTTTTAAAAAGGGAGTTACTCAATGTTATAATTGTTTATCAGGTGAAATGCTGCCCTGTCTTATTGATTTTTAATTATTGAAATTTAATCTCTTTATATTGCATTCCTGTTTTGATTTGGATTATCTGAGAAGAAGGTATTTCCTTTCTGATTGTTTTGTGAACAGCTTGGTTAAAGCATGGTGTATGCTAGTGCGAATTTTCTGACTATATCAGAGTAAGAGAAAGTCATTCAAAATATTGGGATTTATTGCCTAGCATAACAAAAAAGAAAATTGCTGAAGAGTAGAATATTTTTTGGAACAGTTGAACTGGATTTTATATTTCAACCTTGCTTGTTTGGTAGCACATGGTCGCATGCATTATTTGTTATATATTTCTTTCATCCTGGTTTCCAGGGTAAGTAAATCGTTAGGTAAATTAGAAAAATTAAACACAATTATTATTACAGATTTTTATTCTTATTTTTATTTCATTTTCATTTTTGTTTGGAGTCTTGTCTTTGTCTTGGGTATATGTTGTACAATAAGAAACCATTTTGGACTGGAGTTTAAAGGCTGCAAGTGGTGGTTGCAAAAATGTTAAGAATGCTGATGGCATGCCGTTCCATGTCATGTGTATCTAGATGAGTATAACTAATTAGGATTAGTAGTTAAAGTGTGGATCTCTAACCCGTAAATGACTTATTTTTGTGGAAGTTAAATTGTGATTCAGGGTGTATTAAATTAGTCTAAGTATTAGAATATCGTTCTTGTTCAGTTAAAACGGAAACGAATTAATCTATATATTATATGTGATTTATATGTCAATTGTGAGCTTCGAGCAATTGCTTAAAGTGGAACAAGAAAAGGCTTCCTTAAAATTTGCGTTAAGACCCGTAAACAAAATTATGTTTAATTATGTCATGCATTTATTTCATTTTTATCAATGTACAAACAGTAATTGGGAATATTTTACAATAGAGATCATTGAGTTAGATTGACTTATTTGTAGATTATCTTTTGCCATTAATTAGCGTACACTTAGGGTTGTGAATACATTGCTATGTTTACTGGTTGAGTATATTGGCTATTTGAGGTAACATTCATTCAGGTATAACGCAACGGGTAAGTTTGCTGGATTCAGTTACATACTCTGTGGTGGCATGTTAAGTCTTATCCCCTATACAAAGTGTATAAAGAATTAAATTACGTTACTGAGTCTCATGTCTATATTTAAATATTATAGCATAATAAAAGCACGATAAATTGTGATTAAAAAAATATAGTGTAATAACTTGTTGCTGTTTGTATATCAGACTCTTTGATTACAAGTAGGGTATCATCAGCATATAGATTAACAAATTCGCATTCGTGGTCAATACTCTGAAAATCATTTAAATACAAAATAAATAATAACGGTCCTATAACACTTCCTTGAGGGAAGCCATTTCTTACTAGCACTGAACTAGATATTGAATTTCCTACTTTCGTTTTTTGTCTTCTATTTGACAGGTGGTCATCCAACCATTTTATCACTGTTCCACCAATGCCGTAGTGTTGTAACTTAGTCAATAATAATTGTCTGTTTATTGTTTCAAATGCTCTTTTAAGGTCTAAGAAAACAGCAAGTATATACTCATCTTGATCAATGTACTGCTTCCACTTACTAAAAGTTAACTGAATAGCAGTTTCACAAGAGTGCTTAGATCTAAAACCTGATTGATTACAATCCAATAACTGGTTACTGTCCACGTAGTTTATTAATTGGTTATATACAGCAATTTCTAATATTTTTTCAATACAAGGAAGTGTGTTTATTGGCCTGTATTCGCTTGCTAATGTGGCGTTTTGAACTTTAGGAATAGGAATTACTGTACTACATTTTAGGTTGCTTGGAAAACTGCCAGTTCTTAAGGAGGAGTTGACCAGATGAAGAAGAACATGCCCAATTGTATCAAAAGTTGCCTTAATTACTTTTGTGTTTACTGTATCTGACCAGTTACACTTGTTAGGTAGATTATGCACAATTTTGTTTATATCATGTAAGGCTAACAATTTAAATTCAGTAAATTTGACATCGTGGCTACGTAATGGGTTTAGCCGATATATATTATTAGTGTCTGGGATACTCCTTACAATATCTTCAATGCTGTTCACAAAGTAGTCATTTAAATGTTCAGCTATATCCTTTTGTTCTCTCATAATGATTTTATGGTGGTTATTTTCAAATTGTACTCTTTGTATGTCACAATTATTTTCATTATTACTAACCAACATTTTTTAATATTTTCCACATTTTAGTGCTATCTCTTCTGTTATTGTCAATTTGTTTTTCATAAAATTCTTTTTCTTTCCTCTTCAATAAATTAACAAAGTGATTTCTACAAGTTTTATAATCTTTCCAGTTTACAGCACATTTATTGATTTTGAATTTTTTATAAGCAAAGTCCCTTTCTTTAGCTTTGGCATGCACTTCATTGTCATACCACTTTAAACAGTTATGTGATTGAAATTTGCTTTGAATAGGAGCTTCATGGTCTAACGCATGTGTAACAGTATTTAGTATATCATTCAGAATTATATCAACATTTGTGTTGTCAAATTTCCACGTACATTTTAAAAGTCTTAGGTTTATTTGGTGAATGACTGCATCGTTTAGGTTTCTGAATTGACTTATTTGGTTATTACTATTATAATGTTTATTTTATTTAGTAATTGCTACTGATATAATATTGTAATCAGTTATTATTGGTGTCGGATGGACAATAGCCTTGACTTGTTTAGCATTAGTTAAGATATAGTCAATTAACGTTGAACTATTTTGTACAATTCTAGTAGGCTCTGTAATTAATTGTTGTATACCATTTATCCTAATGAAATTACTTAACTTTTTTATTCTTCTTAATCTTCTTTGGGGATTAAACCACTCATAGTTTTTAAAATTATCTTTATTAACGTTTCGATCCATAACCTAGGATCGTTTTCAAAATAATAAAAACTTCAAGTTTGACATTTATGACATAAATTGAAGGTGACTTTGATTTATTGATGTTTGAAATATTTGGTTTGAGTACACTAAGCAAAAATTTTTAAAGTTTAAATGAATAATTGCCTTCAATTTGTGTTACGGCCTGGGACCGACTTTTTTAGGTAGCCAATACGCTTAACGTGAAATCAGCTGATTAATTTTATTGTAAAATTCAATAACTTGGGAATTGGAAAACATTTTTTAACATGTTTCTATTTATACAATTTAGAGGATGGTATTAAAGAAGTGTGCAATTGCATTATTAAAAGGTATAAGTAGTCGTTTTTTTATATTTATTTTGAAGGGGAAATCATTATGATTTAGGCTACCTCGTTGGAAGATTTTAACATTGTTCTGAGGTAACCTTATGGCGGGTTTACACTTGTCAGATACCAATGTTGTTCTATGAAGGTTGTATATGGTGAAATAAAATAAAACATAAAATTAGAAAACAATAGAAGGGAAGCTAGCTCAGAATATAAATAAGTGCAGGTACGTGTCCAACCAGTTTTGAGATGAAGATCCAATGATGATGATGATGAAGCATATTAACAACCCCTGTAAAACAGCATTGGTATCTGACAAGTGTAAACCCGCAATAAGGTTACCTCACAACCATATACAATCTCCGTTAAACAGTATTGGTATCTGACAAGTATAAACTCGCCATAGGGTCGCCTCAGATCCATATACAACCTTCATAGAACAACATTGGTATCTGACAAGTGTAAACCCGCCATAAGGTTACCTCAGAACAATGTTAAAATCTACCAACGAGGTAGCCTAAATCATAATGATTTCCCTTTCAAAATAAATATAAAAAAACGACTACTTATACCTTTTAATAATGCAATTGCACACTTCTTTAATACCATCCTCTAAATTGTATAAATAGAAACATGTTAAAAAATGTTTTCCAATTCCCAAGTTATTGAATTTTTACAATAAAAATTAATCAGCTGATTTCACGTTAAGCGTATTGGCTACCTAAAAAAGTCGGTCCCAGGTCGTAACACAAATTGAAGGCAATTATTCATTTAAACTTTAAAAATTTTTGCTTAGTGTACTCAAACCAAATATTTCAAACATCAATAAATCAAAGTCACCTTCAATTTATGTCATAAATGTCAAACTTGAAGTTTTTATTATTTTGAAAACGATCCTAGGTTATGGATCGAAACGTTAATAAAGATAATTTTAAAAACTATGAGTGGTTTAATCCCCAAAGAAGATTAAGAAGAATACTAAACAAACCACAACAAACATACAGGGAGTATTAACTTTTTTACATAGTAATTACCCTTATTCTAATAATTTAAATTGAAATCTCCCGCTATAATACATCGTAGGTTCGTATTAAATAGGTTTTCTCTCCATTCTTCAAAGTTATTCAGAAACACTGCATCACTTGCACTTGGGGAGTGGTATAACACTCCTATGATCCATAGTGACCCAAATAATAGCACTTTCACAGCTTTACACCAATAATTTGGCTCCAATACATATTTTTTGTATGTTTTAAAATCAATGTCCTTACGAATATAAATTAACACCCCCCCCTAGTATGCCTGCTAATAGAGTCACATCTTACTAAGATATAATTATCACTTGCAATTTCTTTGTCTTCCACATTATTAGTTACTCTAGTTTCCGATAACAACACTATCATAGGATTATAACACATCACATCAGCCATTAATTGATATTTATTAGACATTATACTTTGAACGTTTAAATAGATTATGTGAGAATTGAGTATTACTGACGAATTGCCATTTAGTTTTTTGAGTTTCTATCTTTATTTACAATTGTTGGTTTGTTATTAATATATTTAATTGTTTTTGAGGTATCTCCATTTTCAGTTATTTCTTTAAGTTTCTTTTTAACATCCAAATAATATTGCCGTTGTTTCGGTGTTTGATCTCCAAATATCCGAACATTTTGATTTGGTAATTTTGTTCTATTTCTTAAAATAGACATTGCTTCATCCCGAGATCCCGTTAAAACCTTAAGTGGCTTTAAGCGTCAGGCATCTCTTTGAACAATTGCTCAATAGGCAAATTTAAAAGTACACTTTGTTCCGGGTTTAGCTTATCATTCGATTGTATACTAGATAGGGTGGGCATGATTGAAGAAAATTGCCACAAGCCGTGACGTAGGTCAGGTACTACACCCATACTAAGCCAGAAGTTGGTACCAAGAATCAGTGGGTCCGGGATAGACGGAATCACCAGAACTTTTATGCAAACAACTTTGTCTTCTAATTTAATTGGCAGATTATAAGTGCCAATAATGTTACAAATTTGGCCATTTGCAACACGGCATGATGTAATGTCACTCGGTAGGAGTTTCATAATTAGTTTTCGGAGCTTATCGTAGCTTGTTTGACCTAATATGGTACAGGATGCTCCACTGTCGAGTAAACCGAGCATGGCTATACCATATATATTCACTTTGAGATAAGGACGTTCGTAGTCTATAACACTTGGCAAAACAAAATTAAGATTGGCTTGGATAGTGGGATTGAGTTCCTTGTTAAATTTATTTACTTTAGACAAATCGATCGTGTTTGGGGGCGACACAGAGCACGCGGACCGATCTATCGGCGGCTCAGTCGTCCGTTTCCCGAACATTGCGGACAATTTCGTACTGTGAAATTAGCAGTACCACATCTAAAGCATCGTAATCTTTTTGGTTGAGGGCATAATCGAAACTGGTGCCCTTCCTTGTCGCAATTCCAACACTTAATTGCAGACAAGTTAGAGTGAAACGGGTTACGGATTGTGTAGGTGTGTCGGAAAGCTCACAATCTAAAAACGGATTGGTGTTAGTCAGGTTAGGTTTCACTTTGACATACTTGGAACTGCTGTCCTGTATAGGGCATAAAACAGCTTTGTGTTTTGGTTTATGGTAGGCTAAGTCGGGTTTGAGTAAACCTTGTACGTTGGACGGGGAGGACGGTATTACTTTGCTCTCAATAGTGTTTCCTCAACAGCGACTTTGTTGAGTGTAGCGATATGTTCTTCAAAGGAAGTTGAGCTGACCAATATGTTGTCTAAAAATACAAAGGCACGTTCTTGGTGTAAGATAGGATCTAACGTTTGATCCATAGTACGTTGTAAAGTCTGTGGCGCATTACAGAGATCAAACGGCAAGAAATTATATTTGAACAAGCCCCGACCTGAAACACAAAAAGCAGTTTTTGGACGTGAAGATAAGTCAAGAGGGATCTAATAAAAGGCTTGTCTAAGATTGATAGATGAGATAAATTTAGTATTGTGAAGCCGACTCAGGATAGAATCAGTACGAGGTAAGGAATAGGCATCAACCACAGTTACAAAGTTAAGTTTTCTTCCGTCAAAACAAACACGCCATTCATCATTTTTTTTACGAACCAATAACATGGGATACATCCATGGCGAATTTGAAGGAGAGATAACACCGGATTCAAGCATTTTATCTATTTCGAAATGTAAATGTTTTTGTAATGCAGGCAATAACAGATATTGACGTTGCTTAAAAGGAACAGCATCAGCCGTAGAGATAGCGTGGGTTGCAGTAGGACACAACCAAGTTCAGAAGTCTGTCTGTCTGCCTGTCTGTCTGTCTATATTGTAACGTATTTTTTTTTCTAGTTACATTTCGTTCAATAAAATAAAAATAAAACGGCTATAATTTAAAATATTTAATTTGTGAATTACCATCCAATAGAAATTAATTTATAAAATTCATAATAACACATAGATTCTTTTACGTTTATGCTCTAAAGTTAGTTACTAAGCTCTGTCAAGTTGTCAATTGGCACTTCATTATCAGCGTTCGAAAGGGCAGGCTGCTTTGCAGGATAAGTGAAGTCGAGATGGCCGTGTGTAAGCACGTGGCTTCTAATAAAGTTAGAAAAAAGTAAAGAATTGATAAATTCTTGGTGTCTGGAGGTCGAGCCTAACAGCGGTTGCGTGAACATGATTTTCGATAAGCTTTGCTCCGAGCAGTTCAGTTGATTCCTACAGGCCTAAGAAGATGGAAGCCCCTTTGGACATCATTTAGACAGTTGGTATATATTAATTAAATAGATTATACTAATATTTTTCATCTTAGTGCAATATCTTAAGGACATATCTTGTATAATATCTCCGATAGTAACTTAAAACAATTTCTTAAGGCAATATTTTAAAGCAAGAATATATGGTTTGTCATATTTAATATAACATGCAGTAACGTAGAAGGTGATTTCACATGTGTTCCGTATATTTTAACCTTACCGATGAATAACATCAGACAAGGATATTATGGTTGGTTTTGTAATATAGGCGTTGTATTCCAAACAACTTTGATGCTTATGGAAATTTCTGACAGCTGAGGTCAAGGTCCAATATTTTTAGTTCAGAGCAGTTTCGTAGCACGTGAGTGTTCTTCAGGATTTAATAACTTTGAAAATACAGTAAATTACTATAAATTATCTAACATTAAATATTTGAGTAACGTAAAAAGAAAATAGTTTTTGAGGAATCAGCGAATTAAATAATATGTCGATTGCTTGTCAGAATGTTTGCACATGTACGCAAATAGCATATTTAATAAAGTTGTGAATGACATCCTATGTCAGATATAAAAAAAAACAGATTCAGTTTTCCTATCTAGACGCCATATGCTGTCTTAATTTAATTTAAAATATGTTTAAAGATTTTGAGGTCATGAACTTGCACTTTCATCGACATATGAAATTTGCGTACTTATTGTTGAATAAAAATAAATTAAAATAATTACATTCTACCATGTCTGCACTTTGATAATTAAATTTTATTGTGAAGATCAAGGAAGTACTTCGCTGATTGAAAGAAATTTATGTATTATGAATAACTTAGAAGTTCTACGTCAATCTAATTAAATTTTATAGAAAAGATCCATTCAGAGATCTTCTTAATTTTGAATGCAAAATTTCACTAGTCTATTTCTGTTCTAGAAAATTATTATGAGAAAATTTTATAAAGATACAAACTTAAATATTGCAGTTATATATATATTGTTATATATTGGTATATATTGAGTTATAGAGAACCCTTTTATAATCAATTACCACCTATTTTGTATTGTTTATTCATGATTACAGGATTGATCTTTCTTTTTTTTTTTTTATCTTAGGACAATTATGACAATTGCAACCGAATACACAAGCATTCTTCAAATAATTGTAAATCTGTTATATATACTGTGATCCTACCTTATTAGTGATAGGCGTAATATATCTATCTGTCACTCCTTGTCTTATTTTAGAGCCTTGTTGAGTTATGCCACACAATTTATCTTTAAATATTTTACACGGCTGCTGCACTTAAATATTTTACAGGGCCGTCAAACACGTGGCGGAATCTACCTAGGGTGGGTCCGTCCTAAGCAAACACCTCTCAACTAGACACCCAAACAAATATTCAAGGATTTTTCAAATAATTTTAAATGCCAAAAGTATACCCAAACACTAGTTCCACTTTTATAAATTTGATTAAAGCACTGCGTAGATATTAAATACTAATACCTGGAATCCAGATACAAGCGCCGCCTTCCAGCCGTCCTGAAGCCAAGTGACCAGCTGCAGGCACCTCCTGTAAATAAATAAGTAACTCGAGCAACTGGTAATCTCCAGACTATAAAACTACTAATATTTCTACAAATTTTATGTTATACAAATACTCAGATAACTCCAATTCCACTATGCTTTCGTCTTCAAACAATAACGGTACAGACCAGCACTCCTCTTTTAATTAACTTTTATTCGCCGTAAAACTGCTACTATTTGCTATCTCCAGGTACAACTTGACTTTCAAAACTTTCTCGTAACTTTTTAAATGTAATAAAACTCATAACAGTACAAAAACACGTCTATTTTTCAGTAATATAAAATTTGGAGTCCATTATAAAATAAATTCCGTCTTCTTTTGTTTCCGTTGCCATAACAACTATCTCTACGCACACTATGTAATTTATAATTATTAATAATTGATTAATAATACAGTTGTTTTCTCGATACATTCATTTTCTAGATGGTTTGCACTCCAGTGATTTATGTATATTGAACTTTTTACAATATTGAAAATAGCTAACAAACTTTGATGGTTCAGCTTTTAAATTGTACGTAACAGACATTTATGTCTTATTCGGTAAACGTCCTGTCATTACATAACCAATCTTTAATTGTTACAAACATATTCAAACTGAACTTCATTTACAAATTTTTTAGTAGTATCACTTAACTCCTTAAAATTTTAAAAGCGTACAGTATACCACACAATTTTGATATTTGTTTTTACATTCAAAAGATTCTGAAAACGCTAACTCCAAATTAAATTTCATATACGTGCAACCATAACAATTAAAATACGTATACAATGCAAACTTATAACTAGCTTAGCCTGGTCTATGGCGGTATATGTTGTTGAATGCAATGCAGTTTCAAAAGCTTTATAAATTTATAAACGTGGAATAGTTGTTGTTAATTTATAAACCAAAAATACCTGAAAGAAAATACTCAAACAAAACCAAATATACCCCCATTCTAGCAAAGTCGTTTCAAGCCCTATTTAAACATTTTATAAGCCCACCCCTTCTTGACAGTATATAAGGCCCCACTGATTTTAAATAAAATGAAAATTTGCTTCCTGGATATAAGTAATTCTTTTAATGGTTGAGAAATTTTAAATTTTAGTTAAAATCACTATAGTTTTTTTTCTTTATGTATGAGGATTCAGTGTTAGTTTCTGTATATTCTGTATAGTTTTAAGCTTGTTAGTATTATTTACAGTGTTAACTTTATTCTTGCGATACTTTATTTTCCGCATGGAAATATGGATACAAATTTTCTATATGAAAACGTCCCGACATTCACCCCTGTCATTCTCCAGTTCGTAAGTATTCCTTCTGCAAAATTCTTCTCACTCGATAAGGACCTTCGTATGGAAATACCAACTTGGCACAAATATTTCTTTCCCAATTTGACCTTCTCAATCTTTTAACAATAACAAGATCCCCAACTGAAAAACCACTTGCTTCTTGATTTTCTTGTTACGTTTCTCCAACTCCCTTCTTTGTATCGTTTCGACTTGTTGTTTGGCTTTATGCAACAACTCCGTTATATCCTCCACTTTTTGTTCAGCTCTCCACGGTCTTGCTGGAATCACCTTCTTCATCAATGTCACAGGACACATTCCTGTCACTGAACTTGGTACAAAATTAATATATTCTTCTATTTGCGGTAAATACCTTACCCACCGATCATGTTGTTCCTGCGTTATTAACCTCAAAACTTTATTACTTCTCGAATATATCTTTCACACGGATTTCCTTGAGGATGTCTGATACTACAGAATGTCATCTTTATTCCATCCTTCCTTAATTTACTTTCAACCCTTCTATTACGAAAATACGTTGCATTGTCCAACAATACCCTATTCATCTTACCTATTCGTTCTACAAACTTTCTTACAGAACTCAATACATGCCTAGAATTACATCTCCTCGCTGGATAAAGCTGCACAAACTTTGTAAAATATCAACTACAACTAAAATATGCTGATATCTGTTCCTACTCGGTATCAAATTACTCAAGTAATCCATTGCCACAATATCTAATGGACCTTCCGCTCTTATACATCTAACTTGATTCTGCAACACCACATTCTTATCCTTTCCTAACAAACACGTCTCACACAGATTTATGCAATTTTTCACCAATTTTCTATCATTTCGTGCATAGAAAGCTTCCTAAATATCAAGAACGTCTTACGAATCCCTATATGACCAAACGAAGTATGAATTTCCTGGATCAGCTCAACGGCTACCTGTGTCGTTAACACTAATAATTCATCATCCCATAACCTTTTCACCAAAACTCCTCGACCATATAAAACCTCTGTCTTGTTCTAAATTCTCTCTGAATAATTTTCTCTGATCACCCTTATTTCTTCGTGTGCTTGCATCCGATGAAATCTGGCATTCGACCATCTTCCCAGAACTTCAAACACTTGCAATGCAATCAAAAATCCATTCCTACTATCCGTTAGCAACCTTCATCCTTCCTACTAAAGAAATCAGCCGTAACATTTTCTTTACCAGGTTTATGTCTAATCTCAAAATCATATTCCTGCAATACTAACGCCCATCTATACAATCGACTGTTCAAAACTCTTTCTTCTTCAGAAACGTGACCACTGTGTTATCCGATTCAACCAGAAATTTATTACCCAATAAATAAAATCTTAACTTCTTCACAGCATATACGATTGCCAGCATCTCTTTTTCCTTTTCAATTTCATTTTCTCCCGATGTATCCCCTGAATTCACAATAATCACCTCCGGCTCCACATATCCTCCAGCTTCATCCCTAGCATCCCCTGCTGCTACAGTCTTAACCACCGGTTGCCCTCTCACACCAGTCTCAACTCCATAAACTTTCCTGACCTCGTGATTCTCTCCTCATCAGACATGTCCCTTTAATTTTCAAAATAAACTTCAATGATGTGCCCCACTAATCTACACAACCTCTGCAAATCTGAATCAGCCCTATCGAGCCCCACCTTTAGGCGAACAAATATTTTGTTGCGAAGTTATTTACCTATTCGAGCCCCACCTAATGTTTTACCGCCGCTAAAATCGACCAAAGTGTGAATATCAAATTACGTCTTAGCCTACTACAATAAATTCAAAACCTTCAACAACTGTCAAATAAATAT